>CANTUQ010000025.1:1252500-1852500 GCA_947683425.1 Excoecaria cochinchinensis | reverse complement strand
AATTAAGTAATTCAATCTGATTAATATTACCAAATCCTATCACAGAAAGAGTCTGAGTTAAACTAGAGATATGTCTCTAGCTATTAGGATCTCTATAAATAGATGAGAGATCTCAGTATTTGGTAACGAGAAAGCGTATACGCCGCAAGGCTACTCGTTACTACTCATAGTTTTTTTTGTCTTAATCTTTCAGGGGCTTTTAGATTGTGAAATAACTGCTGTTATCCCACATGTGGATAAAAGTCAGGCTAGTGACCAAAAATAAATGGGATCCTTGTAGACGCTTCCGCAATGAGTTTCAGCGCTATAAGAGGCAGACACCATTTATTAATATTACCTCCTATTAAATTATATTTGCTATAATTTTCACCTTTATTGGTATCAGAGCTAGGTTGTTTATGCGTCCTGACATTAGGCTAAAATTGATCTAAAATTTTATGTGTAAAATTGTTAGATCTAGGATGCATGAAACACAATAAATTTGTTTTTGTGTTAATAATATATATGTGTATATATTGCGGCTCAAAAATTGTGTACGTGTACACTGTGATTCGAGGGGACGAATATGAGTGTTCAAAACGCAAGACTAGAAGTCATAATTTTTAATTTTTGACCTTACCATTGGAATCACAGACCCCAAAAACCCCCCACCGATCAAAATCGGAGAGCCATAATCCGTCGAGAAGGCGGCACGTGGACTACACGCGTCACCATACGCTTGGCACGTGCGCGTGGGCGGTGGCTCACACGCACGTCGCCACGTGTCAGCAGTAATGTGTTACTGCTGACACGTGGCCCAATGGTTGAGCGCCACGTGGATGGAAGAGGCCATGCCACGTGGCATATGGGAGGGGTGGACACGTGGACAAACTAAAAGGTGACACGTGGATGACTGAGGTCATGCCATGTGTCCCAACTAGGGTGAGACACGTGGACACCTGAGGACGAGCCACGTGTTGCGCCATGTGTCAGTGATGACGTGGCATCATTGACATGTGGACCAATGAGACCATGACACGTGTCTGCCATGTGGCCAGTGATGTGTCACCTATGTGCCACGTGGTCGACAGGTGGACCAATAGCATTCAGACATGTGGCGTGACTGGATAAAGACACGTGGCTATATGCGGTGTTGCCACGTGGCAGATCCAAGGGAGATGCGCGTGAGAGCATGTGCTGCGCGTGGGGTGTGTCTGCTCTCCCTTCCTCAGTGCGTGTTGGCACGTGTGACGTTCTCCGACCACCAAATCAGCTCCAATGTTTTGCAAATTGATTTTTCGAATTATTTTATATTTTTTGGTCATTTTTCCTAAATTTTTTAATAACCAGAAAATAAATTTTTTATTTTTTGATATTTAAATGTGTTTTTATTTCAAAATAAAATATTAAAAAGTGCAGAAAATGTGTTTTCTGCTTTTGGACATTTTTTAAAATATTTTGAAAATTTTTTGAGGTTCTGTCCTTACTTATTAATTGAAATGTGTTTCAATCATGTAAGTTTATATATAAGTGTATAAAATTTTCTGTAATATGTTATAGAAACGTTGAATAAGGACAATAGATTTTCCTTAAATTACGCATAAGTTGCTTTAAAAAAATGCATGAGTGCAATTTATAAGTAACATCAGAATGCGAAGGAAGATTGGAGTTGATGACATTGATGCAATAGTGCATCATAGAGTAAATGTGTGAGAACAAATGCAAGAGTGCATTTGGACTGGTGGTCTGATTATGAAAATGGAACTTTGATTAGAGTTGCCAAAAGGAAAGTGTAATGACACTAAAGAATGGAAGTAGTGTGTATCGTGCATGACTTCATCAATTGACTTTATGAGTTGCTTGATAAATTGATGAAATTGGTCAAAGAAATAATTTTAATAGCTAAAACGATTTTATGAAATTTGGACTTCTAGAATAGTTGACATAAGTGTCAATTTGAGTTTTGTTAAATAGGATTTATGTTTCCTATTGATATTTGACACGAGTGTCTTATTTTTGAGATTATTGGATTTTATTTATTGGTTAAATAAATGTGTTTATTTAAAATGATGGCATTTAACTTTATAATAAATGTGTTTATTTTCATTGTTAATTGCCCTGCAATATTTTATGAGTAAAATGATTGCATGTTTATTAAGTAGAGGCTTAATAAAAATCCCCTCATAAGTTTGAGAACTTAATAATCCAATAATTCAGATTTATTTTGCATAAAATTTTAACCTGTAAAGTTAGACATTAGGATTTAGAGGGTAATTGGATACTATATGTAACCTTTTCGAATTTGAATCTAATAAACAAGAAAAAACTTTGCAATATGCTCAATTTTCATGAAAATATTGCATTTATGTTACTGTATTTAACTAAATATCATGATTTTTTTTTTGAATGCAAGTAAATCTCATGATAAACATTAGAAGATTGGAAGAAATTGAAACTAGGGGTGTTCAACGGTCGGTTCGGTTCAATAACCGAACCGAAATAACCGAAAATCGAAATTATAAGATTTTACGAAATCGAATCGAACCGTAATTATGTGATAACCGAACTCAAACTGAACCGATATTTTTGATCGGTTTGGTTCGGTTAACCAATAAAACCAAAATCATCTTATTTTTGAAACCGAAATCGAACCAAAAAACCGAACCAAATTTAAAAATGGGGTCGGTTTGGTTCGGTTTGAACCGAAATTTGCTCACCCCTAATTGAAACAATCACGTGCATATAATTTCCTAAACTAAGAAAAACAAATATTGATGTAATAAAACGACACCAACCATGTCAAATAAAACGACCATCTTATGACAACATTCCTCTTGAGAAACAAAACCACTAGTTTATGAAGTAATAAAACGACACCGTCCATGCCTAATCACTCTATATATTAGGGTTGAAAAAGCTAAGATATGAATATTTTTATTTGACAAAAATAATCTAATCCTACCTCAAAAACAGTAAAAATTATTATAGACATTAGCTAAAATACTATACATAGGTAATGAGAATTCAAATTCAACAAGCAAAAATAATAAATAAGAGAAGTAATTGAGTTTGGCCTAACGGCTTAATGCCTCAAGGCATTTTAGTGAGGCTGAAAATTAATTTTTCTCAAACCTATATATTTGATAAAAAGCTACTTATTTGATTTTGTGATAAAAAGCTGCTTATTTAATAAAAAACTGATTATGTGATAAAAATAAGCATTTGATAAATACTGATTTTAGAAAAATTAATTTTGTGAAAAGTGAAAAAATCTTATATTAGAAAAAGTTAAAAATTGAAACTTTCAAAAAAAGCTGATTTTCAGATTTTAATGGTAGCAGATTGAATATTGTTTTAAGACAAAAATATCACTTATTTTATTTTATAATGACAATTAATCTATTATATTTTTTTTTTTGCTTTTTACTCTTATCCTACCATTCAAAATTATTTAACGTTAAAAATAATTATATTCTTTTTTTTCTTCTCTTTTTTTATCATCCAAAATAATATGTATAATTAATTATGAAAACAATATACTCCCTCCGTTTCTTAATAATTGTCACTTTTTAGAGAATTTCATATTCCATTTTAAATATCATTTTTAAACTTTTTATACAATATTAATTTTATTTTTTCAATTTTCAATACGATATTAATTTCATATTATATTTCCAATGTTATTCAACCAATTAGATTTAAGTTACAATTTTTGAAATAATAAAAATAAGGATAATTTAATCATTATATACTATATTTAATTCTAAATTTAGGTCTAATTAATATTTTTTAATTCTAACGAAAATAGTAAAAGTGACAGATATTGAGAAATAGAGGGAGTATATATTTTTAAATTTTTTTTATTTTATATTTATTTTTATTTAATTATATATGAAATTTTAGAAAAATTAATTTTGTGAAAAGTGAAAAAATCTTATATTAGAAAAAGTTAAAAATTGAAAATTTCAAGAAAAGCTGATTTTCAGATTTTAATGGTAGCAGATTGAATATTGTTTTTAGACAAAAATATCACTTATTTTATTTTATAATGACAATTATATCTATTATAATTTTTTTTTTTTGCTTTTTACTCTTATCCTACCATTCAAAATTATTTAACGTTAAAAATAATTATATTCTTTTTTTTCTTCTCTTTTTTTATCATCCAAAATAATATGTATAATTAATTATGAAAACAATATACTCCATCCGTTCCTTAATAATTGTCACTTTTTAGAGAATTTCATATTCCATTTTAAATATCATTTTTAAACTTTTTATACAATATTAATTTTATTTTTTCAATTTTCAATACGATATTAATTTCATATTATATTTTTAATGTTATTCAACCAATTAGTTTAAGTTACAATTTTTGAAATAATAAAAATAAGGATAATTTAATCATTATATACTATATTTAATTCTAAATTTAGGTCTAATTAATAATTTTTAATTCTAACGAAAATAGTAAAAGTGACAGATATTGAGAAATAGAGGGAGTATATATTTTTAAATTTTTTTATTTTATATTTATTTTTATTTAATTATATATGAAAATATATAATTTTAATAATTTAGTGAAATAAAAAAAATTCAAATAAGTGAAAATTATTATTATTTTTTAATAAAATTTTGAATATAATATATTAAAATTTATATATATCATTTTTTGTCTTTTTATTTTAGAAGGTTATTTTTAAATTATATAATCTATCAAAAAGTTGACAATTATTTTTGATTTTATAAGTAATTTTAAATTTTATTTATCAAACAGTTATTTATATTTTAAAATATAATTTTTTTTATTTTAAAAATTTATTTTCATAAATTTTGTCAGATTACCCCTTGAACTTCTCGATTTAATCAACTTGTCAGGACTCCTAGACTTATTGCCGTGCTTCCAAACTGAAATGTGAAAAAAAAACACTTTGCCCTTTGATAAATGAGGCTGCTGCTAGCGTAAATGTAAGTTTTTTCCACGGAGATGTGGGGCCTCATTCCTCGAGTTTCTTCTTTTTTGTCCTAAAAAGAAGTGCAAAAATAACATCAATATCCCTTCCCATACAAAAGTCGAAACCCTAATCAAAGTTTTGGATTCTTCTTTCTTATTCCAAGGCTTTCCGCTGCGTGTCCCAAATTCCCACCAAACCCTTTTTTTCCTTGTCTCCATTCTCATCTTGAAAAATATATAAACAAAAACAAATTAAAGGCAATACCTTTGTCCAATTTTAAGAGTAAAACTGCGCTTGATCCTTGGATTTGCTGCCTGTCCCCGCAATGCGACTTTGAGTTTTCCTTTGATTGCTCTTGAAAAAATTCTAACTTTATCTTCTATAGAGCTTCATTTCAGCAAGGAGATTCAAGTCATTTCCAACAAAAAAGTTCAGCCCACAAACCACAGCAATCCCACAATGGAGAAAAAGGGGGGACTTTTAGAATAAAATTCAAGCACAAATCATACTTCTCATTAGGCATCGTTATCTTCAATGGATGCCCTAAAAGCTACAGCTCTCTACTTTATCATCTTGCAAACATGTAATACCACTTCCACTAATGAAATGGAATGGAAGACGGCTACTGCAACTTACACCAAAGAAAAAAATGGTTCAATCACTATAGGTAATTTTCTCACTAGTTATCATTATGAGATTTCATGGTCACACGCACACACACATGCATCATAGATTGAAATTAAGATTATTTTAATATTCGTGTTTTGCAAGAATTTAAATAAATGGCATTGTTGGTGTAACAGAAGGAGCTTGTGGTTATGGAGATCTTCACAGAGCTACCTACGGCAAGTATAGTGCTGGACTAAGTAGCATGTTGTTCAACAGAGGGAGTACATGCGGTGCTTGCTTTGAGGTCAGATGTGTAGATCACATACTGTGGTGTCTGCAGGGTAGTCCCTCTATCATTCTTACTGCTACAGATTTCTGTCCTCCAAATTATGGGCTTTCTGCAGATTACGGTGGTTGGTGCAATTTCCCCAAAGAGCATTTTGAGATGTCAGAAGCAGCATTTGCTGAAATTGCAGAAAGAAAAGCCGATACAGTTCCAGTTCAGTACAGGAGGTATACTTGATCAAATTATAAATGATTCACAAAATAACTCATTTAAATATGCTGGCATTTTGAAACAAAAATATAATATCAAATTCAAACACCCTTTTCACCTTTTGTTTTAAATTTTCTTCCATTCAAATGAACCAACACTTTGGATTAACAAGCACCATTCATGCCAATTTTTTTCAGGGTGAAGTGTGAGAGAAAGGGTGGGCTGAGATTCACAGTGAGTGGAAGTTCTCATTTCTATCAGGTACTGATTACTAATGTAGGACTAGATGGCGAAGTGGTTGCTGTGAAGGTGAAGGGATCAAAAACTGGATGGATACCAATGGCAAGAAACTGGGGCCAGAACTGGCAATCGAATGTGAATCTTACAGGACAGCCTCTTTCTTTTGAAGTTACTACTAGCAGTGGAAGAACACTTACCTCTTACAATGTAGCACCACCAAATTGGCAGTTTGGTCAAACATTTGAGGGTAAGCAGTTCTAGCATAAGTTGATTTCAAGCTCCACATTGAAATGCAGATACCAACTTCCGACATAGATGCCCTGCTGAAGAGTTTATCGGCACCGGATATCTCTTCTAGTGTTCACGCCACAATATACGTGTCAATCAAATTTTCCAGCTATGTCCTTAGTCAAAAAGGCTGAGAAAGCTATAGACAAAAGTCTAGTAAAATAGGAATACAGGTTGCAGTTTTGTCTCTCTATGGGACATTATTTATTAGATAGATGAAGTTAAACCACTTCTTTAGTGGGTAAACTATTAAATTCTGAGGAATCTACGCCTAACGATGCTGCCTTCCCCTGACGCACGCTAGAAACAGGGCAAAAAAACAAAAAAACAGTACTGGTCCTTGAACTTTACCTTTTCTCTAGTTGGATCTTTGATGCTATACTTGGATTGCCAAATTAAAAATTTAAATGCAACAGTGAACTCAACAACAAAGGTTTTGCGCTTGGAGAAAAGCTTTTGTAACTACACAAAACAAGGGCCTACGTGAAAAACTATCAATGGAAAATTTTAATGTGATAATGAGCAATATACAGCAAAAAAGTATTTATCTTTCCCCAAAGATGATATACCAAGGCAAAAATGCTGCACAACGCACCCTAATAGCCAACTTGAGCGAACAACTGAATGCCCTGGTGCCTTCACATATAAATTCAAATAATATGTTTCTTGAAGGAGCTGTCATTGATGCTTTTATGTTGCCAGGAAAAGTATTGTGATAAATCTAATAAAGGAAATAATTTTGTAAATTCAACTGCCATAGTGAACTGCCTTCAACAAATTTTGCTCTTTGAAAAATGCAGACGTAGATGACTTTGGAAAAAGAGACAGATGCAATCATATGAACTATATATATATATATATATATATATATATATATATATATATATATATATATATAGAAAGTAAAGCGTAGAAGTAACTCCTCTAACCGAAATGAGTAACAACATTCTACATAATTAAAACCAATCTAAGCAGCAAAACTTTCAATCTTATGGGCAGTGACAGAATTGAAACTGAAGCAATTAAGTAATGCGACACGTCTATTGCATTATTGTTCAATGAGACACTGCCAATAAAAAAAATATTCAAGGATACCGTACTGAAGTACATTCTGCTTTATAATACACCTGACTCTATTAATGCCCCCTAAGGAATTCCACAAGGTTGACCATCAACAATTCTACCTCTTCTATGAGCTGTGTTTTACAGTCATCCGATCCTTATTTTCCTCACACTCTATTAAGAACTTGAGAATAATAGTGGTCGAAAGAAGTGAAATCGATATGCATAAAGAGTGCAATGCTGAATCTAATATGGCAATACAGCAATTGCAACAATGGAGTTAAGGCTGTAAGACAGAACTGTAAAACACAAGGAACGTGAATAATCAAACATACTGCAGTTTGATAGTTTCTGGTTGATAACTCCCGCACACTGTATGTATATTTCATTCAACTTAATTGCATTACGTTTTCTAATAAGATCTCGCTCGTGAAGAAATGCAAAGGCTACTTTCTACCCATCATCCTGAAAGAAATGATAAAATTAATTCAACTTGCCATCTATTCTTTGGCTTAACATCGTCCGATCCTTATCTTCCTACTCTTGTTCTTCTAAGAACTCCAAAGATTCACCATAGAACTTGCGTGCATCCTCCCTTAGAGTAGCTGAAACACTAGATTCGCCAATTGATTCTAAGCCATTTATGAGTGTTCTAAATGTTGACCTGTCAGGTTCACAATTAGCAGCTTTCATCAAATCATAAAACTCCATGACATTCACAAGTTCAGAGAGATTAAAGGTAATCAAAGTTGTAAAGAGAGCATTAAATGCCTCAGTTTCTGCCTTTAAATTACTTTCAGCTTTCAAGTACATGCAAACAAGTGCAACCTCCTCCATAAAACCATTGCTAGCCATCACTTTAATCATTTCATTATACAAAGAAAGTTGAGGCTTGTACCAATACTCCTTCCGAATATCTTCAAACACCTGTATTTTTTTTTTCGCCATACAGTAATCAAACTATTCAATTGCAAACTCACTAGTAGATTTAAAAATTAAGATTCATCTAATCCTTTTCCAATTAAATATCTGCAAGATGATAATTTTTTTTTTTTAACTGAATACCTGGAGCGCCAAAAGGCAGTGGTTCTGGCGGAGGAGTTCACGGAGGACCGCCAACATGTCGAACTTCAACAAGCGGCTGAATTTGGAGCGGAAAGCACGCCGGAGGGAATCACCATCGTTATTGTGAAAATAGTAGGCTCTTTTTAAGGCCTGCACTGCTTGAATAGCTTCGATGCTCAGATTCCTCCCTTTCTGCAGTGGCTTTCTATTTTCTTGCCTACCTCTGGCTTCCACCATTTTTATTCTTCTGCTTCTTCTTGTTCCGGTCAGCGAATTGCTACTCCATAATTCAAATTCTAGTAACGGTTTTGATATACATGTAAATTTAGGGGATTCGAGATTAGGCCTGACCATTGGCTTTGCCGTTATCGCCGTTGCCATCATCTTCAAGGCCAATTCTCCTCCTGCCTTGTTTGAATAATCAAATCTATTATTAACCTCTTCCTCTAGCCTTTATTTGGATAGATGCAAGTGAGAGTAATTGAGAGCAGGCTAACTCCATTTATTTAAACAAAAAAAAAGAGATGAACGGAAAAGAGGGATTAATTTATGTCGTTGTGACTCGAATTTATGATTTGTAACTAAATTTTAATATGTAATAATAAAATAATTAATTTATTATTTTATAATGAAAAAATTAAAATGATCATAAATTTGATTTGTCGGTAATTGGCACGTGAATTATACAGTAAAATTCAATGCTACGTCAAAAAATTTATCACGTCAGATTTGATTGGATTTATATCCATGGTCACTAAATTTTGGCAAGTGTAACTCTGTGGTCACTAAATTACGATTTGTACCCAATACAAGTGTAATAATTGGGTTATTTTTTCGTTACAAATTGTAATATAGTAACCACAACGTTACATTTGCTAAAGTTGAGTGATCATGGATGTAAATATAGTCAGATCTGACGTGGCAAATTTTCCGACGTGCTATTGGTTTTCACCGTGCAACTCACGCGCCGCTTGCCGGCGAATCCGATTTTCCGATCATTTTGATTTTTTGTTACAAAATAAATAGATGAATTATTTTTTTTGTTACAAATTGAAATTTAATAACCATATCGTTACAAGTCAAAAAGTTGAATGATCACTACGAAAATTAACCCAAAAAAAGAGTAAGTGAGCTTAAATAAAAGATAAAAAAGAATAACTTTGATTTCTCCATTTTGGACATAAATGAGAATAGGTGAGAATAAATTGAATAAAATTTTTGTTTTTAATTTTTAATTAGAAGAGTATTTTAGTGAGAATAACAAATAATATAGAGTAAAAGAGTAAATTTAATTCTTATTATAACTTACTTCTATCCAAATAAAGTGTTACTTTAAAATGGTGGGTAATTTTTCACTTGTAACAATGTTACAAATAATGTATTTTGTAAAATTATTTTTGAAATGAATGTGAATAAAAAAATATTTGAAAAATAGGAGCGTTTATAATTTTGCAATAGCTTACTGCGTCTTTAGGTCTCGGTGACTTGTGTAAATTTCTATATTATTAAAGAGATAGAAGACCGATCCCGATTATGGCACGCAAGAAATTTGCATCAAGTCCATGCTCAAGTTTCAAACAATTTAATTTGCATCAAGTCCATGCTCAAGTTTTGAACAATTTAATTTTTTTTTTTAAATTATGTTTATAGTATTATGAATTTGGAAAGGAAATATCAATAAGCCGGCGAAGGGAACAATCCTTCTCTCTAGCTACCCTATTTGCAAACCTTTGAAACTTATAAATTAGAATTCTAATTCTAAGCATGCATCGACAGCAATAAATAATTTACTACTAAGTTAATTTATAAAATTTATTTACATTTCATTTAGATAAAAAAAAAATTGTTTTTTAAATTGAATATATGATTAATCACAACAAATAATAAATATTAAATAACCGTTTCATGGAAAAAATGTACAGTTAATAATTAAATTAATATTGTCCAATACATTTCAATAAAAATGGGCAAAATAAAAAGAAAAAACCAACAACATTGATAAAGCCTGGATTGTCTTTATCTAGAAAAGAGAGAAGCTGGTTGGAAGTTTCAAGTGGTAGAGAGTGAGAGCCGATCGAATGGTTGAGACCTGTAATAAAGAATGCCCGGTCGGACCAAGCGTAAACACTCCAAAACTTAAGTTAGTAGCTTTCTAGAGAGAGAATGCTTAGAGAGAGAGTCTCAGAGATTTGATACCTGGTGCCATTGTTTGTTGGGCTATTTATATGAGATAGGAGAAGTGCACTTGAGTGTTTGGGGAGTGATAACTGGCAGTCAGAGTAGGTGAACGGTGAAGCGACAGGGAGCAGGTGAAGGGCATGGCGCTGCCTTGTGTCAGTGGGCTGATTGGATGTGCTGTCACGTCAGTCCGATCGAAAGTGCCGCTGCCTTCATGCTCAAGCTTTGTGCTCTTTTCTGATGGGCCTTGGGCCCTGCCAAGTAGATTGGGCCGATTGAATGGGCGCCGTGATGAGACAAAGAGGTCCCTATGACTCCGACTTCCTGTTGGGAATGCTGTTTGGGTCTTCAAGCTCTAAAGCTGCCGAAAACGCAGAACGTGAGCATTGGGATGAGAGTAGAGGGAGCAGTATAAATTGAAAATCATGCATTGCATCTGTATTGAGTATTAAATGGTTTCGAAAAGGATACTTATCTTATTTGTCTTGTGATGCAGTTGCAATGGTTAGAGGAGACGATATGACAAGGCAGCTCGCCGTTCGGGCTAAGGCCAAAAGAGATGCCGAGCGGGCTGCGAAGGAGCAGAGGAAGAAAAGGAAAATCCTGCCTGCTTTGGAAGTGCATGCCTCGCGGGCTCCAGTGGATGCTCCTCACCCTGCTATCCCGATTGCTGCCATTCACGCCGCTCATCCAGCCTTGGTCATCTCTGGACCTGCGGCCCCCCAAACTGGTGCTGAGGATCGGCCTCGACGCAGGCGGATACTCTTAGACGAGGAGTCTGATTCCGATGAGGCACAGCCAGCCATTGTTCCCCTCAACATCCAACAGCTGAGGGAGGTCGCTTAGAGACAGGCTGCGGGGTTGGTGGCTGCCTCAAACGCCCGAATGGCAGCAAAGGGCAAGGCGCCTATGCAAGGCGAGTCGACCTGACGAGCTGTAGGGGGAGCCCCTGAGAGGCGAACTGTGCCCCTGAAGGACATGCTGAGGGAGAACTTCGGCAATGACTGGTCGCTGAGCAATAAGGCAGTTGTCAGTTATATTTATCGGGGTATCCTTCAAGAGGACGACTTCAAGGTCATGGGAGATCCCGACCTGCTCAGCCGTGAGTGTAGCATGTTCAACCAGCAGAGTCTAGAGGTGAGGTTTATCCAGCTTCTTTCATGTTGTCCGAAAATTGGTGATGTCCTCCCTTATTGATATCTTTATTTTTGTTGCTTTGTAGCTGATCAAGGAGGGTCTTCACATGCATGGCATGGCCAGCTTCCTGAGGGCGAGGGCAGAAGAGGCCGTAAAGGAGAAGGGGGAGGCAGATGCCCTCTGCGACGCCGCTAAGAAAGAAAACTCTGCCCTTCGCCTGGAGGTGTCAGATCTGCAAAAGGAGACCTCTGCTCTTCGTGGAGAGGTTGTAGATGCGAGGAAGGAGGCGTCTCGGCACACCCAGGAGCTAAAGTGTTGGCTAGGCGAGGTCGATCGGCTGAAGGGTGAGGTCGCACGCCTGACAGCCGACAGTGCTCAATGCCAGAAATTTGAAGAAGAGGCGGCCAGATTGGGCGCCGAGTGCGAGCTTCTGGGCACTGAGAGCGCCAAAGCGCAGGAGGAGAAAGGCAAGGCTCTTGCGGAGTGTGACCAACTTCGCACCACTTTGGCAAGCAAAGAGACGGCCTGGGGGAAGAGGCTCGAAGAGGAGCTTGCCTCTCGAGAGGAGCAGCTTCTTGATCAATCGGGCGACGCTCAAGCGAAGTTGCTATTTCGGTTGATCCATGAGGTCGGGAGGCACTTTCCTAGGGCTGATCTCAACTGGATGGAGGATCCCAGCGTTCTGCCCGATCTGCCATCTAGTGACGATGAGGAAGAGGCTCCTAGAGAGGAGGCAACCGATGGAGCACCCGGGGAGAACCCCTTGTCGACCGAAGCCCAACCAGATGTGCCCTCCGGGGCTGAAGTTGGCGCTTCTTTGCCAGCTGAGCTGATCTCTGAAGTGGCTGTCGAGCCTTCTCAGCCTGTTGCCGATCCAAATGCAGATCCTATTGCCGAGCCGAGCGTGGAGACAGCTGCTGATCTAGTACCGGCTCTAGCTGATGTAAAAATTGTAGACATAGAAACTTCGCTGTTGTTCAATAATTCGTGTAATCGTATATAATTTACTAATGTAATTGACTGATTAATTGTAGATACTTCCTGAATTTGAAGAAGTTTGAGAATCAATAACTTTTAAGGCCAGTAATTAATTGGTCCGATCTGATTGGAAAATCATAATCAGTCGGTCATCTAGTAATAGTCATGATTTAAACTTTTTGAGATCGTGTCCTATAACGTCAAGCATAGCGGATGACCACTTGGCCTCGCATTAGCTTGGAATTGAGCGAACAGTTTTGTACATCGAGTTAGTGTTTTGATTTGCATTTTGATCTGTGATCGTTGCAGAACACTTGACTCGGGAAAAACTGTTAGTCTATTATGACTCTTGCATTTTTGGTTCGGGATTGATGTCGAACCTAGTAGATGAGCCAGTGGAAACTGGGCGATTTTCGTATCTTCGGATCGGGAATGTCATCGATCCTAACATATGAGCGTTACCTTTTATGGAGATGGAAAAGAATTTCTTTATTCATTGAATTTGATTCTTGATCCATTATTACAAGGAATTAAGGGTGAGCACCCTATTAGATATTGTCCTCTTCGGGTCGTCTTCGGGCATAGCCCTCTAACCCTCGGCGCTTTGTCCAATAGCAGAGGCCTCTTTCTGCTGCTTGATCATGGTGACATATGCCTCGCGGGATGCCTTCTGATCGCCCCTTATAATGGCAATGCCCCCTCTGGTTGGGATCTTCATCACCATGTATCGTATGCTCGTGACAGCTCCGATTTGAGAGAGTAGGCGCCTGCCAAAGATGGCATTATAGGCAAAGGTTATGTCAATTATCATAAATGTTACCTTATAGGCGTGGGTAAGAGCCTCCTGGCCAAGCTCGACAGAAAGCTCAACAAATCCCACTATCGGGACAGTAGCGTTGCCAAGTCCGATCAGCGGGGTGGCATTTGGCTTTAACTCCTCTGTCGGCAGTCCCATGGCTTTGTAGGCATGAAGGGTAAGCACGTTCACAGCGCTGCCATTGTCCACCAAAATCCTCTTGACATTAAAGTTATTGTCTTTATCTAGAAAAGAGAGAAGCTGGTTGGAAGTTCCAAGTGGTAGAGAGTGAGAGCCGATCGGATGGTTGAGACCTGTAATAAAAAATGCCCGGTCGGACCAGGCTTAAGCACTCCGAAACTTAAGTTAGTAGCTTTCTAGAGAGAGAATGCTTAGAGAGAGAGTCTCAGAAATTTGATACCTGGTGCCACTGTTTGTTGGGCTATTTATATGAGATAGGAGAGGTGCACTTGAGTGCCTGAGGAGTGATAACTGGCAGTCAAAGTAGGTGAGCGGTGAAACGACAGGGAGCATGTGAAGGGCATGGCGTTGCCTTGTATCAGTGGGCTGATTGGACGTGCTGTCACGTCAGTCTGATCGGACGTGGCGCTACCTTCATGCTCAAGCTTTGTCCTCTTTTCTGATGGGCCTTGGGCCCTGCCAAGTGGATTGGGCCGACTAAATGGGCCTTTTTGGGTATGCCATTTATGGTGTTATCAAACATGATATAAAATATAATATTACTCAAAATAAAATCTAATGTATGTACTTCAAGTAGAGAGAAAACTCTACTACACTATTTGATTTATACATTTGATTGCATAGTTATAGTCAACATATTTATATATTTTCACCCATAGATCTTTTGACTAGTTTATAATGTACCACTATCACTTAAATTGAAATAAAATGACAATATCAAAAAAAGTAATATTTCATCTAAAAACGATTCTAAATGCTAAATAAATAAATAAATAAAAGAAACTGGTGATATAAAATAAAAATGCTAAAGCAAGTAGCAAGCCACAATTGAAAAATTAAAACAACTAAAAAATCAGAATATTCTTTGGCTCATAATAACCAGTCTTTTTTTTTTTTAATTTAATTGTGATGTTCAGTCTTAAAAAAATTATCAATTTGGATTCAAGCAATTTATCTGTTAAAATCAATTCTTCAGATTAATCATTATTTACAAATTTTGTTATTTGCTTCGAATTATTTTTTTTTTAAATTTTCAAATTTGGTTGTATATATGCTACTGCTAATCAACTTAAACTCAAGTTATTTTTCATAAAAAAATAAAATAGTAATGTCTTACCTTTAATATTGAAATTAGATAATCTTTAAAATCATCACCACCTACAAATTAAACATGAAGATAAGATTAATAATAGTATAAATCTTGTTTAACAAAATTAAGCACTATATTACAATAATATTACCTTTAATTAGAGTTAGATTGTATATAAATTAAAACAACAAATTTTGAAAATGGGTAGAATGAGAATAGTGAAATTGTTGATTAAAGAAAGAAAGTAAGGAGAGAGTGATGAATGAAAGAAAAGAGATTATGATGGAAAAGAGAGTGAAATTGAATGAAAGAGTAGCGTGTTTAATAATAATAATAATAATAATAATAATAATAATAATAATAATTAAAAAAAAAAGAGATAGTGCTGCTGCTTACAGGTTTTTATTGTGGTGCAGTAGTGCCCACAGTAACACCTATGAGCTTGCAGATATGTCTAGCTGATGGAGTGAAAGAAACTGGCACCTTCTTTTGCTGATTTCTGGCACTCCATCAGCTGGATAACATGGGCCCCACTCTGACACAAACCGTCACATGCATGTGCCGATTTCTGATACCCCAAAAACCCAAATATTTTAACTGTAACCCTATTTTTCTATTTTTTTTAAAAAATACGCCAATTTAAAAAAAAAAAACTTTATTCTTCAGGATTTGGCACAAGTCTAATCTTTTTAATCAATTTAACCTTTATTAGTATTATTGTGTTATAAGAATAAAAATTTTGCCATGTAAATTTATAACAAAAGCTAAATGCATGCCTTTTACAAAAATAAACAAACATATAAATGATCAATGAAACACGTGATTCATCAATAAAAAAAAGTGTATATCAATTGCTAATATTAATTTAGTTTAACAATTCTTAACATTAAATACATGAAAAAAAAATGTCAAATACATATTTAACAAAAAAATAAGTCTACATTTCTTTAATACATGAAAATTTTCTACTTTAGCATGAATATGTCAAATTACAATAATATGTAAATGAATGTAAAATTCTAATTTATATTAATATAACAATTTTTAATACATAAATTTATCATTCTAACATTTTACATTATTAGATATTGCATCTTCAAATGAAAATATAAGTAATAACTTACCTTTTTTTTCTTGACGTCACCAAATTAATGAATAAATTAGATTTACAAAATACACAATAACACAATTAAATATTATATCAAAATATTATTGAAATGTTTTTGCCAGTACCTGTCTAAGTCGTCTTACACGGCGGTAAGGTATAAACCATACCCCCGTGTAAGGTGCCTTACACGGCGGTAAGGGACTACCCATACCGCCGTGTAAAACGCTACTGTCCTCAGTTTTACAGAGTTTTGACCTTCTTCCTTTTCACTCCTTTTCCTCTTATGCTTGGGTTAAAATATTATTTAGTGTTATTTCATATATCTCATAGCATTTAATGGCATGTTTTACTATGCTAAATCTTGTAAATGCTATAGTTGATGATAAAATGAGTTAGTTATGCCTTGAGTCATGAACTCAACTTGTGGTTAGCATTGTGCTATGCCAAATTATTTGATTATTATGGTTGACGTCAGAATGCAAAACTATGCCTTAGCTCAAGAACCCAATGTGTTATGCTTATCTATAATTTTATTTAAGCATGATAATTATTGATGGTTTCGAAGGTAATTTCGGGTGTTTGAACCCTATGTTTAAGTAAGTAAATGTTTTATAATTCTGCATGTTGATGTATGACTTAGATTATTGATGTCATTTACTGGTATAATATGGTTTCTTATATTTGATTTTGATATGCCTTAGAGTAATGAATAGAGTTAAAGTGTGTGAATGGATTGCAATGTAAATTGTTTAATGCATGTCTGACATCATGAATATATTGATATGCCTATCATACTCTGGTCTATGTATAATGATATATATATATATGTACTATGTGATTTGAATCGTGAATCATTTATGCGTGACCTGCTGGAGTCAAGTCAGTGGATAGTTAGGCATGCCTAATAGAGCCCTTTAGCTGCAGCGCCCTTTGGACGTTTGGACCCTGATCAGGTCCCCCGTTTGGTTCCTTGCGAACCCTTTTAATGTGTTCGGATCCTCGCAATCCTTTTTAATGTGTATGGATCTTGTTTAAGGTCCCCCCTTTGTAAAATATTTTTGAATGTGGAAAATGATGTTGCTTATCGACTCGTACCGTAAGGTACGCTACCGTTTAGTTCGTACCAGCAAGGTACTGTCAGTTCACTACCATTCAGTCCGTACCAGGTAAGTACTATCAGTTCAATCGTTATCCACGATTTTGAGTCAGCAGGTATTCTAATTGTTTTTTCTGATATGAGTAAATGAATGTGATATCCGAATGAGCATTATTTCGGACATGTGGAACAGTTATGTATTTGAATGAGATTATGAATCTCTAAATGGGTTGAATATAAGCTTGAATTATTAAGTGCTTGGGCTAATTAGTATGTACATGAATGTGATTTTGTACTTTTGGCCATTATGGTGAATTATGTGAATTAGTATAAGTATGAGTGCATTCTTAACTATGGATTGTTATAAATAATGAGTAATGTTAATTGTTTTCTCTAGTTTTGATATGGTAGTAGTCTCGGCATGTTGGCATGCATTTTATCTCATTATTTGATTATATATGTATTATTGTGATGCTAGGTATGTGGATAAGCTTTCAGTAAGTGCATATGCCATAACGGAATGTTATGTTATATGTCTCTTTGGACTCAGTTATCATAGCGTCTTCGGTATGTTATCATGTGTCGCATTCCATGGCATGGTACTATAAGTATTAGAGTTACGCAGTGGAAGAGTAGTGTTTAGACGACGTCCCTTGGTTCTCGACTAGTGTGGGTGTATTATGGTATGATATGGACATGTTGAGATTTCTATGAATCTACATGCTAAATGTATATATTGATTGCAACTCATGTGAATTGGCTTTTATTGAGTACCTAGATATTCTAGTATGATAATTGCATGTTTATAGGTTTGTGTTTATGCATGACGCAATTCTGATATCTGATATCTCGGTAAGTATATGCACGTGGGATGATAAGTATTTCTGCATGATGATATCTGTATCTTATATGATATCCCGTCTGCTTGATTTGCTTAATATGATTATAACATGTGGTAACTGTATGTATATATATACGCATGTGGATGTGAGTTTCTGAGTTCATGGTTTTATATACAAGCATGTATATCTATCTGCCATGATTATTTGCATATGTCATTTGTGTATGTGACTGCCTTGGCGACCATTGTGAATGGCCGTCCGTTCTTGCTTGCGTGTTCTCCCCACTAAGCATTTATCGCTTAGCACGGATTCTTTTCCGTGCAGGTGGCAGGTTTGGTTCGGTTCGAGTCGAGCATCTACAAGGTCGGCCACATAGGAGTTAGTAGTTGTGCTATTTTTGTTATCAATTTTTATATTTTGGATTTTGTATTTGTTTTCACAGCTCTTGTATATGTATTTATAAGTAAGGATCCGGATGTAATATTTTTGGCTAAGTACTTGTTATTATATGTCTGTATCAAGTTTTGGGTTGTACCTTCCGTATTATGCTTCCGCTGAATAGTTGTGTGTATGTATGTGTGTATGCTGCCGCTTAGTGCCTGCGTGTGTATAAATTATTGCATGATCAGCTTCTGCCCTCAGGGTAAGTTTTAAATTTACCCGTGTTTTTGTATGCTTGTGATGCATGAGTGTACGTTAGTATTGTCTTGTATGTGAGCGTGCGGCAGGTAGCGCGCCTGTCTGTGCCCTTCTAACGGGGGTGTCGAATGGGGGTGTTACAAGTTGTGGTATCATAGCCCAGGTTTGGCGGTTCTAGTCACCTTTATTTGTTTGAGTGTCGAGTCTTTGCATGCTAGTCAGTTATGTGTTGTGTTTTTGCATGCGAGCCGATTTTGCGTCTTGGCCTAATGCAGATGTGTCATATCTTGTGTCATATATAGATGGAGTCTGATCCTAGTGAGAATGTGGGCGAGACAACAGGAAATGTGAACCTAGTTAGTGCTGAGCATAGTATTTCCAAGCATCCTTTGGTTGGAGATTCCGGACCTACTTTCGATGATAGAATGCTAGTGCAAGGGCTAATTCGGATTTTGGATAGGTTGACTGCTCCTAGAGCTTCTCAAGATTTTGTTCGAAAGGTACATCAGAAAAGAAAGGTGTCAGGTAGAGAAGTGTCAATGGGAAAAAGGATTCAAGAACCTCCGATGTGTCAACATTGTCAGAAGCAACATGAGGGAGAGTGTAAGAAGAAGTGGGTACCACCAATATGTCAGCACTGCCAGAAGCGACATCGGGGTTAGTGTCAAAAATTCTCAGGTGCTTGCTTCAGATGTGGCAGTTTGGAGCATCAAATTGCTGCTTGTCCCAAGATGGGGGAGGATCTAGCCCTGCAAGCTAGAGAGGATGTGAAGGAATTGCTTCGAGCCGTCCGTATGCCATTGGGAGTTATTGCACACCGCAATGAAGCGACGGAGCCTGCAGAGTCTTCTGGTAAGTTTTGTTTTGATATGTTTAAGTAAAGTTTGTTTTGGGTATTTTGAGATGGAAGGATGTTTGGATTCTGTAAGGTTTTGATAATACTCCGTATACCTGTCAGCTATCTTAAAAAAAAAAAGTATTTGAATAAAAGCATATTGAATCATGGGGATGGGATAAAGTGCATCACTATAGCATCAATTGCATTACCTCAGCATCACTCTGCATACATGAGTCATCGTATTTTCATTGCATCATCATCCCTTTGACCATACACGAAAATCATTTGCATATGTGTTTGATTGAGAGGAAGCTGACAGGGTGTACATGGAGTATTAGGTATTAAGGTTAAGGGTAGGAATGGCGAGTCTAGTAACTGTTAATGAAAGTGTTATGTGTTTGGTTAAAGTGCGTAGAAAGTGTATTTTGGGATCTCGTATAAGTGAATGTAAAAAGGTTTTGGAGTTGACAAAGGTATTGATTGTAAAGGGGAACGGCATGTTTGACGAACATCTTTGATATGATAGAGGATTTGTGTAACTATCGGTGAAAGTTAAGTGGTTTATGTGTGAGTTGTTTGTGTTTTAGATTTTTGGATGTACATTTGAGTAATGGTTATTCTGATGAACGTGTTTAATTCGGACATAAGAAAGTGATTTAAGAGTATAGTGTTGGTGATAGGTGTAAACAAGTGGGTGATTTGAAAGTGAAGTCCTTGAGTTTGTTGGTGTCTTGGAGTGCAGTATTGGGATTTCTTTTCGGTGTAAGTAAATTTCGAGGACGAAATTCTTTTAGGAGGGAAGAGTTGTCACACCCCAAATCGGGCCTAGTCGGAATGCGCATTCGATGTCGAAATGGTTGAGGGAAGTTCGGTAATTTTGGATTGGTTGGATTGGAGTTAATGGTAAAATATGCACATGGAATTTGAGTATCTAAGGACCCAATTGAAAATATAATCAAGGTTTAAGTGAGGATTAATTATAATAGGGAGTGAAGTGTAAGTTACCAAGGATTTTTGTGGGATTTGTAGGGATCAGTGAGGGAATAAGTCAATAAGTGGAATCATTGGACCAATGAGAGCTTGCCAAGTGGACTTGGTAGGTGTGTGCATTGAATGAAGAAAAGAGAGAGAGAAAGGGAGAGAGAAGGAGCACAGAAATCTGCATTCCCGTTTCCCATCCCTCTCACGTTCTCTCCTTCTCCTCTTCTTCATTTTCTGCTTTCTCTTCTTCTTCTCTTTCGGCTGAGATTTGTGCTTTGCTTTGAGGTGATTTTATTTGGGTTTAGAGCAAGATCGAAGAGGTAGGTGTGGCGTTTAGGTTCCCTGCGTTTTTGGGTTCATCTTCTTCCTCTGATTTTGTTTAAGTTAGGGTTTTTGGAAGAGTAATTTGTGGGTTTTGGTTTGTGCAAGCTTTGGGTGACAAGAGGAAGCTTAAAGGCAAGGAAAAGATTTGAAGAGGATTGTGGACTTGGTGCTTTAAAGAGGTTTGGGAGTTTGATTTCTGCATTTGAGTTTTGAGTTATCTCTACCCTGTTTCTTTTTGGATCATGAATGTGTATTTGTACTTGTTTTCCAGAAATTTGAGTGCTTGGTTATGAGTTAATGCATGTATTTGTTTGGGAATTTTCTTGAATGGTTATATTTTGGTGATTTGAAGTTGGCATGATTCTGTAAATTTTAAGATGTTTGGTGTTTTAAATGGTGTGTGGTATATGATAGTGTGCATATGTTGAGTTAAGAGCTGGAATTGTGAGCTTAAGATGGTGATTTTGGTGAGTTATGCATGTATAAGTTTTACCCAAATGTGATTCTTAAATTGTTGGTTAAATTGCTTGATTGAGTATGATATTACATATGGTGATAATAAGTTGAGTTGGGAAGGTAAGTTCTGGGTGAATTTTATGGTTTACTAAGTGCAATTTTGATGTATGTGGTTTTGGGTTCGAAATTGGAGTGAACTCTGCAATTTCTAGAAATTCTGGAAGTCACACGGCGGTAAGGAAATGGCTCACCGCCGTGTGGATCGAGGATATTCATCAGAAAGTGCAAGGCCGTCGTCTTACACGGCGGTAAGGGACCATCCATACTGCCGTGTAAAGCGCTACTGCCTTAAGAGCATTTTGAGCTGAACGTCTCACACGGGGGTAAGGGTTTCCCCCATTCCGCCGTGTGAAATGTTTTTGCCAGTACCTGTGTAAGTCGTCTTACACGGCGGTAAGGTATAAACCATACCCCCGTGTAAGGTGCCTTACACGGCGGTAAGGGACTACCCATACCGCCGTGTAAAACGCTACTGTCCTCAGTTTTACAGATTTTGACCTTCTTCCTTTTCACTCCTTTTCCTCTTATGCTTGGGTTAAAATATTATTTAGTGTTATTTCATATATCTCATAGCATTTAATGGCATGTTTTACTATGCTAAATCTTGTAAATGCTATAATTGATGATAAAATGAGTTAGTTATGCCTTGAGTCATGAACTCAACTTGTGGTTAGCATTATGCTATGCCAAATTATTTGATTATTATGGTTGACGTCAGAATGCAAAACTATGCCTTAGCTCAAGAGCCCAATGTGTTATGCTTATCTATAATTTTATTTATGCATGATAATTATTGTGGTTTCGAAGGTAATTTCGGGTGTTTGAACCCTATGTTTAAGTAAGTAAATGTTTTATGATTCTGCATGTTGATGTATGACTTAGATTATTGATGTCATTTACTGGTATAATATGGTTTCTTATATTTGATTTTGATATGCCTTAGAGTAATGAATAGAGTTAAAGTGTGTGAATGGATTGCAATGTAAATTGTTTAAAGCATGTCTGACATCATGAATATATTGATATGCCTATCATACTCTGGTCTATGTATGATGATATATATATATATTTACTATGTGATTTGAATCGTGAATCATTTATGCGTGACCTGCTAGAGTCAAGTCAGTGGATAGTTAGGCATGCCTAATAGAGCCCTTTAGCTGCAGCGCCCTTTGGACGTTTGGACCCTGATCAGGTCCCCCGTTTGGTTCCTCGCGAACCCTTTTAATGTGTTCGGATCCTCGCAATCCTTTTTAATGTGTATGGATCTTGTTTAAGGTCCCCCCTTTGTAAAATATTTTTGAATGTGGAAAATGATGTTGCTTATCGACTCGTACCGTAAGGTACGCTACCGTTCAGTTCGTACCAGCAAGGTACTGTCAGTTCACTACCATTTAATCCGTACCAGCTAGGCACTATCAGTTCACTCGTTATCCATGATTTTGAGTCAACAGGTATTCTAATTGTTTTGTCTGATATGAGTAAATGAATGTGACATCCGAATGAGCATTATTTCGGACATGTGGAATAGTTATGTATCTGAATGAGATTATGAATCTCTAAATGGGTTGAATATAAGCTTGAATTATTAAGTGCTTAGGCTAATTAGTATGTACATGAATGTGATTTTATACTTTTGACCATTATGGTGAATTATGTGAATTAGTATAAGTATGAGTGCATTCTTAACTATGGATTGTTATAAATAATGAGTAATGTTAATTGTTTTCTCTAGTTCTGATATGGTAGTAGTCTCGGCATGTTGGCATGCGTTTCATCTCATTATTTGATTATATATGTATTATTGTGATGCTAGGTATATGGATCAGCTTTCAGTAAGTGCATATGCCATAACGGAATGCTATGTTATATGTCTCTTTGGACTCAGTTATCATAGCGTCTTCGGTATATTATCATGTGTCGCATTCCATGGCATGATACTTTAAGTATTAGAGTTACGCAGTGGAAGAGTAGTGTTTAGACGACGTCCCTTGGTTCTTGACTAGTGTGGGTGTATTATGGTATGATATGGACATGTTGAGATTTCTATGAATATGCATGCTAAATGTATATATTGATTACAACTCATGTGAATTGGCTTTTATTGAGTACCTAGATATTCTAGTATGATAATTGCATGTTTATAGGTTTGTGTTTATGCATGACACAATTCTGATATCTGATATCTCGGTAAGTATATGCATGTGGGATGATAAGTATTTTTGCATGATGATATCTGTATCTTATATGATATCCCGTCTGCTTGATTTGCTTAATATGATTATAAAATGTGGTAACCGTATGTATATATATACGCATGTGGATGTGAGTTTCTGAGTTCATGGTTTTATATAGAAGCATGTATATCTATCTGCCATGATTATTTGCATATGTCATTTGTGTATGTGACTGCCTTGGCGACCATTGTGAATGGCCGTCCATTCTTGCTTGCATGTTCTCCCCACTAAGCGTTTATCGCTTAGCACGGATTCTTTTCCGTGCAGGTGGCAGGTTTGGTTCGGTTCGAGTCGAGCATCTTCAAGGTCGGCCACATAGGATTTAGAAGTTGTGCTATTTTTGTTATCAGTTTTTATATTTTTGATTTTGTATTTGTTTTCACAGCTCTTGTATATGTATTTATAAGTAAGGATCCAGATGTAATATTTTGGGCTAAGTACTTTTTATTATATGTATGTATCAAGTTTTGGGTTGCACCTTCTGTATTATGCTTCCGCTGAACTGTCACACCCCAACCTATACTATAGAGACTTCTATTCGGATTAGAGGAAGAAGAATCCAAGATAGATAGGAGTGTCACGTCCCACTAGAGAAAACAAGTAAACATCACATAAATAGAATAACATATCCATGATAATTAAAAACTTTGAGAGAAAGCTGAACGTACATATTATGCCAAGGCGCATACACTAAGAGAAAACATACACACATGCATACTTATAATCATACAACAGAAACCTAGTAAGAAAGATACATAAGTATGTAAATATTTACATAGCTTAAAATATTACATCAGAATCTTTACCTATTATTACATATACATATTACACAGATATACAAAAATTCCAGATTACAAAAGCTAAACAAGATACAAAACTTCTAGCTTCTATGTGGCCGACTCTGCAGATGCGCGACTCGAACAAAAGCAAACCTGCCACCTGCACGGGGAAAAGAGCCCGTGCTAAGCGATAACGCTTAGTGGGGAAAATATACAGAAAATATAGACGGCCATTCACAACGGTCGCCCAAGTATAACACATACACAACAGCGAATGCATCCAGTCCTAACAGATAATTATACATGTTTTATACAATAGCCACGCACTCAAATGTTCCTAACTGCGATCATATACTCATATGATTAACACACCCAATTATCATGCCAGAACGTAAACACATTCTAATATACATGTTAATTTATCACATTATTATACAGAAATGTAGTGTCAACATTATATGTCATACCGACTTCAATCACACATACTATATACAAGATCATTTACAGATAAGGACAAAAGTACAATATGCAGGTTAGAGTTACATTAAGCCCACTCGAAGATTTGTAAGCACATTCACATCTCCCAACATCATACTCATACTGATATCACATTCTTATATTCATAACTGGTTCATATGACCGAAATCTTATACATTCGGATATCATATTCTCATGTTCATATCAGATAAAGCAAACGAAATACCTGCTGACTCAAAATAGTGGATAACGAGTACTGAATGGTACCTTACGGGTACGAATCGAACACATAATATAATGTACCTTACAGGTACAAGTCGAAAGGCAACATTTCATTGAACAGGACCTTAGACAAGATCCATACACATACACATAATAGGGGTTCGCGAGGAACCATTCGGGGACCTGATCAGGGTCCAAATCGTTCAAAGGGGCGCTGCAGCTACACATACATAGACTCTATTAGGCATGCCTAACTATCCACTAGACTGACTCTCGCAGGTCATGCATCATACAAATCATAGTTCAAATCACATAATTTATATCATTGTACATAATCAGCAACAGGTGAGACATATGAATAAGTTCATAAGGTCAATCATGCATCATACAATTTACACTTAAGCATAATATAATAATCTTAGAGAAAGAACATCAGTATAGATATGTATAATACAGTCAATTATATTAACATACTTTATAAAATAGTCAAAAAATAAACCTAGAGGCATCACAAGTTCGGAATTCAAACATTGGAATCACCAAAGAAAACTCATTCAATACAACACATCTGTCGCGCTCGCGATACCTGTCACGCTCGCGATACCTGTCGCGCTCGCGACAGAGACCATAGTCTCTTCGCTGTGCACGCGTGACGGACTTCGCGATCGCGGGAAGGAGAGAAGGGCTCGGCTCTGTCGCGCTCGCGATGTTGTCGCGATCGCGACAGAGGGCAAGCATTGCTATCGCGGGGTCGCGACAAGTCGCGTGCTCGCGATAGCACAGGCCAACAATATGCCCTATCGCGATCGCGACAGAGAGCAGACAAGCTATTGCTATCGCGGGCTCGCGACAGTGTCGCGTGCTCGCAACGGCACAGCATCAGAATCACCGGTCTCTGTCGCGCTCGCGACAGTGTCGCGATCGCGACAGAGTCATGATTCCAAAAATCTGCAGAATGCTGCAGGATCTTTCCTTCCTCAAACTCATCTACAGCACACAAAACATAACCAAAGGTCTCTTACCTCATCACCAGCAAGCCACACATCATTGACATCATAAACACAACATTCATATCAAGAATTTCAATAAAACATGCTACTAACAATATTCATTTACACAATCTATAATAACAGCATTATTCATCAATCATCTCAATTGCACCCACGTTAATTGCATTCATACCTATGATATATCATGCTTAGGTTACTCATGATATCAACACATATTAATCCTCATCCTTCACAAAGTTATATCTACTATTATTTACTAGCTAAATCATCAATCTTAAGCATACTCCTAAATTTCTCCCGACGATAATTACTTATATAGCCATTTAATTACCCTAAACATGCATAATAACTGATGGGAAAGGCACGGGATTGATCCGGGTCAACCCTAGACTCAAAAATAGAGAAGAAAAGGCTCAAAATATGTTTTTCTGTCGCGAGGTCGCGACCCTTGTCGCGCTCGCGACAGAAGCTCGCCTCAGCTACCATAGCAGACTGCTTTTTACTACAAACTAGCATCGTGAAAACCGACCTCTAAATCTCATTTTTAGGAAAAGTGTTCTTCTTAACAAATGTTCTCCTATGTCTTAAAATTTAAATGGAACAATTTTCAGGTCAATTGGACATCTAGAACTCGAGATATAAACTCCACAACCTATACTGGTCAAACAACCCGACACAAAAAGAGACACTACGGTGTTATCCAAAATTCAGGGTCTTAGAGCAAGAATTTGTCCAAGACTATTTCTAAGGCTTTTAAAGTAATAGAATTAATGATTCTAAAGGTTCAAGAATCGCATGATTTGGAGTTCTAAAACTCACAATACAGCCTAATTACTGAAGAGAGGTCAAGTGCATTCCAACCCAGTTTCACCCAAAAACCTATTCACATGCACAATTGAGCAATTTAAACCAACACTCACTACCATCATCATCTATCATCAACCACACAATCAAGAACTTATATCATACATGAATATTTAAACAAAAATTCATATATATACAATAAAATTTCCCAAACCTGGAAATCAAAGATCCAAAGTCACTTTCTAGCTTCTATCTACAATCTTTTCCTTGCCCTTGAGCTTCCTCTTGTTACCACCAACTTGCACAAACCAAAAACCCAGAAATTACTTTTAATCCAAAACCCTAACTGATACAAAATCAAAAGAAATAAAAAGAGGAGAAGGGGAACCCAACCGTAGGAACCCTAAAACCCTAACTTACCTTAACAATCTTACTTCCCACTCCACCAAATCACTTATAATTTACTCAAAACCAAAAGATTGAGCAAAGAAAAGGGAAGAAAGAAAAAGAAAAATAGGGAATAGGGAGAATGAGAGAGCAAAAACGGGAACCTATTTCCCTCACACTTAATCTTTCTTTCACATTAAATGTACACCTACCCATTGCCACTTGTCCACTTCCTATAGATCCACATGTCATAAACTTACAGTCCTACTTTGACTTACTCCTACATGCACCATACATTAAACACACACAAGTACCTCCTACAATAATATCTCCATGGTACCAAACCCAAGTCACACCCTAACATTTTCTTATAACCCACTTTTCATCCAAGGCACCATGCTCATAAATCACTCAATAAAACCTCTTAGCCCATTAACATCCTACTACTATACACTACTAGCACACCATAATAATTCCTTTACTTACTTTATTTAATTAATTTCTTAGCAACTAAATCTTTATTATCCATATTACTCATGCATAAATTACCGAAATACCCTTCACTTAACCGACTTAGCTTGCCGATTCCGACTAGGCCCGATTTGGGGTGTTACATGAACAGTTGTGTGTATGTATGTGTGTATGCTGCCGCTTAGTGCCTGTGTGTGTATAAATTATTGCATGATCAGCTTCTGCCCTCAAGGTAAGTTTTAAATTTACCCGTGTTTTTGTATGCTTGTGATGCATGAGTGTACTTTAGTATTGTCTTGTATGTGAGCGTGCGGCGGGTAGCGCGCCTGTCTGTGCCCTTCTAACGGGGGTGTCAGATGGGGGTGTTACATATTACGTCAATGTAAATTAAAAAGGTAATAAAGTAAATTCAGGCTATGGTATAAAAGCGAATGTGCATAGGAAATGGTGTAGGTTTTCGTATGAGGAAAGAATATGAATTTGTGATAAATTTAACCGGTATATTTTATGCTTATGAATATGTGTAAATGCATGTGCTGGTATCACAATCACTATGAGTGGATGGTTATTATTGTTTGTGGATCCCTTCTAAGCATTATCGCTTAGTATGGGTGTTTCTTCGTGCAGGTTAGGAGATTAGAGTAGTGCATCGGTCCTTTGTGACTTTGGCCAACAAGTCGGTAGATCTGTATAAGTAATGTTTTGATTTTGGTATGTAATTAATTTTTTATTTATTAGCATTTGTAATAAGTTGTAATATTCTAGAGTGCGAATAATGGTGTGTGGATGATATAGGTTTAGGATGTGCATGTCTTGGGGTCCTATTTCAAAGAAATTTTATTACTCTGATTTCTGTACTGCCATGTGTGTCTTTGTCTGGTAGCACCCTCTGCTCACCGTATCTCTTTGATATGTTACGTGTGGGAGTTGGGGGTGTTACAATTCTGAATGGAATCAGACGCTTCGGCTATAGCACTTAGACCCTATAGGCATGCATATCTATCCACTACTCGACTTGCAGGCTAAATTATTAGTCAAATTATTGTTCATTTATTCGCATTAAGTAACATCCATATATACACAGAAAGCAATATCTTAACATTCAATATCTTGCATACATGGATATAGCTCATCAAACACATTCTCACTTTACTATGTGGAATTATATGAATCAATACATTTTTAATCCCATATGCATCATTCTTCATAAGCACATAGTATAATTTACACAAAGGAGGACATTTAGAGAATGTCCAAAACTTGAGACTCTGTCGCGCTCAGACAGACCTCGACAACCCCTTCTGTCGGGCTCGCAACACGAGTCACGCAGGTGATACAACAAACAATTTGCTTTTGTCACGCTCGAGCAAACACTCTCACTCACAATAGATCACAAACTAGTAACTTTGCTCGTCGGAGCATTTTGTCGTGCTCGCAACAGAACCTGAACTACATGTTCAAAGCTCCAATCCACAAACCTCTTTCTCATGCGCTTTGCCAAAACCACACCAATGACTTCCAAAACCAATCCTAACCTCTTCTTCTCCCATCAAGGCCTTCTAACAATTTATTTATCTACATGTTAAGTCTACAATGGCACAATTCTCATTATTTTTGGTCTTAAGATTAAGGAGTTACGGCCAATGGAACACCTCTTGCTTCAAAGGCACTCCTACAGGATTTAACTAAACTTATGTATACTTTTGAAGACCTTTGAGTCCCCAAATCAATATGACCATTTCTATAGAAATTATAGGCACATATCTTAGGAACCTAATCCCATTAACCTCATTCAATTCAGAGTCTTACAACTCAAGCTATGACATAAATAATTCCAATAGGTCAAATTACCCTATTACACCAGTTTTACCACATCAAGTTATTCAAGCTTGAATAGCTTGAAGTTGGAATATCCAATATTCCAAACTCACACAAAACTACCCTAATGTACAAATAAACACCTTGTCATGTTCCATTAAACAGTAAATATCCAATATACATAATTTATATAGCAATTTCTCAAGCCACTTAAAAACAGGACAACATGCTTAATTCAACAACTTATGGCAATTAACTAAGCTCAACAACTCGTTTCATCATACAACATAAACACACATTTTCAACACATAATTGCAAATTCACACACATCATAATAACACATTCCAATCCATGGCAAATATCAATTTACACACATATTTTATAGAGTTTCCCAAACCTCTTCGCCTATGCTCCAGTGAGCTCACTTGGCATTAGGTTCTCCCACCTTTTTCTTTCCTTTGTCTTTTCTTGGTTCAACCACTACAAGCATAGTCCAATTTCTAGAATTGGAACTAAAGGTCATTTCTAGCTCAATTCAAAAGAAAAGGGAGAAGAAGAAGAACAATCTAAACTAAACCACTTACCTTGACTAGATGCAAACACAGCACAATACAAACACCACTTGACTCAATCAGCAGAAATTCAATAAATTCTAACTAAATAAAAGAGGAAACGAAACAAGAATAAGAAGAACAAGAGAGAGAGCCAATCAGCATGTAGAAAATGAGAGCATTCTTTGTCCTCAAAGGCTTATATTGTATGGGAGAAGCTGAGGTGGAACAGCCTCCTCATGCCACCCAGATTCCACTTTACCCACTTCCATTAGATTAACTTTAATTAATCCTATTTAGTGCTAATTAATCCAACTTAAACTTAATCATGCACATCTACACAATGGCCACTTAACTTATTTATTTTATGTAGCTAGGTCCTCATTTTCAATTACACTTTGGTCTAAGATTAGCAACTCAAAATCAAACTTACCCAATTACCCTAACTAGGTCAAATTACTACTAGGGTATATTTCGGGCCATTACAACTCTCCCCTCCTAAAAAAAATTTCGTCCACGAAATTCATACCTGAATTAAACAGATGAGGATACTGAGCTCGCATTGCTGCTTCTAGTTCCCATGTCACTTCTTCTATCCCATGATGTTGCCAAAGCACTTTTACCAATGGAACTTGCTTATTTTGAAGTTGCTTCACTTCCTGTGCCAAAATTGCTTTAGGTTTCTCATCGTAGGAAAAGTCCAGTTGCACTTGCACATCCTGAACAGCTAGAACATGTGACTCATCTGAACAATATCTTATAAGCATAGATACATGGAAGACATTGTGAAGCTTAGCTAAAGCCGGAGGCAAGGCTAACCGATATGCCACGGTTCTAACTCTTTCTAACACTTCATACGGTGCAATGAAGCTCGGACTCAATTTCTCTTTCTTTCCAAACCGAAGCACTTTTCTCCAAGGAGACATTTTCAGAAAGACCTTATGACCCACTTCAAACTCTATATCCTTTCTCTTCAAATAAGCATAAGACTTCTGTCTATCACTTGCAGCTTTCAACCTCTGTTGAATAATCTTTGCTTTCTCTTATGTATCTCTTACCAATCCGAACCAATGATCTTATGCTCTTTCAATTCTGTCCAACATACTGGAGTCCGACATTTTCTACCATAAAGAACTTCATAAGGAGCCATGCCGATAGTCACTTGATAACTGTTATTATACATAAATTCCATCAATGGAATATATTTATCCCAACTCTTAGAAAAATCCAAAACACGTGCTCAAAGCAAATCTTCTAACACCTGAATTACTCTTTCTGACTGTCCATCTGTTTGCGGATGAAAACCTGTACTAAAATGCAGTCTGGTACTAAGTGCATACTGCAAACCTTTCCAAAACTTAGAAGTAAACCTCTGGTCTTGATCTGATACTATGGACAAAGGGAGACCATGCAGTTTGATAATCTCATTCACATACAGTTCAGCTAACCGATCCATAGAGTAATCAAGTCGAATCGATATAAAATGAGTCGACTTGGAAAATCGATTAGCTATTACCCATACAGAATCGTATTGTTTCGATGTCATTACAAGACCTATGATGAAATCAATGGTAATATTATCCCATTTCCACTGTGGAATCGGAATAGGATTTAATAGACCCGATGGAACTTGATGTTCCGCTTTCACTTGCTGACAAGTCAAGCACTTAGAAACATACTCTACTACATCTCTCTTCATACTAGGCCACCAATAAAACTGTTTTAAATCCTGATACATCATATTGCCACCTGGATGCATAGAAAAGATTGTATTATGCGCTTCATGCAAAAGTTTCTTTGTCAACTCTTTATCGCTAGCAACACACAACAGATCTCGGTAAAATAGAACACCCTCTTCATTCACTGAATAGTCAGTCTTGTCACCATTCCTGACTGACTGCAGAATTTGCTGCAAGTTAGGATCATCTTTCTGTACATTCACTATCTCACACCTCAAAATAGGTCTCGCTTTTAATTGAGCTATTAAAGCTCCATTAGAAGCAAACCTCCATTTAACTTGCTATAATGACAAGGCCGAAACTGACTTTTTACTCAATGCATTAGCCACTATATTATCTTTACTCGGATGGTAATCCATAGTGCAGTCATAATCCTTAAACAGTTCAAGCCACCTTCTTTGTCTCAAATTCAACTATTTCTGAGTGAGCAGATACTTAAGACTCTTATGATCAGTGTAAATCTTACACCTTTCCCCATATAAATAGTGGCGCTAAATCTTTAAGGCAAATACTATGCAGCTAACTCTAAATCATGTGTCGGATAATTCTGCTCATGCGGTTTCAAGCTATCACTTTCCCATCTTGCATAAATACACATCCCAATCCAATTCTAGAAGCATCACTATACATAGCATACTCTTTGCCTGGAATTGGTTGAGTCAGAATCGGTGCTTCAACTAGCATCTTTTTCAACTGTTCAAAGCTAGCTTGACACTTATCTGACCACATAAACTCAACTCTTTTATGAAACAACCTGGTATGCAGAGAAGCAATAACCGAAAATCCTTTCACAAAATGCCTATAATATCCCGTTAAACCCAAGAAACTCCTAATCTCAGGCACATTTCTAGGCGGTTTCCAATTTACAACTACTTTTATTTTAGCTGGATCAACTTTAATACCCTCAAAAGAGATAACACAACCCAAAAAAGATACTTGCTTAAGCCAAAACTCACACTTACTGAGCTTAGCATACAACTGATGTTCCCTCAAAGTTTGAAGCACAATTCTTAGGTGCTGCTTATGATCTTTCTCATTCTTCGAATATACCAATATGTCATCAATAAAAACTACAACAAACTGATCCAATTATGGTCTGAACACTCTATTCATCAAGTCCATGAATGCTGCAGGTGCATTGGTCGACCCGAATGGCATTACTAGGAATTCATAATGACCATATCGAGTCCTGAATGTAGTTTTTAGTATATCCTCCTTCTTAACTTGCAACTGATAATATCCAGATCGCAAATCAATCTTAGAGAGTACACCTGCTCCTTTCAACTGATCGAGCAAATCCTCTATCCTTGGTAAACGATATCTATTCTTCACTGTCACCTTATTAAGCTTTCTATGGTCAATACACATTCTCATTGTACCATCCTTCTTCTTAATAAACAACACTGGAGCTCTCCACGGGGATACACTCGGTCATATAAAACCCTTATCTAACAACTCTTGCAACTGAGTTTTCAATTCTTTCAAGTCAGTCAGAGCTATTCGATAAGGTGTCTTAGACACAGGTGCAGTATCGGGCACAATCTCAATTGGTAGCTCCACTTCCCTCATAGGTGGTATACCAGCCAACTTTTTTAGAAACACATCAGGAAATTCCTTTACTACTGGTATATCCCTTTTCTAATTTGTTCCCTTTTTGAATCCAACATAAGGGCTAAGAAAGCCTCACATTATTTCCTTGGACACTGATATACTTGCATAGCAGAAATGACATCTACTAATGGATTAGAATGCACACCCTTATAACAACTTTAGATTGTCTTGAACTACCAATCACAACTATTTTCTTTCTATAGTTAACAACGGCCCGGTGCTTACTTAACCTGTAACACCCCTTACCTATATGTAGGGAGCTTCACCCCTCAAAGAGGAAGAAGGACCCTGATAGGTAAGAGTTGTTACGGAAGACCTCAAACAAAATAGTTATGATCGCAAAACATTCATTCAAAAATGAAGTAGAATAAAAATTAAAGAGAACAAAAATTCAAAATAGAATACTGAGGCTGAACACGAATATACAACATTTTATTAATTACAAACAGTATTTAAATATAAGGATACAAAAGTGCAAAAGCACAGAAGATCATATACGTAGCTGATAACAGAGTCATATTACAAAAGCAGAGTTTACATTCAGGAGTTATCAGCACAAGATATTAATTATTACATAAACAAAAGTACAATCCTGTACTACAAAAATCTCTCCTAGATGAGTTGACCCTACTGAAACGGATCACCTCGCTCCATAACTCTGACATCTTCCACACCTGCACGGATGAAACACCCGTGCTAAGCGAATACACTTAGTGGGCAAACAAACATGAAAATGACCACTCACAGTGGCGTCAACAAATCACAGGCATATGGGACATTCAGAGAATAGAATCTTATAAATGAATTATCACATCAATCATAGTAGTAGCACCATCTTTGTATTCATTCATATACTTTTACTTCAATTAAAATACTAAGCAAAACTCTTAAGAGACACACAATAATCATAACAATAATACTAATAATAGTAAACCTACTTATCCAAAATAGTGGATAACGAGTACACATGGATACCCGAAGGTACCGAAAATACTTTCATGACTCATGGATACCCGAAGGTATCAAAATCATTCTTTTCATTTTATTCAAAACATTTTCGCATGGGATCTTAAACAAGATCCAGTATAGAAGGATCACGAAGATCTGGTCGGGGGACCTGATCAGGGTCCAAAATCACAAAAGGCTGCAGCTACTGAAATGCTATTAGGCATGCCTAACTATCCACTTATTCGATTACAGCAGGCCATACATAAATTCCCAAATGCACACTCATATAATAGATTATACATAATTCTAAAAGTAATACAAAATTGGAAGTTAAGTATTATAATCATAAAAGAAAAATCAAAAAGAGAAACCAGAGGGTGTCGCGCTCGCGACAGAGGCAAGGTTGACCTCTTGTCGCGCTCGCAACAATCCTCGCACTTGCGCGGAGACAAAAATGGGTCTCACTGTCGCGCTCGCTACAGTGAGTGCCAGCCAGAGCTGTCGCGTGCTCATGACAGAAGCTCGTCCATGCTGCTCAATAGCTGAGCTCTCTGTCGCGATCGCGACATGCGTCGCGCTCGTGATAGTGAGTTCCAGCTCGCAGCTCGGCACGCGCGATGGGGTAGAGATCACCGAGCTCCGTCGAGACCTCGCGACATGGTCACGCTCGTGACAGAGTCGGGATTTCCACTTCCAACGCCAAAATCTGCAGAAATTCATTCTCTACTAACACCCACTCTAGCATTTGATTTCAAAACTCAGTTCTATGCGAAATTGCTCATTCAAATCATCTTATACAACATAAAATGTCACTTTTAAACTCATTATTGTCATCAAATCAATCAATTAACAAGATCAAAATCCAGAAATTCGTAAACCAGAATTTCCATGAAAATCATGCAAAGTTTCACATTATAATGCAATCTTTCACAACCCATTCTTCTCAACTCAAATTAAACAATACCCATAACTCATAGAAGTCAAAACACACAATTAACATCATCAATATCAACAATTAGCTTAAAACTCCTATTTTACCCTAAATACACACAAGATCCAAAACATTCCCAAACCTCAAAATCTGGCGTTTCAATCTCGAGCTCCACTACCACTCGTGATATCCTTGCCTTTCGTCTCCTTAGGTGGAATTTCTGAGAAACAAAAGCCAGCAAAACCAGAATTCAAGCTTAAACACATACATATGTATAAAACTCACTCAAAGAAAAGAAGAAGAAAGGACACTAAATTACAAACTTACTAATCAACTTAAGCTATCCCAACTCACCACAACTCACCAGATTTCCAACGAAAGAAGAATTGAAGAAAGAAACAAAGAGTAAGAAAAAGAGAATGAAGAAATAACGGAAAGAAAAGGAAAAGAAGAAGAAAATGGGAAAAGAACAAGGGGAAGAACAGTTGTCCCTTTTCTTCTTTTTCTAATGCCAAATGGCAACTCCCCATAGGGCCACATACTAACCACACCTAACTTCCATCCTCCAAGCTACACCCAAGACTAATCTTACCTAGCATACCCTACTCCTATACTCACATATACACCCTAACATAACTCATGAGTAACACTAAAATTAACAAGATAACATGGGCTTACAACTTAAAATGCACAATTTACACATAACACAAAATTATACAAGTACAACTGACACACCACACAGGCTCAACTACTAAGGTGGGTACGGGGTGTTACAACACTCCCCCCCTTAGCAGAAGTTCATCCTCGAAATTCTCACCCGGTCCAAATAACTGAGGATACTGAGTTCTCATAGCTTCTTCCGGTTCCCAAGTTGCCTCCTCTATACCGTGATGCCACCAAAGCACTTTAACTAAAGTGACTTGCTTGCTCCGAAGTTATCTGATTTCTCTAGCTAAAATTCCTTTCGGTTCCTCGTCATATGAAAAATCTGGCTGAACTCGAATATCCTATACTGCCAATACATGGGATGGGTCTGATCGGTAACGATGAAGCATAGACACATGAAAGACATCATACAATTTGGCCAAATCCATCGGCAGAGCTAACCGATAAGCCACTGGACCGATCTTTTCCAAAATTTCATAAGGCCCAATAAATTGGGGACTTAACTTTCCCTTTTTTCCAAAACGAAGAATCTTTCGCCACGGTGATACTTTTAAAAATACCTTGTCTCCGACCTCATACCGAATATCTCTTCGTTTTAAATTGGCATACGATCGTTGTCTGTCTTTGGCTGCCTTTAAATTCTGTTGTATAACTCTAACTTTCTCTTCAGTGTCTCTCACTATATCTGAACCCACCATGGCCCGCTCTGACAACTCCGTCCAACACACCGGAGTTCTACATTTTCGACCATAGAGAGCTTCATAGGGGGCCATTCCGATACTTGCCTGATAACTATTGTTATATACAAATTCCATCAAAGGCAAATACTTATCCCAACCTCCTGAGAATTCCAATGCACATCCCCTAAGCATGTCCTCAAGAATCTGTATGACTCTCTCGGACTGACCATCGATCTGAGGATAAAACGAAGTGCTGAAATTTAACCGAGTACCCATAGCTACCTGTAACTCTTTCTAAAACTTGGATGTAAATCTTGGGTCCTGATCAGACACAATGGATAGCGAAATTCCATGAAGCCTTACTATTTCTCTCACATATATCTCTGCCAACTTGTCCATGGAGTAGTTTAGCCTAACTGGCAAGAAATACGCTGACTTTGACAATCAGTCGACTATGACCCACACAGAATCATGCTTATGCTGTGTTACTGGTAAACCAGATACAAAGTCCATCATAACATCATCCCATTTCCATTGAGGAATGGGTAAGGGGTGAAGCAAACCCAATGGAACTTGATGCTCAATCTTCACTTGTTGACATACTAAGCACTTTGAAATAAACTCTACGATGTCTTTCTTCATACCCGGCCACCAATAGAACTGTCGAAGATCTCGGTACATCTTATCCCCTCCTGGATGCATGGTGAAGACTAACAAATGAGCTTCTTGCAAAAGTCTTTTCTTTACATCATTCACCTCCGGTACACACAGACGATTACCAAATCTGAGCGCTCCCTCATCATCAACTGAAAAGTCTGTCCGCTTACTATCTTTAACCATAAATAAAACACGCTGCAACATAGGATCACTCATCTGTGCATCTACTATCAATTGTCTCAAGTTCGGTCTAGCCTTTAATCGAGCCACTAGTGCACCTTCTGAATCTAACCTCCACCTTGCTTTATTCAAACACAAAGCTGCTACTGATTTCCTACTCAACGTATCTGCTACCACATTCGCCTTGCTTGGATGGTAATCAATAATACAGTCATAATCTTTGACCAATTCCAACCATCACTGCTGTCTCAAATTCAGTTCCTTCTGAGTGAGCAAATACTTTAAACTCTTGTGATCCGTGAAGATTCTACAAGTCTCTCCATACAAATAGTGCCGCCACACCTTAAGAGCAAACACTACCGCCTCTAACTCTAAATCATGCATCGGATAGTGTTGTTCATGTGGTTTTAATTGCCTGGCAGCATAGGCGATCACCTTGCCATCCTGCATTAATATACAACCCAGACCTGTCCCTGAAGCATCACTATACATCGTGTATTCTTTACCCGAGATAGGCTGAGTAAGCATAGGGGCTTCAATCAACCTACCCTTCAATTGCTCAAACCTCGCTTGGCATTTATCAGACCAAACAAACTTCACCTCCTTCCGAAGAAGCCGCGTCAAAGGTGCAGCTATCACTGAAAATCATTTAACGAACCGCCTGTAATACCCAGCTAAACCTAGAAAACTCCTCACCTCTGGCACATTCCACGATGGTAACCAACTCACGATAGCTTCTATCTTAGAGGGATCCACCCGAATACCATCGGCCGATACTACATGTCCGAGGAAAGTAACTTCCTTTAACAAAAAATCACACTTGCTGAGTTTAGGATACAGCTGATGATCTCTCAATACTTGTAACGCCAACCGCAAATGCTCCTCATGCTCCTTCTTATTCTTCGAGTAGATCAGGATATCGTCTATAAACACAACAATAAAACGATCAAGGTATGGTCTGAACACCCTATTCATTAAATCCATGAAGGCTGCAGGCGCGTTGGTCAAACCAAATCAACCTACCCTTCAATTGCTCAAACCTCGCTTGGCATTTATCAGACCAAACAAACTTCACCTCCTTCTGAAGAAGCCGCGTCAAAGGTGCAGCTATCACTGAAAATCCTTTAACGAACCGCCTGTAATACCCAGCTAAACCTAGAAAACTCCTCACCTCTGGCACATTCCACGATGGTAACCAACTCACGATAGCTTCTATCTTAGAGGGATCCACCCGAATACCATCAGCCGATACTACATGTTCGAGGAAAGTAACTTCCTTTAACAAAAAATCACACTTGCTGAGTTTAGCATACAGCTGATGATCTCTCAATACTTGTAACGCCAACCGCAAATGCTCCTCATGCTCCTTCTTATTCTTCGAGTAGATCAGGATATCGTCTATAAACACAACAATAAAACGATCAAGGTATGGTCTGAACACCCTATTCATTAAATCCATGAAGGCTGCAGGCGCGTTGGTCAAACCAAATCAACCTACCCTTCAATTGCTCAAACCTCTCTTGGCATTTATCAGACCAAACAAACTTCACCTCCTTCCGAAGAAGCCGCGTCAAAGGTGCAGCTATCACTGAAAATCCTTTAATGAACCGCCTGTAATACCTAGCTAAACCTAGAAAACTCCTCACCTCTGGCACATTCCACGATGGTAACCAACTCACGATAGCTTCTGTCTTAGAGGGATCCACCCGAATACCATCGGCCGATACTACATGTCCGAGGAAAGTAACTTCCTTTAACAAAAAATCACACTTGCTGAGTTTAGCATACAGCTGATGATCTCTCAATACTTGTAACGCCAACCGCAAATGCTCCTCATGCTCCTTCTTATTCTTCGAGTAGATCAGGATATCGTCTATAAACACAACAATAAAACGATCAAGGTATGGTCTGAACACCCTATTCATTAAATCCATGAAGGCTGCAGGCGCGTTGGTCAAACCAAATCAACCTACCCTTCAATTGCTCAAACCTCGCTTGGCATTTATCAGACCAAACAAACTTCACCTCCTTCCGAAGAAGCCGCGTCAAAGGTGCAGCTATCACTGAAAATCCTTTAACGAACCGCCTGTAATACCCAGCTAAACCTAGAAAACTCCTCACCTCTGGCACATTCCACGATGGTAACCAACTCGCGATAGCTTCTATCTTAGAGGGATCCACCCGAATACCATCGGCCGATACTACATGTCCGAGGAAAGTAACTTCCTTTAACAAAAAATCACACTTGCTGACTTTAGCATACAGCTGATGATCTCTCAATACTTGTAACGCCAACCGCAAATGCTCCTCATGCTCCTTCTTATTCTTCGAGTAGATCAGGATATCGTCTATAAACACAACAATAAAACGATCAAGGTATGGTCTGAACACCCTATTCATTAAATCCATGAAGGCTGCAGGCGCGTTGGTCAAACCAAATCAACCTACCCTTCAATTGCTCAAACCTCGCTTGGCATTTATCAGACCAAACAAACTTCACCTCCTTCCGAAGAAGCCGCGTCAAAGGTGCAGCTATCACTGAAAATCCTTTAATGAACCGCCTGTAATACCTAGCTAAACCTAGAAAACTCCTCACCTCTGGCACATTCCACGATGGTAACCAACTCACGATAGCTTCTATCTTAGAGGGATCCACCCGAATACCATCGGCCGATACTACATGTCCGAGGAAAGTAACTTCCTTTAATAAAAAATCACACTTGCTGAGTTTAGCATACAGCTGATGATCTCTCAATACTTGTAACGCCAACCGCAAATGCTCCTCATGCTCCTTCTTATTCTTCGAGTAGATCAGGATATCGTCTATAAACACAACAATAAAACGATCAAGGTATGGTCTGAACACCCTATTCATTAAATCCATGAAGGCTGCAGACGCGTTGGTCAAACCAAATGGCATTGCTAAAAATTCATAATGACCATAACTCCGAAAGGCCATTTTTGCCACATCCGCATCCTTTACACTTAACTGATAATAACTCGACCGCAAATCTATTTTAGAGAACACTCCTACTCCCCTCAACTTGTCAAAAAGATCCTCGATCCAAGGCAATAGGTACTTATTCTTAACCGTGATCTTGTTGATCTGCCTGTAGTCAATACACATTCGCAAAGTACCATCTTTCTTTCTAACAAATAAAATCAGAACACCCCACGGTGACACACTAGGTCGAATGAAACCTTTATCCAAAAGTTCCTGCAACTGACTCTTCAACTCTTTTAATTCCACTGGAGCCATCCGATACAGAGCCTTATAAATCGGAGCTGCTCCTAGTACAATGTCTATCGACAAATCCACTTCTCTTTCTGGTGGCAACCCTGGTAACTCCTCTGGAAATACATCCACAAACTCTCTCACCACCGAAATATTTTGAATCTCTACCTGTCTGCGCTGGGAATCCAGAACTAAAGCAAGATATGCTTCACATCCCTTTATCAAGAGTCTTCTTGCCTTCACAGCTGAAATTACATTATGCAACGAACTACTGCCTACGCCTTTCACAACTATAGGCAACTGATCCCTATCTTTGAGTATCACAACTTTCCTATGGCAATCCACTATAGCTTGATGCTTGGACAACCAATCCATCCCCAAAATAAGGTCAAACTCATGAAATGGCAACCTGATCAAATCAACTGCAAATTCTTTGTCTTGCACCACCAAAGAACAATTCCGATACACCCAATTTACTTTAACACACTGACCTAAAGGACTAGTTACACATATATCATAGTCTAATTTATCCTCATTAGGCAAACTATCACATGGCTTACCAGAACACAAGTAAGAATGAGTAGATCTTGGATCTACCAAAGCATACATTTCAGTACCGAATAATGAGAACTTACCGGCAATTACTTCCGGTGCGTCCTGCTTTTCTCTGGCTCTCATGGCATAAGCTCTACCCATTGTTGGAACTGGGCGATCAACAGTCTCGGAGGACTCTTTCTCTCGAGGCCGTCCACCACAACCCCGTCCTCTACCTCTGCCTCGACTGCCCTGAGGGGCATGGACCCTGCTTGACTTGCCTCTTGCTGACCTTGAAAATTCTCACGCAAATTTGGGCAATTGGCTAGGAAGTGGTCTACACTACCACATCTGAAACATCCTCCTGTCAACCATCGACATTCGCCCTAATGGCGCTTGCTGCAATGGGAGCACTGAGGCGGTCCATCACCTCTACCGCCCGCACTACCTCTTCCGGACCCAGATCCTCTAGAATGTTCCTGTCTTCTCCCTCTAGTAGCCGGATTGGCATGGGACTCACTAGAAGGAATTGCTTTAGATTCCCTTGTTCTCTTTCCTGAAGAGGAACTCCCTCGAGAGGTCTTCCTCCTCTGAGGCTTCTCTCTCAAAACATTCTTAGAACGCTCCGCTCTTAAAGCTGCCTGAACTAACTAATAATAACTGACCCCTAGAGTGGACATCAAAGAAACTAACATCACCTTCAAAGATTCATTCAAACCTGCTTCAAAATGTTGGCATTTGAACTCCTCAGTGAGAACTCCTGGCAGTGCGTACTTACTAAGTCGGTTAAACTCTTTCTCATAATCTGCTACAGTCAATACTCTTTGTCGAAGACTCAAAAACTGTGCCCACCGAGCATCCTTAAATGCCTTCGTTACATACTTATTTTGGAACTCTTTTTCGAAGAATTCCCATGTCACTGGCTCGGGAAGCTAGGGTTGACTGAGCACTAACCTCCACCAGTCATAAGCAGAACCCTGCAATAAAGACACCACACACTCCACTGCCCTATCCGGAGGACACTAGATCTCTCTAAGCACCCTACTCACCTTCTCAATCCACATCTCGGCTTTATCCGACTCATCTAAACCGGTCCCATAGAAATCTTCTGCTCCAAACTTCCTCATACTCTCAATCGAAGCCCACGGTGCCGTAACTCTCTCCAGAACTCTAGCCATATCTTGAGATATTTTAAGCATCGCTTCAAAAGGAACCACAAGAGCCTCAGGTTGCACCCTAGGTGGTTGAGCCAAACTAGAAACAAACGGATCTTGCTCTTGGGGATTCGCACTCTCGGCTGACCCCTCAAGCGATCCACGAGCGAACTTCATTAACTACAAAACATACACGTCAATCCGAATCAGGCAAACACACCACGAAACGTACACTCTACCTTACCTTAGCCCAAAAACATCCAAATCTAATGCTCTGATACCACAAAATGTAACACCCCTTACCTATACGTAGGGAGCTTCACCCCTCAAAGAGGAAGAAGGGCCCTGATAGGTAAGAGTTGTTACGCAAGACCTCAAACAAAACAGTTATGATCGCAAAACATTCATTCAAAAATAAAATAGAAGAAAAATTAAAGATAACAAAATTCAAAATAGAATACTGAGGCTGAACACAAATATACAACATTTTATTAATTACAAACAGTCTTTACAAATAAGGGTACAAAGTGCAAAAGCACAGAAGATCATATACATAGCTGATAACAGAGTCATATTACAAAAGCAGAGTTTACATTCAGGAGTTATCAGTACAAGATATTAATTATTACATAAACAAAAGTACAATCCTATACTAAAAAAATCTCCCCTAGATGTGTTGGCCCTGCTGAAACGGATCACCTCGCTCTATAACTCTGACATCTTCCACACCTGCATGGATGAAACACCCGTGCTAAGAGAATACACTTAGTGGGGAAACACACATGAAAATGACCACTCACAGTGGCATCAACAAATCACAGGCGTATGGGATATTCAGAGAATATAATCTTATAAATGAATTATCACATCAATCATAGTAGTAGCACCATCTTTGTATTCATTCATATGCTTTTACTTCTATTAAAATACTAAACAAAACTCTTAGGAGACACATAGCAATCATAGCAATAATACTAATAATAATAAACCTGATTATCGAAAAAAGTGGATAACGAGTACACATGGATACCCGAAGGTACCGAAAATACTTTCATAACTCATGGATACCCGAAGGTATCAAAATCATTCTTTTCATTTTATTCAAAACATTTTCGCATGGGATCTTAAACAAGATCTAGTACAGAAGGATCACAAAGATCCGGTCTGGGGATCTGATCAGGGTCCAAAATCACAGAAGGCTGCAGCTACTGAAACTCTATTAGGCATGCCTAACTATCCACTTATTTGATTACAGCAGCCATACATAAATTCCCAAATGCACATTCATATAATAGATTATACATAATTCTAAAAGTAATACAAAATTGGAAGTTAAGTATTGTAATCATAAAAGAAAAATCAAAAAGAGAAACCATAGGGTGTCGTGCTCGTGATAGAGGTAAGGTTGGCCTTTTATCGCGCTCGCGACAGTCCTCGCGCTCGCGCTGTCACACCTCGTTTGCCCCCTAGTAGTATGAGCCATGTTTGTGCATGTGCATTGTGTGAGTTTTGACATGTATTAAGGGCATTTTGGGTAGAAATGTATATTTTAAGAGTTTTGTTAGCATGTGGGTGCATGTGTGGTGTTAGAGTGTGAATTAGTTGGGTTGCACTTGGGTGTGCTTACTCATATGTTTGTAGAGTGTGTTTTTGGGGCTGTGTTTGTGTGTGTGGTTGCTCATATCATGGTAGGGTGCATTTTAGTAGGGTGTTCTTTGTGTGCCCATGATGTATATTTGTAGTGTGTGAGTGGTTGATTTCCACCACTAGAGAGATGCCATATGTCTAGGGTTTGGGTAAGGGTCAGTAAATGGAGGAAGGGAAAATAGGAAATCAGATTTTCCTATCCCTTTTCCCGTTCCTCTCCTCCCTCTACTGATCTTCTTCCTCTTCTTCACTCTTTAGTTGCCCTAGCTTGGATTCAAGCTCTTGGTAGTGGGAATTGATCACACCTTGCATTTAATTAGTAAGTTTTCTGCATTTTCCATCTCCTTCCTCTTCTTCATCTTTCTTCTTCATATTTTATGGGTTTAGATCTAAGTTAGAGTTTTGTGTTTATGTGTTTTTGTGGTTTGATGTTTAGTTGAGCCTCCTCGAGAGCCAAAGGGCAAAGAGAAGGTTGGATCTAGTGGAGCTCATTAATTTAGAGCTAAGGATTTCAAGGTTTGGGAATTTGTGTTTTTGCATTGTTGGCAAGTTATAATTTTAATTAAATTCTGGAAATTTTTGATGTTCTTGATGTTTTTACTGGTTATTATGTTATGGGTTTTGATTTCTTTTGTTCATTAAACCTTGATTGTGAGTTATTTAACCTAAGATGAGATTGATGGAGTTGTGGTATGAATAGTGATGAGATTGAATATGTAATTTGATGTTGTTTTTAGAATTCATGAGTAGGACTTGTTTATGGCATGATTTAATGATGTTTGATTGGTTTATTATTATAGTTTGAGTGAGTATTTATTGGTTGAAGTGAGAAGTTTTGGGATTTTGGCTTGAATGTTGTGGGAATTTGCTCTTGGGTATCGCATCTGGGCATGGGTCACTGTGGCAACCAATTTGGTTGCGACCGTGAGGCACGCACCAGATGCATTCTGCCGTGAGTTTGGACATGTCACGGTGGCAACCATTTTGGGTTACCACCGTGAGGTGTCCAGACTTTTGCTTCTATTTTGGGCAGTGGGTATGTCATGGTGACAACCTAATGGGTTACCACCATGAGGTACCCCAGACTTGTATTCTGCCGAAATCCTTGGTATGTCACAGTGATAACCAATCTGGTTACCACCGTGACCAACCCTATTTTTGCAATAAAATCTTATTTATTTCACATGATTTAGGGATGTTAAATTATTGATTTTAGCACACATTGCCACTTATTATGAGCTGTATACTAGTAAGATGGATGATAATTGCACGTACTGATTTATCAAAGTATGTGAATTCTTTGCTTGTTATAATTGAACTATGGACGTTAACTGTGTAATTTAGCCTGCGAGTCAATTAAGTGGATAGTTAGGCATGCCTAATAGAGTCTTATAGCTGTAGCCTCAGTTCAGTTTGGACCCCGATCAGATCCCGTTTGGTTCCTCGCAAACCCTCTAATGTGTTTGGATCTTGTTTAAGATCCCTTTATAAAACGTTTTGCAAATGATAAAGTAAATTGGTTTTCGATTCGTACCCATAAGGTACTGTCTGTAATCGGTTCGTACCCGTAAAGTACTGTCCGTTCACTCATTATCCACTAACTTGAGTCAGCAGGTGCTTTATTGTTTGGAATTGTTTTGCTAATTATGAGAATGTATTATCCGAATATGTTTATTAATGTGATTTCACGAAGACAGTTATGTTATATCTGGGTATAACTCTATACGTCCGTATGTTCATACTCTTATCTAATGCATATTTTTTATTATGCCATCTGTATGTGTTTTGCTTGACGACCATTGTGAATGGCCGTCCATTTGATTTGTGTGTTTCCCCACTAAGCGTTTCTCGCTTAGCACGGTGTGTTTACCCGTGCAGGTGTGGAAGGAGTTGCCTTGGGAGAGTCGTCGCAGCCAGGCTAACACAGTTGGGTTATAGTGTAGGGCTTAATTTTGTAGCTTGATGATTCTTTTTTGTATAGAACTCTCTTATGTCAGTTTTGTAATAGCTTCCGCATCTGTATAAGTATATTTTTTTGGGTATGTAATTATCCTTTGTACCGGTGGGTTGATCAAATAGTAATGTAATGTTTTCCGTTATATTAATGCATGATCAGCTTCTTTCATGAATGGTTTTGTAATGTTTTAAATTACCCTGTATTTTGGTATGTATGCTTATGTATGAATGTATGTATATCCTGTTTCTGCGTGGTGGCACCTTTACCCATACGGCATCTCACTCCTTATCGGATGGGATCGCCCACGTATGAGTAGGGGGTGTTACAAGTTGTGGTATCAGAACCCGATTTAGGCATTTCTGGGTGTTATTCATGTGATGCTATGTAGGGATACGTCTATATCTAGGGCTGTGTTGGCTGATGCGGTTCTCTTTGTTTGCTTAGATGGCTTCTAATTCTGCTCGTGGATCTCTTGAGGAGTCCGCTGAAAGTGTGAACCCTCAACCCAGGGATCCTTCTGTTACAGTGTCGGCTCAAGCTGCTAGGGTCTAGCTCGAGGCTGCTGCCATGCCTTTTGAAGCCATGTTCAGGTTGTCACAGGACATGGCGAGGGTCTTGGAGAGAGTGGTTGCCCCCAGGCCTCCCATGGAGAACTTAAGAAGAGCTAGGGCTGAAGACTTTTATGGAACAGGGTTGGACGAATCAGAGTTGGCAGAGAGGTGCTTAGATAAGGTGAAGAGGGCTTTAAGAGAAGTTAGGTGTCCTCAGGAGCTGCAAGCAGAATGTGCCATGGCCTTGCTTCAAGGGTCGGTGTATGAATAGTGGGAGCTAGTGTGCAGACAACCTCAGATGCCCGATCCTGTTACATGGGAAATCTTTGATGAGGAATTCACAAAGAAGTACGTAACTCAGACCTACGAGGATACGATATGGGAACAGTTTCTAAGTTTGAAGCAAAGGGCTATGTCGGTTTTGGATTATGAGAAAGAGTTTAATCGGTTGTCCTGATATGCTCCGCGAGGGGTTATGACAGATGATTTCTGATGCAAGCATTTTGAGGCTAGGTTAAATGAGTCCTTAAGGGTAGCTTTGATCTCCTTGATGAGCACGCCAGGGGTGAGCTACTATCAGATTGCAGATGCTGCCATGAGGGCAGAAAGGTCAGAGTCGGTGCTGAGGGAGAGAGCTCAGAGAAGGAATCCGTCTCGGGGTGGTTCTTCTTTTTCATCTTCAGGTAAAAGAGCGAGGGATCCACAAGACCAGTCATCACCCGGTTCAGCCGCGAGGGGTAGAAGGTAGGGTTCGGCAGCTGAGTCTGGTTCTGGCAGGGGTGGTAGATCTGAGGCTATACCTGTTTGTTCGCACTGCAATAAAGCTCACCGGGGTGAGTGTAGGTGGCTTACCGGTGGGTGTTTTAGATGTGGGAGCACTAATCACCATCTTGCTAATTGTCCACAGTTGAATGAGGATTCAGGTCCACAGAGAGAGGCTAGCAGAGTTGGATCAAATGCCACGCAGGCTGCCCGTGGTAGGGGCCGAGGTAGAGGTCGAGGTGGTGGACCTAGAGATGGAGCTGCTTCGAAGACAGTTGAGCGTCCTCCACCAGTCGCAGCCAAAGCTTATGCTGTGAGAGCTAGAGAGGAGCAGGATGCCCCTGATGTGATTGCTGGTAAGTTCCTGCTCCATGGCACTGAATTGTATGATCTAATAGACCCTGGTTCCACACACTCGTATTTGTGGACGGATAAGATTATGGATAAGTTGCATGTGGTAGATCAGTTAGACTATGAGATATATGTGACTAATCCATTAGGGCATAGTGTCTATATGAGTAGAGTTTATAGGAGTTGTCCCCTGTTAGTTGAGGGAGTTGAGTTTCCTGCGGACTTGATAGAGTTGCCTTTCAAAGAGTTTGATCTGATTTTGGGTTTGGACTGGTTGAGCTGTGGTTGATTGCCATAGGAAGACCTTTGTGCTTCGGGATAGAAACAGATTTCCAGTGTTTGTAAGAGGTTTGGGTGCTAGTTCTGTGAATAATGTGATCTCAGCGATGCAAGCCAAGAGATTTATTAGGAAGGGTTGTGAGGCTTTCCTAGCTGTGGTTTTGGATTCCAAGAGGGATCAAATTAGGATTGAGGATATCCCTGTTATGCGGTTGTTTAGTGATGTTTTCCCGAGTGATTTGCCTGGGTTGCCTTCGGAGAGAGAAGTCGAGTTGTCCATAGAGATTATGCCGGGTACCGCACCTGTATCGAAAACACCTTATCGGATGGCTCCTGTAGAGTTGAGGGAACTTAAAACTCAACTACAAGAGCTATTGGATAAGGGGTTTATTCGACCCAGCATATCTCCTTGGGGAGCTCCGGTTTTGTTTGTTAAGAAAAAAGGAAGGATCCTTGAGGATGTGTATCAACTACAGGCAAATCAATAAGGTCACAGTGAAGAATAAGTATCCGCTGCCTAGAGTCGAGGATTTGTTTGATCAGCTTCGGGGTACAGGTGTGTTTTCCAAGATAGATATTCGGTCGGGGTATTATCAGCTTTGGGTTCAGGATGAGGATGTGGGTAAGACTGCATTTCGGACTCGGTATGGCCACTATGAGTTCCTTGTTATGCCGTTTGGTTTGACCAATGCTCCAGTGGCATTCATGGATTTGATGAACAGAGTGTTCAGGCCATACTTAGACCGGTTTGTGGTGGTGTTTATAGATGATATCTTGGTGTATTCCAAGGATGAGACCGAACACGAGGAGCATCTTCGGTTAGTTTTGCAAGTTTTGAGAGATCATCGGCTATTTGCTAAGCTTCGTAAGTGTGATTTTTGGCTGTGCGAAGTGTCGTTTTTGGGTCATATAGTTTCAGCTAAGCGTATCCAAGTGGATCCAGCCAAGATTGAGGCGATAGTTGATTGGAAAATGCCTAGGAATGTTCAGGAAGTGCGGAGTTTTCTCGGTTTGGCGGGTTATTACCGTCGGTTTGTTAAGGGTTTCTCAGTGATGGCCGCTCCGATGACCAGATTATTGAGAAAAGGAGTTAGGTTTGAGTGGTCAGACAAATGCCAGGCTTATTTTGAGAAGTTAAAGAAGTTGCTAGTTGAAGCTCCTATACTGACTCAACCCATCTCGGGTAAGGAGTTTGTCATGTACAGCGATGCTTCGAGTGTTAGTCTGGGTTGTGTTCTGATGCAAGAAGGTAAGGTGGTAGCTTATGCTTCTCGATAGTTGAAGCCGCATGAGAGGAATTATCCGACGCATGATTTAGAGTTGGCGGCCGTGATCTTTGCTTTGAAGATTTGGCGCCATTATCTGTATGGGGAGAGATGTAGGATATTTACGGATCACAAAAGTTTAAAGTATCTCCTCACGTAGAAGGAGTTGAATATGAGAAAGCGTCATTGGCTCGAGTTGTGTAAGGATTAGGACTGCATTGTGGATTACCATCTGAGTAAGGCCAATGTAGTAGCAGATGTTTTGAGTCGGAAGTCGGTTTCTGCTTTATTTCTGAGGCGGTTTAGATGGAGGTTTGGTTCAGATGGAGCTTTGATGGCTCAGTTGAGAGTGAAGCCTACCTTGAGATAGAGGATAGTTGATGCTCAGAGGGATGATGGAAGACTACAGCGAATTGTGCAAGAAGTTAGTTTGGGCAAGCAGTCAGAGTTCTCGGTTCAAGATGGGGTTCTTCTATATAGAAACCGTTTGTGTGGACCAGATAATGAGGAGTTAAGAAGACAACTGTTGAGTGAGGCGCATAGTACGGTTTTTACTATGCACCCTGGTAGTGAGAAGATGTATCGGGACATGTAGTAATTTTATTGGTGGTCCGGTATGAAAAGAGACATAGGGGATTTTGTGTCCAAGTGCCTGAAATGTCAGCAGGTAAAGGCTGAGCACCAAGTTGCTTCGGGATTGCTCACGCCTCTATCCGTCCCCGAGTGGAAGTGGGATGACATTGCCATGGATTTTGTTTCTGGGTTGCCTTTGACTCAGAAGAAGCGTGACTCAGTATGGGTGATAGTGGATCGGCTTAAAAAGTCAGCTCACTTCTTACTAGTGAGAGTGGATTATTCGATGGACAGGTTGGCCAGTATCTATGTGGATGAGATAGTTCGGTTGCATGGAGTGCCGTTATCCATAGTTTCAGATCGGGACCCAAGGTTCACATCTAAGTTTTGGAAAGAGTTGCAAAGAGCTTTGGGTTCCAAGTTGAACTTCAGTACAGCATTCCATCCTCAGACAGATGGTAAGTCCGAACGAGTTATACAGATTTTGGAAGATATGTTGAGGGCTTATGCCTTGGATTTTCCGGGTAGTTGGGACCGATATGTGTCGCTTATGGAGTTTGCCTACAATAACAGTTATCAGTCGAGCATCGGTATGGCACCGTATGAGGCTTTGTATGGTCGGCAGTGTAGGACTTCGATTTGTTGGACTGAGTTGTCCGAGCGATAGGTGATTGGACCGGAATTGGTTAGGGATACAGAGGAAAAGATTAGAGTTGTGCAACGGAATTTGAAGACAGCTAAGGATCGACAAAAGTCTTATGCCAATCTGAAGAGAAAAGATGTGCGGTTTGAAGTTGGGGACAAAGTCTTCCTTAAAGTGTCGGTTTGGAGAAAGGTGCTTCGGTTTGGAAAGAAGGGGAAGCTTAGTCCTCGCTTCATTGGTCCATATGAGGTTTTGGCCAGAGTTGGTCCGGTGGCCTATAGATTGGCTTTGCCAATGGAGTTATCGAAGTTGCATGATGTGTTTCATGTTTCGATGCTTCGTCGGTATCGGTCGGATCCGTCGCATGTTTTGTCAGTGCAAGAGGTGCAAGTTCAGCCTGATTTTTCGTATGATGAAGAACTAAGAACTATTCTAGCCCGAGAAGTGAGACAACTGAAAAGCAAACAGATTCTACTAGTTAAAGTGTTATGGAGTCATCATGGGGTTGAGGAAGCAACTTGGGATCCAGAAGAGTCGATGAGAGTTCAGTACCTGCACTTGTTCAGATCAGGTGAGAATTTCGAGGACAAAATTCTTGTTAGTGGGAGAGAGTTGTCACACCCCGTTTGCCCCCTAGTAGTATAAGTCATGTTTGTGCATGTGCATTGTGTGAGTTTTGACATGTATTAAAGGCATTTTGGGTAGAAATGTATATTTTAAGAGTTTTGTTAGCATGATGGTGCATATGTAGTGTTAGAGTGTGAATTAGTTGGGTTGCACTTGGGTGTGCTTACTCATATGTTTGTAGAGTGTGTTTTTGGGGCTGTGTTTGTGTGTGTGGTTGCTCATACCATGGTAGGGTACGTTTTAGTAGGGTGTTCTTTGTGTGTCCATGATGTATGTTTGTAGTGTGTGAGTGGTTGATTTCCACCACTAGAGAGATGCCATGTGTCTAAGGTTTGGGTAAGGGTCAGTAAATGGAGGAAGGGAAAATAGGAAATTAGATTTTCCTATCCCTTTTCCCGTTCCTCTCCTCCCTCTACTGATCTTCTTCCTCTTCTTCACTCTTTAGTTGCCCTAGCTTGGGTTCAAGCTCTTGGTAGTGGGAATTGATCACACCTTGCATTTAATTAGTAAGTTTTCTGCATTTTCCATCTCCTTCCTCTTCTTCATCTTTCTTCTTCATATTTTCTGGGTTTGGATCTAAGTTAGAGTTTTGTGTTTATGTGTTTTTATGGTTTGATGTTTAGTTGAGCCTCCTCGAGAGCCAAAGGGCAAAGAGAAGGTTGGATCGAGTGGAGCTCATTAATTTGGAGCTAAGGATTTCAAGGTTTGGGAATTTGTGTTTTATGCATTGTTGGCAAGTTATAATTTGAATTAAATTCTGGAAATTTTTGATGTTCTTGATGTTTTTACTGGTTATTATGTTATGGGTTTTGATTTCTTTTGTTCATTAAACCTTGATTGTGAGTTATTGAACCTAAGATGAGATTGATGGAGTTGTGGTATGAATAGTGATGAGATTGAATGTGTAATTTGATGTTGTTTTTAGAATTCATGAGTAGGACTTGTTTATGGCATGATTTAATGATGTTTGATTGGTTTATTATTATAGTTTGAGTGAGTATTTATTGGTTGAATTGAGAAGGTTCGGGATTTTGGCTTGAATGTTGTGGGAATTTGCTCTTGGGTATCGCATCTGGGCATGGGTCACGGTGGCAACCAATTTGGTTGCGACCGTGAGGCACGCACCGGATGCATTCTGCCGTGAGTTTGGACATGTCACGGTGGCAACCATTTTGGGTTACCACCGTGAGGTGTCCAGACTCTTGCTTCTATTTTTGGCAGTGGGTATGTCACGGTGACAACCTAATGGGTTACCACCGTGAGTTACCCCAAAAGTGCATTCTGTTTTGGGGTCTGGCTATGTCACGGTGACAACCTAATGGGTTACCACCGTGAGGTATCTCAGACTTGCATTCTGCCGAAATCCCTGGTATGTCAAAGTGACAACCAATCTGGTTACCACCGTGACCTACCCTGTTTTTGCAATAAAATCTTATTTATTTCACATGATTTAGGGATGTTAAATTATTGATTTTAGCACACATTGCCACTTATTATGAGCTGTATACTAGTAAGATGGATGATAATTGCATGTACTGATTTATCAAAGTATGTGAATTCTTTGCTTGTTATAATTGAACTATGGATGTTAACTGTGTAATTTAGCCTGCAAGTCAACTAAGTGGATAGTTAGGCATGCCTAATAGAGTCTTAGAGCTGCAGCCTCAGTTCAGTTTAGACCCCGATCAGGTCCCGTTTGGTTCCTTGCGAACCCTCTAATGTGTTTGGATCTTGTTTAAGATCCCTTTATAAAACGTTTTGCAAATGATAAAGTAAATTGGTTTTCGATTCGTACCCATAAGGTACTGTCTGTAATCCGTTCGTACCCATAAAGTACTGTCCGTTCACTCATTATCCACTACCTTGAGTCAGCACGTGCTTTATTGTTTGGAATTGTTTTGCTAATTATGAGAATGTATTATCCGAATATGTTTATTAATGTGATTTCACGAAGACAGTTATGTTATATCTAGGTATGACTCTATACGTCCGTATGTTCATACTCTTATCTAATGCGTATTTTTGATTATGCCATCCGTATGTGTTTTGTTTGACGACCATTGTGAATGGCCATCCATTTGATTTGTGTGTTTCCCCATTAAGCGTTTATCGCTTAGCACGGTGTGTTTACCCGTGCAGGTGTGGAAGGAGTTGCCTTGGGAGAGTCGTCGCAGCCAGGCCAACACAGCTGGGTTATAGTGTAGGGCTTAATTTTGTAGCTTGATGATTCTTTTTGTATAGAACTCTCTTATGTCAGTTTTGTAATAGCCTCCGCATCTGTATAAGTATATTTTTTTGGGTATGTAATTATCCTTTGTACCGGTGGGTTGATCAAACAGTAATGTAATGTTTTTCGTTATATTGATGCATGATCAGCTTCTTTCATGAATGGTTTTGTAAAGTTTTAAATTACCCTGTATTTCTGTATGTATGCTTATGTATGAATGTATGTATATCCTGTTTCTGCATGGTGGCACCTTTACCCATACGGCATCTCACTCTTTATCAGATGGGATCACCCACGTATGAGTAGGGGGTGTTACACGCGCGGAGATAGAAATTGGTCTCACTGTCATGCTTGCGACAGTGAGTGCCAGCCAGAGCTGTCGCGAGCTCGCGCACAGTCGCGTGCTGGCAACAGAAGGTCGGCCATGCTGCTCAACAGCTGAGCTCTCTATTGCGATCGCGACATGCATCGCGCTCGCGACAGTGAGTTCCAGCTGGTCACGCTCGGCAGCTCGTAGCTTGGCCCGCGTGATGGGGCAGAGATCATCGAGCTCTGTCGCGACCTCGTGACACGGTCACGCTCGCGATGGAGTCGGGATTTCCACTTCTAATGCCAAAATCTGTAGAAATTCATTCTCCACTAACACCCTCTCAAGCATTAGATTTCAAAACTCAGTTCTACGTGAAATTGCTCATTCAAATCATCATATACAACATAAAATGTCACTTTTAAACTCATTATTATCATCAAATCAATCAATTACAAGATCAAAATCCAGAAATTCCTAAACCATAATTTCCAAGAAAATCATGCAAAGTTTCACATTATGATGCAATCTTTCACAACCCATGCTTCTCAACTCAAATTAAACAATACCCATAACTCATAGAAGTCAAAACACACAATTAACATCATCAATATCAACAATTAGCATAAAACTCCCATTTTACCCTAAATACACACAAGATCCAAAACATTCCCAAACCTCAAAATCTGGCATCTCAATCTCGAGCTCCACTACCACTCGTGATATCCTTGCCTTACATCTCCTTAGGTGGAATTTCTGAGACACAAAACCCAGCAAAACCAGAATTCAAGCTTAAACACACGCATATGTATAAAACTCACTCAAAGAAAAGAAGAAGAAAGGACACTAAATTACAAACTTACCAATCAACTTAAGCTATCACAACTCACCATAACTCACTAGATTTCCAACAAAGAAGAATTGAAGAAAGAAACAAAGAGAAAGAAGAAGAGAATGAAGAAATAACGGAAATAAAAGGAAAAGAAGAAGAAAATGGGATAAGAACAAGGGGAAGAACAGTTGTCCCTTTTCTTCTCTCTCTCATGCCACATGGCAACTCCCCACAGGGCCACATACTAACCACACCTAACTCCCATCCTCCAAGCTACACCCAAGACTAATCTTACCTAGCATACCCTACTCCCATACTCACATATACACCCTAACATAACTCATGAGTAACACTAAAATTAATAAGATAACATGGGCTTACAACTTAAAATGCACAATTTACACATAACACAAAATTATACAAGTACAACTAACACACAACACAGGCTCAACTACTAAGGTGGGTACGGGGTGTTACATAGCCAATCCATACCCAGAATCAAATCAAATTCCTTAAAAGGCAATTCTATCAGATCTATAGGAAATATTTGACCTTGAACCACTAAAGGGCAATCTCTATACACTTTATTGACATTAACGCTATTCCCCAGTGGGCTAGTCACGCATATATCATAATCTAAATGATCAACATTAGACATCTTATCACATAACTTCTTAGAACATACATATGAATGCATAGATCTAGGGTCAATTAAAGCAAACATTTTCATATCAAAGAGTAGAAATGTACCAGTTATAACCTCTGGCGTATCCTGCTCCTCACAAGCCTTCATCGCATATGCCCTTGCTGGTGCTGTAGTTGGTCGATCAATAGATTCTAACACTGCATCACCTTTGGACTGGTGTAGACATCGGGTCCTGAAGCAACCCAGATCAGAGTTACCTAATGATGATAAGATGCCTGTTCACGGGCAAAAAAAAGTTAGAAGTGATGATTTCCTTGTCAAGAGTGCTTTTTAGAACCAAAAAATATAAAAATATAAAAAATAAAAATAAAAAAAGGGAGGTTGAAAATTACAGTATTTTAGTCAAAATTACTTTTAAATTTTTTTTTTAAAAAAAATTCGAAAATTTTCGGCCGTCGGCGCGTGAGGGTAGGATTCCCTCGCGTGCATTAGTGCTGGGGCAATCACCCAGCAGGCAATGCGCGTGCTTGTCGGAGCGCACGTGTAGACACCGGGTCCCGATGTGGTCCAAGATCAGGATCACCCGATGATGAAAATAATACTTGCTCACAGGCAAACGTGTCAAAAATGATGTTTCCCTTGTCGAGAATCTCCTTTTTCTTCAAAAATTTTAATTCAAAAAAAATCTTTATTCTTATATTTATTCTTCTTTACTTTTATTTTTATTTTTTATTTTATTTTTTAATTTAGTTTCGGGGGTTTCTGTGCTCGAAGCGTAGCGCCTGCATGCGGGCCCGCGAGGTATCTCACATTAGGTCGTGGGGTGCGCGCTCGTGTTAGCCCACAGGCCGCGCGCCAGTCATGGCATGCGGCATGCGGGGCATGCACGACAGCATGAGGCACCCAGGCCGCATGCCGCATATGCAACTAGGAGGCCGCATGCCACATGTGTGACATGTGGCCCTCATTGTGATGCCCCATTGCCCCTCGGGAGGAACATCGGGATGCCACAATAGAAATACGCAAAAGACGCAAGCTAAACATTGAATCGGAAGCATACATACGAAAGCGAAAGCAGAAGTAACTAAGAAGCAACATAAACTTATATACAGAACTTAAAATGTACACATATACAAAATCATTGCATGCCTTATAGAACGTTTAAAAAATGCTATACAAAAGTCCTATACAAAAGAAAATAGCATAACTAATACAAAAAGGATCACTTCAAGACAACCCTAGTGGCCAGCAGATGGGGACTCTCGGTCCGAACAGAACCTGCAAACCTACACGGGAACAAACATCCGTGCTAAACGATAACGCTTAGTGGGGATGAACAGAAGCAAAGGACTTCTGAAGAAGTCACAGCAAAACATAACACATTGTAGACACCGGGTCTTAAGGCAGTCTAGATCAGAGTTACCCAATGAAGAGATTAATGTCTATTTTCAGACAAATGGATGAAAGTCGAAGGTTATCATCCTCCGGTTCTACAAGGATTGAGAATTTTTCTCTGTAACAGGAGGTTTCGGATCTTTAAAACTTTGAAAATGGGAATTTTGGTCAACCGATGGGATGCCCGCTGGTGGTGGGATGCCTGTCGCTCGTACAAGAGACCCATCTCTCGTGACGAGCGTCGGCTATCGCTCGGAAGTGGGCCCCGTCTCTCATGATATAGAGGTGCCCGTCGCTAGTTCGAGCGACGCCTGCTCCTCGCGAGAGACAGCCGTCGCTCGCTTCTGTGCCCCATGTGTGGTCCGTCGGTCAAAAGACCAAGTGTACCCCTATAACTGATGCCCGTTGGTATCCCACTGACGCCCGTCGATTGGTTATCTGTTAGTTAAATCCACGGGATTTTCTTGATTTTTGTAGAGATTTTTTAGGATTTACCAAATATTCTCTAAATCTTATCAAAATCCTCTAAATCTTTTCAAATATTAGATTTGATTTTGCGAATATTCTGGAAATTGAGTCGGTTTTGATTTGATTTCAGAAATCTTTTTCAAATTTAAATCTCAAAATTAAATTTATTTGAATTATTTTCTAATCTCTATAAATAGGGGATTAAACCTCATTATTCAGGGTTAGAAAATTTTTGGTTAGAAATTTTGGAAGAAAACTAAATCTAAGCAAATTTTCACAGAGAGTTTATTTTTGCATTTTGTAAAAGAATTCTCTCTCAAGATTTCTTCTTTCTCTCATTTTTATTTTCTAATTAAGCTAATCCGAGGTAACGAAATCCATTCGTTTCCATCGATCTAGCTATTTCGACATTTAATTGCTGTCAAAATTTCGAGAAAGAAAAATACAATTTTCTTTTCTTGATTTATTTTCAAAATACGATTTTTGTAATAAAAAATCTCCTGAAATCACGCAATCACGGATCAGTCCTTGTAGAACTCAAGGAACTGAAATCACTCAACGTTCACCTTTAAAGGTAAAATTCAAGGGTAAATATTCTAGATTTATTATCTGTGTAGTTTAATTATTTTACACTAATTTATAAATAAAATTTCATTTATTAAAAGATCAAATTTTATTTTTTGGAATTTTTTTCTTCCTTTTCAAAATTTGGGGTGACTGACGGGCAGAAGGGTCATCGACGGCCGTCGCTCACTCTAGCGACGGGCCGTCGATGATATCTTCTTTCGCCTACCGGTCAACAGGGACGCTCGTACGTCGTGAGTCTGGGGCCGTCCCTGGGCCTCTTTTTCTCCTCTCTTTTTCTTTTCTTTAACATTTACTTTCCCATCATTCCTTTTGGTAATTTCTCATGGATTATTATTGTTATTTAATTTCTAGCATTTTATGTTGCTCTTAATTTTGACACTAACATGGTTTCCATTTTTTGTGAGTTTTATTTGACTAATTTTGGTGGATTTGGGATTATTAAATGGTGGCTATTACAATGTTATGAGGATCCTCACTCGGGTTCATTCTTCAACCTTATCCATTTTTATCTTATTTAATTGTTATTGTTGTAAATATTATTTTAACATCGCTAAAGTAAAAATGGTCAAATATTGTATAGTAATTGAATTGGGATTTTTCTTAAAAACTGAGGACCAATGTCCTGTTTTTTAACCAAATAAAATTGACATTTTAAACTTGTGTTTTTAATAAATGTGCATACGAGAACCAATGTCTCCATCCTTAATGAATTTTTTGATTTGTGTATTATTCGCACGTTATTTATAGTGGGGGTTGTATTTCGCCCCTACTTTTGTTGTAATTTATGTTCATAATTTTCTATTTTATGCCCATTTATTGCTTTCCTTATATGGATGACTTGCACTTTAATTTATTGCAATGAATGAGAAATTGGATGAAATGATAAATTCAAAACTCAGTTATAATATTAACCAAGATATGAATGAATGAGAAGTCCCGAACCTACTTTGGTTTTAGGCTCAATGAGGTTAGAGGACCATCTCAATGTTCCATTAGGATGGGATCTCCAAAATATCTCTTGTTACCCACAAAAAGGCCCAATTTGCATAATCCTAGGCTCCACGAGGTTGGAGGACCACTCCAATGTTCTATTGGGGTGGGGCTCTAAAATATCTCTGGCTTGCCCTAAATGGATGCATATGCGCTGTCTTAGGCTCACTGAGGCTAGATGACCTTTCCCAATATTCTATTGGGTGGCGACTCTAAGAAACCTCCTTGTTGCCCAACATAGATGCACTTGTAATCTCTTACAAGTTTTAATCGGGGTTCGATGCACGTCACAGTGGCGACTCCACTGGGGACAAATACTTGAGACTTCGACTCGAAAATACCTTGGTTAAAAATTACAATTGAATTTTAATTTAAGAAATTCCATCCTCTTCAAAACTACATTATATCTCATTAGAGCCTTAGATTTATGCTAGTTTGGTCCCTCTATTTACCCCGGTGCATTCCCGAAACATGACCCTACGTTCACTCAATGTAAAAAAGTGTTAAGGATAATCACCAGCCTAAGCCTCATACCGTTTGGTATATCAAATGGATACCCAACCGGGCGTCACGCTCATGATGAGCTAGACCCGTTGGCAGGGACCATGCTTGGGTAGCCTGAAAATATCATTATCTTGGCTAAAGCTTATGTAATGGAAATAGTTACTTCCCCTAAGTGGTATGAACCTTAATACTATGCTTGCTGTATGGATCAATGTATATTGGACAAACCCAGATAATTTAATTTGTCACCTAATCAAAGGCTTTTATGCGCCGATAGGCCCATGTCAATTTATTCGGACTGCCTAAATACACAATGATCATAACCCATATGTCTGTGCATTAGCTAAGAGAGGTTTTGATGCCGGTTTTTCACTGTGCACCATACGTGTCCATTGGGTTCCCTATTAACCCATGGGCCAATCCCACCTAGGAAAGAGACTATGACCTTATGTGCAGGAGTAACAAGGTTGGAAGGACCTATGTGCTTGCATGTGATTTGTGGATATTACATGGCACGATCATGCATATTATGTCATTCATGAATCATCCTAATGGGTATGTTTTGCAGCCATCATAGATCTATCTAGGTGGTCCAAAGGTCCTGATAGGTGACTAATTAGTAAACCTTTTTCCTTGTTTACAGAGAACAGGTCAGCACACGTGGGCTCAGAGTTAACCTCAAAAAGCAGCGAGTCATTCCCCTTTACGGTATTCAGTAAAAAGTAACATGTCAAACCTGTCAAGAAGACCCAATGTAGCTCATGCACTCATTATCGATGAAATGGATAGGAAGGCACGGGAAATAGAGAGGAAGTTGGAAGAGTTTGAAGCTAAGATGAAGACTATGAAGGAAAGTTTTGTTGCCACGATGATGCCATCCACTAAGGCATAACACACTGTCTTTACCATGCCACAGAATAAACATGACCCAGCTACGATAGCGAGTGTGCCGAGAACTGAGTCTAGAGGGAAGATGCCTTTTGCTTTATAGTTGGGGCAAAAAGGCAAAGGACATGCTTCTAGGGATGAGTCCAGAATGATGACAAATGGCCCAAAAAGAAGAGTAGATGTCCTCGAGGAAGAAATCATGCGGTTTAAGCATGCTACTACCCAAGCTACCTATAAAAGACTCACTTTTGGTGCCACGAGCTTGGAGGTAGAAAATGGTTTATGTGATAGTTCCATTGGCATTCGGGAGGTGGAAAGAGTGTCGGTGACTGGAATAGCCTGAAAATATGACTTCGGCTTAGGCAAATCTTTTCCTCAGGTGTTGGAGAGGAACCCACAACTGAGGTCAGCTAAGCAAACTATGGGTCAGGGGCTAATAGATCACCGTCAGCATACCAAAGACCTGATTGTTGATGGCCAAGCTTCGAGGGGGAAGGTTTAGAATCCTGAGCCACCCATAGTTATTGAAGCTGGAAATGGGGGAAGCTCAAATCATGGCAACAACAGCAGAATAAGTTCCGGGGAAAGAAAGGTTCCAGCTAGAAGAACAACCCAAAGCAACTGCACCATCCTAGGAAAGCGTTTATCTAAATAGTTCGCTTATTTTGTTAAGCAAGGAAAGCTGCAGGCGAAGCCAGCTAAACTTGCCTAGAGCTGAGGCTGTCTAGGTCATCGAGCGGATCAGTATTGTGCCTGTCATCAGCAGATTGGGCATGATACTGATGAATGCCGAACTTTGAAGAAGCGCGTTTAGGACCTCATTAATGAGGGGATGCAAGGAAGAATGGATGGGCCCTGAGGGCGAGTGTGGATCATCGACAACCACATCGAAGTCAGCAGAGAGAGGAAAGAGTGTCGGTCACTAGAATAGCCCAAAAATATCGCTTCAGCTTAGGCGAATCTTTTCCTCAAGTGTTGGAGAAGAACCCACAACTGAGGTCAGCTAAGCCAACTGTGGGTCAGGGGCTAATGGATCACCGTCAGCATACATAACACCTAATTGATGATGGCCAAGTTTCGAGGGGGCAGGTTTGGGATCCTGAGCTGCCCATAGTTATTGAAGTTGGAAATGAGGGAAGCTCAAATCATGGCAACAGCAGCAGAATAAGTTTTAGGGACAGAAAGGTTCCAACTAGAAGAACGACCCAAAGCAACTGTACCATCCTAGGAAAGCATTTATCTGAACAGTTCGCTTATTTTGTTAAGCAAGGAAAGCTGCGGGCGAAGCCAGCTATACTTGCCTGGAGTCCAGGGCATCCAGGTTATCGAGCAGATCAGCATTGCACCTATCATCAGTAGACTGGGCATGACACTGATGAATTTCGAACTTTGAAAAAGCGGGTTCAGCATTAATGAGGAGATCTAAGGAAGGATGGATAGGCCCTGAGGGCGAGTGTGGATCATCGACAACTACACCGACTTCGGCAGAGAGAGGAAAGAATGTCGGTGACTGGAATAGCCCGAAAATATCACTTTGGCTTAGGCGAATCTTTTCCTCAGGTGTTGGAGAAGAACCCATAACTAAGGTCAGCTAAGCCAACTGTGGGTCAGGGGTTAATTGATCACCGTCAGCATACCAAAGACCTGATTGATGATGGCCAAGTTTCGAGGGGTAGGTTTAGGATCCTGAGCTGCCCATAGTTATTGAAGCTAGAAATGAGGGAAGCTCGAATCATGGCAATAGCAGCAGAATAAGTTTCGGGGAATGAAAGGTTCCAGCTAGAAGAACAACCCAAAGCAACTGTACCATCCTAGGAAAGCATTTATATGAATAGTTCGCTTATTTTTTTAAGCAAGGAAATCTGCGGGCGAAGCCAGCTATACTTCCCTGGAGCCGAGGGCGTCCAGGTCATTGAGCGGATCAGTATTGCGCCTATTATCAGCAGACTGGGCATAACACTGATGAATGCCGAACTTTGAAGAAACTGGTTCAGGAACTCATTAATAACGAGATGCAAGGAAGGATGGATGGGCCTTGAGGGTGAGTGTGGATCATCGACAACCACATCAACGTCGGCAGAGAGAGGAAAGAGTGTCGGTGACTGGAATAGCCCAAAAATATCGCTTCGGCTTAGGCAAATCTTTTCCTCGGGTGTGGAGAAGAACCCACAAATGAGGTCAGCTAAGCCAACTGTGGGTCAGGGGCTAATAGATCACCGTCAGCATACCAAAGACCTGATTAATGATGGCTAAATTTCGAGGGGGCAGGTTTTGGATCCTGAATCGCCCATAGTTATTGAAGCTGGAAATGAGGGAAGCTCAAATCATGGCAACAGCAGTAGAATAAGTTTTGGGGGCAGAAAGGTTCCAGCTAGAAGAACGACCCAAAGCAACTGTACGATCCTACGAAAGCATTTATCTGAACAGTTCGCTTATTTTGTTAAACAGGGAAAGCTGCGGGTGAAGCCAGCTAAACTTGCCTAGAGCCGAGGGCATCGAGGTCATCGAGCGGATCAGTATTGCACCTACCATCAGCAGACTGGGCATGACATTGATGAATGCCGAACTTTGAAGAAGCGGGTTCAGGACCTCATTAATGAGGAGATGCAAGGAAGGATGGATGGGCCCTGAGGGCGAGTGTGGATCATTGACAACCACATCGACATCAGCAGAGAGAGGAAAGAGTGTCAGTGACTGGAATAGCCCAAAAATATCGCTTCGGCTTAGGCGAATCTTTTACTCAGGTGTTGGAGAAGAACCCACAACTGAGGTCAGCTAAGCCAATTGTGGGTCAGGGGCTAATGGATCACCGTCAGCATACCAAAGACCTGATTGATGATGGCCAAGTTTCGAGGGGGTAGGTTTGGAATCCTGAGCCGCCCATATTTATTGAAGCTGGAAATAAGGGAAGCTCATATCATGGCAACAGTAACATAATAAGTTTTGTGGACAGCAAGGTTCTAGCTAGAAGAACAACCCAAAGCAACTGTACCATCCTTGGAAAGTGTTTATCTGAACAGTTCCCTTATTTTGTTAAGCAAGGAAAGCTGCAGGCGAAGCCAGCTAAACTTGCCTGGAGCCGATGGCGTCCAGGTCATCGAGCGGATTAGTATTGCACCTATCATCAGTACACTGGGCATAACACTGATGAGTACCAAACTTTGAATAGGCGGATTCAGGACCTCATTAATGTGGAGATGTAAGGAAGGATGGATGGGCCCTGAGGGCGAGTGTGGATCATCGATAACCACATCGACGTCGGCAGAGGGAGGAAAGAGTGTAGGTGACTGGAATAGCCCAAAAATATCGCTTCGGCTTAGGCGAATCTTTTACTGAGGTGTTAGAGAAGACCCCACAACTGAGGTCAGCTAAGCCAACTGTGGGTTAGGGGCTAATGGATCATCGTTAGCATACCAAAGACCTGATTGATGATGGCCAAGTTTCGAGGGGGGAGGTTTTGGATCCTAAGCCGCCCATAGTTATTAAAGCTAGAAATGAGGGAAGCTCAAATCATGGCAACAGAAGCATAATAAGTTTTGGGTACAGAAAGGTTCTAACTAGAAGAACAACCCAAAGCAACTGTACCATCCTAGGAAAGCATTTATCTGAACAGTTCGTTTATTTTGTTAAGAAAGGAAAGTTGCGGGCGAAGCCAGCTAAACTTGCCTGGAGTCGAGGGCATCCAGGTCATTGAGTAGATCAGTATTGAGCCTATCATCAGCAGACTGGGCATGACACTGATGAATGTCGAACTTTGAAGAAGCGGGTTCAGGACCTCCTTAATGAGGAGATGCAAGGAAGGATGGATGGGCCTTGAGGGCGAGTGTGGATCATCGACAACCACATCGATGTCGGCAGAGAGAGGAAAAGATGATAGTTTAGATTTGTTCTTTTTAATTTCGAACTTTTTCAATAATGCTAATGACATTTTCGGTTTTATTAATAATGTAAGTAATTTCATTTACTTGTGTGATGTTTCTGATGATTTCATTATGCATGATCATAATTCATATTTGACATTAACTCAATTGATGATACTCCATTTAATCTTGGAACCTCGAAAAATTTGAAAGAAATCTTGATGGCATATGATATAACTCCAGAAGAGCGAGAAAATTTTGAGAGAATACAAAAAATGAAAAAGCTTTTGCCTGGACCTAGGAAGGTACACCGACAGTAGATGATGAAATCACAGAGCATACTCAGTCAAGCGAAAGATTAGAAGACCCAAGCCAGAAAGAGTAAAGGCAGAAACCCACGAAATCCAAATTTTATTATGGAAGCGCTATACTCGATGACATCCTGATACCGATAAGAGGAAGGGTGCGTGTATGTTTAGGTTATCAAGGATTTGAATGGAGCTTGTCCATAAAAAAAGGAAAAAAAAAAGAAAGAGAAAGACAAAATACAAAAGGGGAGAAAAAGGAAGGAAAGTAGTCGATGAGTAAATCTGGCCGAAACTATTGATATGAGGGGCAAAAGAAGGTCATCATGGGGGCAAGCTTTGTTCAAATCCTGTTGGTCTACACATACCCACACTTTGCCATTCTTCTTGACTTTCGGAAAGGACCAAAATGGTTCTATTGACTTACAATGGCTACGGAATGCTCGAGCTTGGGAAAAAACATCATGGGGGGAAGTACACCCTATGGCCTCCAATGGATAGGGTTGTCAAAATAATTTGATATGTCAATATGATTTCCCTAGGCTGCACGAGGTTCAAGGATGGAAAGACAATTTGTGGTTAAGGCTAAGGAGTTGTTCTAGAGGTATGGCATTAAAGATCACCGGTCCTCTTTGTATTTCCTTAAACGGATAAGGCGGGTGAAGATGCTAACAAAAGATCTTGGTCAAGATGGTTCGAAATCACTTCAGCATTATAGAATGACAGTCAGAACTTCTATAGGGGCCACACCATATTCCTTGGTATATGGGATAAAAGCAATACTACCAGTCGAGATAGAGCTCAAATCATTGAGGGTAGTCATGGAAGCTCAGATTTTGAAAACTAAGTGGGCACAATAGTGGCTGCAGCATCTGAATATGCTGGACAAGAGCAGATTGAGAGCTTACTATCATAATCAGGTCTATCAAAAAAGGCTTGCCAGGCCATTCGAAAAGAAGGTCAAGAGACACCCATTGAAGGAAGGGCACTTGGTATTCAAGCAAATGAGATCGAGTGCGCCCGATATCAGAGGGAAATTCAGACCGACATGGGAAGGGCCTTTTCATCCTCAAGAAGCTATTGTCAAAAGGAGTGGCAATTCTGTCAAATAGCAATGGCAATGAATTCAAGGAGCCGGCCAACATTGGTAGACTCAAGAGGTTCTATGGCTAAAGACAATAAAAATCAAAAGAAGAGAATAAAAGCCCGTTGAAAACCAAAAAAAGGCGACCTTGCTAAAATTGGGTGCCTCATCAGGGTGAAAACCGAAAAAAGGCATCCTGGTCAAAAATTAGAGGCTTGAGAGAAAATGTCCAATTAAGAAAACCCGAGAGGGCTGATTGGTAATAGGAGTTGATGCTATCAAGATTTGGTTCCTTGAATGAATGTAGTTTTGCATTTTTTAATTAATGTTAAATGACGATCATGTATACTGAAATCATACTGGGATGTACACAATTTTGTAAAATGAAATAAAACTGAATTCATTCTTTTATATTATTTTCTAGTTCTGTTCTAAAAAGAAACAATTGTGCAAAATGCATACAAATCTGAACTAAACCCTACTACTACTCTCGCCGGCCAAATGTCTAAGTCATCGAGTCCTGCTGTCAACTGCAGGGCTAAGCACCCATCCCTTGTATGCGCTAGTAGAAACGACATAATGATTTCCAAAAGAGGGAATGACAGTCTTTGCTAGTAGTTCAGCCCAAAGATCATAGTACCGGGAGGCAAAAGCTGAAGATAAAACTCCACCTCGAAAAGATAGAGGGAGCCTCACCACATCTTGAGTCATCCCGAGCTATCGAGCGCATCGGGCCATGATGTAAAAGGTAGCCTCACGAAGCCCACATAAGGGAACACATCCTGAAGAGCCATCAACTATCATAGCAGATAAGGGAATCCAAGCGCTCATGAAGCTAATATCCTCGTCTGTTACTTCACCGAATCTGGTGATGCCCTCATTGGGAGTTATGAATGAGTACAGTTGCAGACAGGAAAGAAAATGCCTCGAAGAATATTGACTGATAACCCGGGGAGGTGTTCTAACAGCAGTTTTAACTTCTCTTGTAGCCATATTTGAAAAGGGAACAAAATAAAAAAAAAGAATATAAAAAAAGGAAAATCAAAAATAAAAGCCGCTGGAGTGAGTTGGGTTCACTTCAGGCAAAAGTAAGGCATAGGGTTGTGTGAAAATCTGAAAAGGACGCACTTTTCGCTAAGAAAAGCTAGTGTGAAAATCCATAAGGGACGCACCACCTTTTAAAATAATGACTTACCTGGAGTAATAAGGGGCTCTTGGAGAAGGACGCAGAAGATCCAGCACGAACAGAATCCAGACCTAGGATAGTCTCAGCAAGGATCAGTGGGAAAGGGGTCAACCCGCGGTGGAAGTCATCCAAAATCCCAAACAGACGAGAGTCACCGATCAGCTCCTCTGAAGTCACAGCCAAGTATCTCATAAGACAGAATAAGAAGATGACACTCGCACGGTATGGTGGAACGTCAGAAAATCCATCCAATGCCCCAATCAGTGGCTCTAAGGTGAATGTAGGACCCTGAGGAACCAAGTGGGCAGTGTCAGAAGGAGAGATGCTTAAGGCTAATGCGACATCTCAAGTATGAATCAAATTGCAGCGAGGAATGTAGGGCAAGGCACTGGGTGGGTACTAGGCTCCGGTAATGGCAGCAAATTCTTCAGGCAAGGGACACAACTCCTGATAAGTAAACTTGAAAACATGAAAGCGCAGGTCCTAAAAATGGACTGCAGCCAAAAGGAGATTGTAATCTATCCTAACCCTTTTCAAGAATTTCAGACCAGAAAGCGGAGTAAGGATGGTGTTTTCCCAAGTTTGAGGATTATCTAAAATTCGGTGCATCTTGTTAATGACAGAGGAAGACATTTTTCAAGTGCTATAATCGAAAATCTAAATTAGCAAACGAAATAAGGAAGAAAAAGGAAAAAACTGAGAAAGAAGCTTGGATTTAGGCTTGGAGTGATGAAATGGCACAAAATCCAAGAAAAAAGGGGCAATTTATAAGCAAGAGATGACCGACGGGGTGCCCGTCTGTCATCCTTCCAACGGCATGCCCGTTGGTCAAACCAGTTGACCACCTGGCAGATTAATTTTCAGCATATTTTCATGCATGCCATGCACATAAAATAATTTTTGCATATTTCTATCGTCTTCGTAATTTGCAGAGATACGTACTAGATGTGCAAGTTAAAAAATATTCAAGGAGTATTTAAAAAAAACGCATTAAATAGATTAGTAATTAATTAGAAATTAATTGAGTAATTAATGAGGGGTGAAAAATGAAATTTTGAACGACAGACGGGAAGCCCGTCGCTCGGTGCTTTAGACAGGCAGCCCGTCGGTCATGAAAATCTATAAAGGCACGGGCAACCGATAGTCAGTTACTTCTTTTCTCCTTCTTTTCTTTCTCTCCTTGCCAACTGACGCCTCTCTTCGGTTTTTTACACTTATTGCACTCATTTTTCATTCATTTTATGCACCGTTTTGCACCAAAACAATCCCCACACCATCACACACATTTAGGTGTGTCTTTTCTGCACTTTCATCAAATTTTCTTTTAGCACATTTGCGTCGACTTACAGGTTAGTTTGTCAATTTTTCTACTTCTTTCTTTATTTCTTTTTAAATAACTTGCATGAAAAATGCATGTGTAGCAAAATGCAGTATTTTGTGCCTATCTCTACTTAATTTCTTTAGACTATGTATAAAATATAGTTATAGAAATGCATGCACACTAGAACCAATAGAAAAAAAACCATTGAACTTGTATAATTAACTCATTTTAACTTAGTTTTAGGGTTAGTATGAACTAATTAAGACTAGAAAAAATAAATTGAAATGTTGCTTGGGGCCTAAGGCCTATCCCATTGTTGTTTTAATGCAGGAGGTTGGGCACATCCTTGCCGGGTTGCTGCCCAAATAATTTTTTTTTTTAATTTTCTGGGTAGGCACATCCTTGCCGGGATGCTGCCAAAATTTTTTCTATTTTTCTAGGTAGGCACATCCTTGCCGGGATGCTACCCAATTTTTTAAAATATTTCTAGATAGGCACATCCTTGCCTGGGTATTGCCAAGATTTTAGCAGACATAATTCAGCCAAAATGCGACCGAAAATTTACAAAATTTATTTATGTGCCTTTCGGTGGGCCTATCTGCGGCCATAATGCAAAGCTAATTTTTTTTTTCATTTTCTCTTCAGGATGCCTCCGTGACATCATATTTCGTGTGACCAGCCTTAGCCTCAGGCTCCACTCTAGATGAGTGATGAGGTCAAAGAGAGGTTTAGAGCGCTGGCTCGAGTACAGTTTCGAGCTAGCCGCTTCGTCTCTAGACCCTTCCTAGAGGCCATGGGGATGCTAAAGGAGTGGATGTATTAGTAGCGGCTGCGGGATGGATAGAGTTTCTATGGGCTTCATTTTATACCCATCCCGAGGTTGTTCAGGAGTTTCTGGCCACTCTACATTATGGAGGGTTTCAGAGATCAGATACAAAGGAGGGGGTGATTCAGTTTTGGATCTGCGGTTATCAGTACAGCATCACCCGCCAGAGGTTTGTTAAGGCCATGGGATTACCATTTGGGCTCGACATCATAGTGCCTCAGAGGGCTATCAGGCGCCAGCATTGGGAGATTGTAGCTCTGTCTGGAGTGCCATGTGACCACGATATGATGAAGAGTACGGTGCTCTCATCGCAGGCCCTCCGGTACGTTCATAGAGTACTTTTCAGCTCCTACTTGGGACGGGTAGGTAACCCGGGCTCGCTGAATGCAGCCGAGATCTGGAGTCTTTGGGCGATGGTTGCAGGATGTCGTCTCAATATTAGCCATGAGATCGTGGCTAATCTGGTTAGGGTTTCTAGGGGGACAGCCCCTATAGTATTTGAAGGAGGGGTGGTGACCCGATTATTGCTATAGCTGGGGGCTTGTCCAGACAGTCTTGGGCCCGCTTTGGACAAGAGTATTTATGTGGATGCCTTGCCAGCCCTGACTATGGGGATGATAGTTCAGGTGCCAGGACAGGCTAAGGAGTACAGGTTGCACACTATTCATAAGACCAGACACGCCTTCGGCCTTCCTTCTCTCCAGCCAGCAGAGGAGGAGCCTCAAATGGAGGAGCAGCCTCCCCAGCAGCCAGACTATCAGGAGGGACAGCCTCCCCAGAAGCCAGAGTTCCAAGAGGGCTAGCCTCCACAACAGTAGGCAAATGAGGATCAGCCATAGACCCCTTTTGATATGGGGATAGAGTTTAGTGTGGACGTGTTGATCATGACTCCTCCAGCACAGAGGGTGTAGAGTCCCATTCCTTCTCCTCCATCGTGGGTACAGCGAATAGCGCCTCGGGTTCCTGAGAGGTTCCACCCGTATAGTAGGGCAGGACACCCGGGGGCATCTACATCTACGGCACCACCCCCTGATCAGACATCAGAGCTAGTACCTCCCGCACCGTCTCCATTGCCCCAGCCGGTCCGACTAGATCTAGTAGCAGCAGTGACCTCCCTCTTGACCTCTATGGAGCGCAGGCAGGAGCAGCGAGATAGGATGATTTTAGAGCAGCTAGATCAGCAGGATAGAGTCATACAGGATCATGGGAGGCTCATTAAGGAGCTGAGGCAGAGTTTGAGCACCTCCCGTGATGCCGCGGCTCAAAGGATAGACGCAGCCATCCAGATGGTGGTTGAGTCAGTTGGTACTCTTTGTTTTAGGGTTAAGGTGTTGGAGGGTGCCATACCGCCCATCTCCCAGTCCATCAGAGAGTTTAGGGAGCAGACAGAGGATAGGCTCGGGCGCATTAGAGATGCAGCTAGGGACTAGATTCTTAGGCTGTCCACGGCCTTCATAGAGCTAGGCAGTGTGGCTAGGGATACATTGGAGTTTATGGCAGTGTGTGCTCAGCCCTTCCTCGATGGGTATGCCCAGGTATAGTTTCAATAGGGGGACCCTATAAGGGGGGAGCGATTATCTGTGCCGGTCGCCGTTCTACCTCGTTGCCAGCCATAGCCTGGACCCTCAGCGCCACCTAGTCAGCCTTCTACCTCGGGAGCCAAACCTCCGCATCTTCATCGAAGACCCAGCCGGTGCACATATCAGATGACGACGAGGATCCAGAGGAGGAGCCCGTAGACTACCCTCCTCTCTAGCCTGTTCAGGGAGTTTGGTGGATTATATTTTGTATATTTTATTTTGTCATATTTGTATATGCATTGTACAAAATTGATACATTTACGCTTTGTTAAATTTACATTTCATTTTGTATATTTATCATGTTATTATCTTACTTCCTCTTGATAGACATTTGATAATATGATAAGAAAATAAATAAAAAAGGAAAAATGAATGACAACATAAAAGAATGTTTATAAATCTACAAATCAGATTAACTTGCAATGAATTAATGAAATCTTTTATAACACAGGAACATGATTTCACGCCGACCTGAGGATGGTCGACAATTAAGTAATGATTAGCAAATCAGACACTACATCACTCATATCGTATTCAGTCAAAGTCACATCTTGCAGATCAGATGGGGGTCAGCAAGCCAAAAATGGTACCTTACAGGCCGGATGGGGGTCGAAAAGTTAAAAATCACACATCTTGCAGATCGGATGGGGGTCAGCAAGCCAAAAATGGTACCTTATAGGCCGGATGGGGGTTAAAAAGTTGAAAATCACACATCTTGCAGATCAAATGGGGGTCAGCAAACCAAAAGTGGTACCTTACAGGCCGAATAGGGGTCAAAAATTTGAAAATCACACACCTTGCAGATCGGATGGGGGTCAGCAAATCAAAAGTCATGTCTCACAGATCGAATGTGAGCTGGCAAATCTAGAATCATATCTTGTGGATCGGATGGGGGTTAGCAAGATCAGGCTTTGCAGGTCCGGAAGAGGCCAGCAAAATAGAATATTCAGTCAGATGGCTTTCAAATCGGATGGAGGTTGGCAAGGACACTGCGCGAGCCGAGATGAGGCCAGTAGGACACATGCGATAGAATAGATTGCGACGAGATTGTAGTTAGAGAACACTACATCTCACAGACACTGCATGAGCTGGGATGAGGCCAGCAGGACATATGCAATAGATTAGATTGCAAAAGGGTTGTGGTTAGAGAACACTACCTCCCACAGTAAGGACACTGCGTGAGCTGAGACGAGGCTAACAGAACACATGCAGTAGAACAGATCACAACGGAACTGTAGTTAGATAACATTACATCCCACAGATACCATGCAGGCCGAGATGAGACCAGCAGGGACACATGCAGTAGAAAAGATCGCAAGTGAGTTGTAGTTAGAGAACACTACATCTCGCAAACACCGTGCAAGCCGAAGCGAGGCTAGCAGTACACTTGCAATGGAATAAATCGCAAATGGGTTACAGTTGGATAACACTGCCTCCCAGAACACTCAGACACCGAGCAGGCCGAGATGAGGCTCACCGGATGAAGACGAGAAATCACCTAATTTGACGAAACATTGAGAAGGTAAGGACTGCGTCAGGTACGCATTTCTTTCTCTCTTCTCTGAATTTTGGCTCATCTAGACACTAGTATATTAGTTTCCCAAAAATTGGGGGCAACTGTAGACACCGGGTCCTGAGGCAGTTTAGATCAGAATTACTCGATGAAGAGATTAATGTCTATTTTCAGACAAATGGATGAAAGTCGGAGGTTTTCTTCCTTCGGTTCTACAAGGATTGAGAATTTTTCTCTGTAACAGGAGGTTTTGGATAGTCAAAACTTTAAAAATGGGAATTTTGGTCAACTGACGGGACACCCGCCGGTGGTGGGATGCCTGTCGCTCGCACGAGAGACATGTCTCTCGTGATGAGCGCCGGTTGTCGCTCGAAAGTTGTGCCTGTCTCTTGCAATTGAGAGGCGCCCGTCGCTAGTTCGAGTGACGCCCGCTCCTCGCGAGACAGCCATCGCTCGCTTTCGTGCCCCATGTGTGGTCAGTCGGTCAAAAGACCAAGTGTACCCCTATAACCGACGCCGTCGGTATCCCACCGATGCCCGTCGATCGGTGATCTGCTAGTTAAATCTATGGGATTTTCTAAATTTGTCTAGAGATTTTTTAGGATTTACCAAATATTCTCTAAATCTTATCAAAATCCTCTAAATCTTTTCAAATATTAGATTTGATTTTGCGAATATTCTGGAAATCGATTCGGTTTTGATTTTATTTCAGAAATCTTTTTCAAATTTAAATATTAAATGTAAATTTATTTGAATTATCTTCTAAACTCTATAAATAGGGGATTAAACCTCATTATTCAGGGTTAGAAAATTTTGGGTTGGAAATTTTGGAAGAAAACTAAATCTTTGCAATTTTTCATAGAGATTTTATTTTCGCATTTTGTAAAAGAATTCTCTCTCAAGATTTCTTCTTTCTCTCATTTTTATTTCCGAATTAAGCTAATCCGAGGTAATGAAATCCATTCGTTTCCATCGATCTAGCTATTTTTGACATTTAATTGCTGTTAAAATTTCGAGAAAGAAAAATACAATTTTATTTTCTTGATTTATTTTCAAAATAAGATTTTTGTAATAAAAAATCTCCTGAAATCACGCAATCACGGATCAGTCCTTGTAGAACTTGAGGAACTGAAATCACTCAACGTTCACATTTAAAGGTAAAATCCGAGGGTAAACATTCTGGATTTATTATCCGTGTAGTTTAATTATTTTACACTAATTTATAAATAAAATTTCATTTATTAAAAGATCAAAATTTATTTTTTGGAATTTTTTTTCGTCCTTTTCAAAATCTGGGGTGACGGACGGGCAGAAGGGGCACCGACGACCGTCGCTCAGGCCGTCGACGATATCTTCTTCCGCCCGTCGGTCAACCTAGGGACGCCCGTTAGTCGTGAGTCTGGGGCCGTCCCTGGGCCTCCTTTTCACCTCTTTTCTTCTTTTCTTTAACATTTACTTTCCCATCATTCCTTTTGGTAATTTCTTATGGATTATTATTGTTATTTAATTTCTAGCATTTTATTTTGCTCTTAATTTTGACACTAACATGGTTTCCATTTTTTGTGAGTATTATTTGACTATTTTTGGTGGATTTGGGATTGTTAAATGGTGGCTATTACAATGATCTGAGGATCCTCACCCGGGTTCATTTTTCAACCTTATCCCTTTTTATCTTATTTATTTATTATTGTTGTAAATACTATTTTAACCCCGCTAAAGTAAAAATAGTCAAATATTTTATAGTAAATGAATTGGGATTTTCCATAATAAGTGAGGACAAATGTCCTATTTTTTAGCCAAATAAAATTTGATATTTTAAAATTATTTTTTTAATAATTGTGCATGCGAGGACCAATGTCTTCATCCTTAATGAATTTTCCGATTTGTGTATGATTCGCACGTTATTTATAGTGGGGGTTCTATTCCGCCCCTAATTTTGTTGTAATTTATGTTCATAATTTTATATTTTACGCCCATTTACCGCTTTCCTTGTATGGATGACTTGCGCTTTAATTAATTGCATTGAATGAGAAATTGGATGAAATGATAAATTCAAGACTGAGTTATAATATTAACCAAGGTATGAATAAATGAGAAGTCCCGAAACTACTCTGGTTTTAGGCTCAATGAGGTTAGAGGACCATCTCAATGTTTCATTAGGATGGTGTTTCCAAAATATCTCTTGTTGCCTACAAAAAGGCCAAATTTGCATAATCCTAGGCTCCATGAGGTTAGAGGATCACTCCAATGTTCTATTGGGGTAGGGCCTCCAAAATATCTCTGGCTTGCCCAAAATGGATGCATATGCGTTATCTTAGGCTCACTGAGGCTAGACAACCTTTCCCAATGTTCTATTAGGTGGTGACTCAAAGAAACCTCCTTATTGCCCAACATAGACACACTTGTAATCTCTTACAAGTTTTAATGAACCTCTATCGAAAGCCCTAAAAGCGGGCATTCGGGGTGCCCCGGGGTTCGGCGCGCGTCACACACATGCATAGCATTAACAAATACTCAAATCAAGATTCAAAAGCTCATCCTAAACATAGCAAGTAGGAAAGTACAATATTCAAGTCAAAGCAGATTCGGAAGCAATAACAATTGCTAGCACTCAGGAGTATCAGAACATACAATTGCTAATATCAGGAGTATACAGAACATATATCCAAACCCAGCTTTACATATGACCTCAAATTCTAAGAGCTTAAATACAGAAGACTGAAGTCTAGTTTTCAGAAGACCAAAGTCTAAAACTTTAACCCATGTGGGTCGATAGGAGCAGCTGCAAAACTCTAGCCCTTAATAAGCATGCTTATCTATCTACTACCTTGACTGATCAGGCTAACAAACAAATTAAGTAACTAAACTTCTACTCATGCACTCAAGTACAATCAACTTTAATCAATTCATGTACAAGTCAAGTAATTCATCATACTAAAACATAGCTTTAAGCACATATCAATCCTCATAGAATGATGTTAAACTTTGTTAAAATGATGCTCAAACTCATGCATAACATTTACAAGAGAAAATAAATCATAGAGTAAAACCAGGGTACCTCACGGTCACAATCACTTTGGTTGTCACCGTGATATACCAAGGATGCAAAATAGAAAGCAACATAAGGTACCTCACAGTCACAACCACTTGGTTGTCACCGTGACATACCTCACATAATATCCGGGCAGTAAGCAATCAAGGGCATCTCACGGTCACAACCACTTTGGTTGTCATCGTGACATACCAATGATGTAAAACATAATGTAAACTTAGGGTACCTCACGGCCACAACCATTCTGGTTGTCACCATGACATACCACAGAATATTCGGACCGAAGCTCTTCTTATATACCTCACAGTCACAACCACTTTGGTTGTCACCGTGACCTATGCAAAAATGCCAAAAATAGAATTACATCAAACTTTTGCACAACTCAACTCAAAAGCCATTTGACCAAGATACTCCTCTAACAATACACATGCATAAATCCAAGACTTTCCAAACAATATGCCAATAACATTTCAAGGCTCTAAAATAAAATTCAACATATAATCATATGCCAAAATCAAACAAGAACATGAACAACCAATCATAAACACATGCCTCTCAAAAGCACAACTAGTCATGCTCACTAATCATACTTTAAATAGGCCTAAAATTATCAAAAAATCAAACTAACAGCACATGCATATACACAATCCTATCTCTTAACACAACATGCATCACATATACTCAATTCAATAACACATACACAATCTATAGGGCACACGATCCCAACCTCTTGAAGCAGTCGAAACACTTCCAAAATCAGACCTTGTCCTTGCCCTTTTCAATCCTTCTTCTATCCTCAGCTTCTTGCAATCCAAATCAAAACAAACTCTTAATCCAAATTACAACCAACTAACCACAAAGAAAGGAGTAGAAGAAGAACTCAACTACAACACTTACCTTTTAAGACTTAATCTTAATAATCACTCTTCAATCCAAATTAAAATGCAGAATCCAAAATAAGAAATGATAAAGAGTAAACAAAAGGAAAGAACCAAGAGAAAGAAGAGCAAATCCGACCACATGCAAGAGAGAATGGGACAGAAAATCCCACTCACAACCCATATATTGCATGCCAAGACATAAATGGCAAGCTCTCCTCAAGCCAAGTATACCAATCTGCCACATGCTCCACTCATATACAAATTCACTCTCAAGTCCGAGGCAAAAGCTCCTTAAGTCCCTCAAATCCAATTCTTCCCTCACTCAACTTCTCATTCCATTCAATTAAGTCCTCACTTACACTTAAATTTGCACAAATACAGAAATTTGCACTACCAAACTACTAGGGTGCAAATCGGGTCATTACAACTCTCTCCTGCTTAAGAAATTTCGTCCTCAAAATTTCACTCGATACCAAATAGATAACAATACACTACTAATCAGAACTCATACAAGTCAAACTTAAACAAAAAAGAATGTGACACCCCAATATCCCCCTTGGAAGGATACTGGAGCACTAAACGCACAAACACATATACATATGTTCAAACATGCTAAAGGTGAATACATATAATCGGAAAGATGCCAAATCCATATATAAATAACCATATTGTTTTACAAAAGAGATTTGTAAACAATTAACATATACATATACAAAATCGATCCTTTACAAAAATTACATTTCCAAAATCAAAATCCATATACAAAATATGCGAAAGACAAAAGAACTCCAACTATAGACTTCTAGTGGCCGACCTGCAGATGTCCGACTCCAAAATGAACCTGCCACCTACACATGAAAACAACCCGTGCTAAGCGATAACGCTTAGTGGGGAGGAACCAAGCATGCATATATATATACTTGCAATAACAATATATGAGCTTAATAAGAAGCAGAGCATATAAACGTATACTACTTATGCTTATAACAAGTATTCATTACACACATGTATTTAGGAATGTAACCAGCGCTTATTCATCATATGCATATCCACAATATAAACATTTAGCCATTCATATCCAATTACAAGGATCGTATCGTATCTTGTCATATCGCATGTACATATACATGTAACATATATCCATTTCCGTATCCTTGGGAACACATATCATAAGCATATATAATGGTCTCATATACAAATTTCATGTAATAGCCTCATGTAGTAGCCTGATTACTCACTAACTAGTGGATTCGGGTACTAATGAAACTGATAGGACACAGTATCCAAGCATATAGAGACATGAGTCTTGAATCATGTGTAAACATGTATACCCGAAGGTATACTGGAGATCGAGATCTCAAATCATATAAACCCAAATGGGGTCAACATATAACTTGTAACATATAGCAGCTGCACTAACACTCTAACCCTTGATAAGCGCTTATCTATCCACTACTATGACTATTAGGCTCAAATAACAACTCAATCATGTTCTAATATTATAATCATATAATCGAGAAGGAATGAACAGCAGCTCTAGGGAATAAATGTGGATATCCAGTGGCAATTGAGCAGGAGCAACTTCGTCTAACCAAAAAATCCCTTCTTCTTCCAACTTTTCGATCTTTGCATTCATTCCCTGTAAGCCCTTCTCTAGAGACATAATGTCCGCTTTCGAGGAGAGGCTGGCGGATCAACTCATCAAGTTCCCATTGAAATAGGATCCACACTCCGGCATTTAGAAATAGGTTAAATGGTAAAGATACATGCACTTGATGTCCCGCCCAAGAAAGAGACCCAAGTATAATCATATAATTTTCATGTATACATGTATATTGCTCAATTTCAGAGACATATAAATCATCATATATATATAGGCTTTATCATAAACATGTAACTCATCATTACATAATCCATATACATATAAATCATATACAAATCTTATCATGAACATATGACTTATCATTTAATAATCCATATACAAGACAAATCATGTGCCATGTAGTAAAAACCCATGTAAAAGAAGCTTGAAAATTATTTTCGGGAAAACAGGTAGGCAGGCATATGGATGACTGTCATGCTCGCGATAATAAGTCGCGCTCGCTATAGTAGCCAAGGAAGCACAAGTCATGCTCCCATCTGCCAAGTCATGCACTCTCAGCCGAGACGTGCATAGCTGTCGAGCGGGGCACTTCCTACCGAGTAGGCTTCCATGCCGAGCGGCTTCCTTTCCCGAACGGACTATCTTCACGACTCGTGAAGATACTTCACATGTCGTGAAGACTCCCTATGTCGAACGGGCTATGCCAAGCCGGCCAATGCCGAGCGGTCATTCTTCTTCATGACTCATGAAGATGCTTCACGTGTCGTGAAGAACCTCTTACCGAGTGGGCCATTCTTCTGGACTCTTGAAGTTACTTCACGTGTCGTGAAGGATTGCAAGACGATCGGATAACAATGAGGGAAGGGAAAACTTGCTTCTATCGCGCTCGCGATGAGCGTCGTGCTCACGACAAGAGCATGTTTTCCTTTCCACAGCCAAATGCTGGAAAAACAGAGCTTGGAAATCGAAACCCCATCTTTCTCCAAAACCATGTATCGTGCAAAATCATGTAAAACCTTACCTCCAGTACCTCCAAAATATACTTATAACAAATAAAACTCAATTTACACAACAATAACACACATCAAATCAACATATACAGAGGTTGCAAAAACCCAAAAAATCCATCTCATGTTCATGTACACACTCTTCAAAATTGACATGCAAAGCATGATAACTCTAACATTTCAAATCATATACATAAATCTATCATACCTATGCATTTTCATGTACCAAAACACACAAATGACAGATATTCACATATCAACCCATGATCCAAAGAGAAATTGACAAACATGCTCAAACATATACAGTTAAACACAAAGCTCCCAAACCTGAAAATGGAGCTCAAGCCACAATCTTCAAGATACCACTTTTCCCTTTCCTTTGCTCTCTCTTCTCTCTTCAGATTCTTGCACAATCCAACCAAAACAATAGCTCAGTTAACCCATGAACAAACCATATAACCCATATCAACCCAAAAGGATGAAGATGAAGAAGCAAATCAGTATACCTAGCACTTACCTTTTAGTAAAACCACTCTTGATCACAAACCCTAGCTCAAACGTGAAGAACAATGTAGGAAAGAGTAGAGAGCAGAATTCTTGAGGAAATGAAAGAGTGAAAGAACAGAAAGAGCAAGAAAGAGGAGTAGCCGATGGCTTCCATGGGAAGCAAGCCACTTTCTGCTCTCCCTCTCTCTTCTCCCTTGCAAATCTCATTCAATGCACTCATCTACCCAATCCACATGTCATCCTCCCATTGGACCTCTTATTCCACTACCTTGACTTTCTTTCTTTTCTCTTATCCTTAATAAAACTCTTATAAATCCTTAATTAAACCCCAATTCATTTACCAATTACCAATTACCCCTTTAAATATCCAATTAAACATGCAATTTCAACTAGGCCATTTTTGGATGTTACAAAGAAACTTACCAGAAGGACCCGCTTGATCATCTTCTTTTACTCTAACCATGGCGTAACACCGAGCCGGACCACTCGAGGGTATCGGTTTCTCAACCATCTCCGATGGTGCTTGCATTGTCTGCCCTCTTCGTCTACCTCCTCTAGTAGATCCAGTCACTCCCATGTTACCTTTAATTTCCGTCTGAACTGAACCTTCCCTCAAAATCAAACAATTGGCCAGCATATGCTCCATGCTGCCACATCGAAAACATGCTCCAGAAAGTCTCCTACAAGTACCCCAATGGAACCTATCACAGTGCTCACACTTGGGCACTGTACTTCCCTTACTTGATGGTGCCAAAACACTATCCTTCGATACCGGCTCACGACCTAATCCTCGGGTAATCTGCCTACTTGCAGCTTCTCGCAACTTCTTAACACTCGGCACACTACTATCAGATACTTTCCTCTTAAGCTCCTTTCACTGCTTGATCACTTCAGACTCTTCTAACTTTATTGCTACCGAAACCAATTGGTAGTAACTTACTGAATGCATGACGGTCATAGCTGAAAGAGGACCTCTAATACTCTCTCTTAACTCATTTTCAAACTGACGACACTTGAATTCCTCGGTTAGTAACAAATCTGGCACATACTTAACCTACTGAACTCCTTCTCATAATCACTTATTGACAAACCTTTATGCCTCAGACTTATGAATTCCTTCCATTTTGCCTCTCGGCAAGCTTTAGTCACATACCTCTTCTCAAACTCTTGCACAAAGTAATCCCATGTCATCTCTATAGGTCGCTGGGGGTTCCTTAGCACCAGCTTCCACCAATCATAAGTCGGACCTTTCAAAAGGGACACTGCACAATTAACCCTCTGATCCAATGGGCAGTTTATCTCTTGCAGAATTTTGCCCGTCTTCTCTAACCAATACTTAGCTGAATCCGACTGATCCAAAGTCGTACCACTAAATTCTTATGCCCCTCTTCTTCTAATCAAATCAGTTGGGGCCTTAGGGCTAGTTAACTTCTCAATTAATTGCATCATTCCTTGCATCAATACCGGATCACCATGAGCTGCACCCAAACCTTCAACCTGAGGTCTCTCTTGTGCTGGCTAATTAACCCTCGCAGGATTAATAATACCCATCGTGTCACCTATCTCTTCACTGGGATCGGACTCCATCTAAACTCTACACAAGATAACATCTGCATTAGGCCACTACTCTAGACAGACTCACACACATCTAAACATCTTATAGACCAGAATCATCTAACTAGGGCTCTGATACCACAACTTGTGATGCCCCAATGCCCCTCGGGAGGAACATCGGGATGCCACAACGAAAACACGCAAAAGACTAAAGCTAAACACTGAAGCGGAAGCATACATACGAAAGCGAAAGCGAAAGCAAGTCAGAAGCAACATAAACTTATATACAGAGCTTAAAACGTACACATATAAAAAATCATTACATGCCTTACAGAACGTTTACAAAATGCTATACAAAAGTCCTATACAAAAGGAAATAGCATAACTAATACAAAAAGGATCACTTCAGGATAACCCTAGTGGCCAACAGATGGGGACTCTAGATCCGAATATAACCTACAAACCTACACGAAAACAAACATCCATGCTAAGCGATAACGCTTAGTGGGGATGAACAGAAGCAAAGGACTTTCGAAGAAGTCATAGCAAAACATAACACATGCATAGCAGTAACAGATACTCGAATCAAGATTCAGAAGCTCATCCTAAACATAGCAAGCAGGAAAGTACAATACTCAAGTCAAAGCAGATTCAGAAGCAATAACAATTGCTAGCACTTAAGAGTATCAGAACATACAATTGCTAATATCAGGAGTATACAGAACATATAACTAAACCCAGCTATACATATGACCTCACATTCAAACAAACAATTAGCCTGAGTTATAAAGATGGTGGATATGGCTAACATAATACTGGCGAGCAGTATCAGAAGACCGAAGTCTAAAAGCTTAAATACAGAAGACTGAAGTCTAGTTTTCAGAAGACTGAAGTCTAAAACTTTAACCCATGCAGGTCGACAGGAGCAGCTGCAAAACTCTAGCACTTAATAAGCATGTTTATCTATCCACTACCTTAACCGATCAAGCTAACAAACAACTTAAGTAACTAAACTTCTACTCATGCACTCAAGTACGATCAACTTTAATCAATTCATGTACAAGTCAAGTAATTCATCATGCTAAAACATAGCTTTAAGCACATATCAATCCTCATAGAATGATGTCAAACTAGGTTCAAATGATGCTCAAACTCATGCATAATATTTACAAGTGAAAATAAATCATAGAGTAAAAACAGGGTACCTCACGATCACAACCACTTTGGTTGTCACCGTTACATACCAAGGATGCAAAATAGAAAGCAAAATAGTGTACCTCACGGTCACAACCACTTGGTTGTCACCGTGACATACCTCACATAATATCCGGGCAGTAAGCAATCAAGGGTATTATGGCGCCCCAATGCCCCCTGGAAGGACAAGGGAGCGCTACACGACACTAAGCATGCAATTACCTTATTAACCTTACTTTTATTTAAACATTCACTAATACTTATGATCCATGCATTCCACTACAATAAGCTTCATCACTAGTTCTTCACTATTCACTATTACAAATTACAAGCTTCACTACAAAAAGCCACTTATAACATTAAACATATACAAAAAGATTAACTATTACAAAAATAGAGCTCAATATACAAAAATCTGTACACATAAAAGGAACTGTTCATGCTCCTTTGTGGCCTGCAGAAACCTTCCAAAATACAGCTCCAATCTATGACCTACAGGGGAGACAAGCACCCGTGCTAAGCGATAACGCTTAGTGGGGATGTACAAACAAGCACTAACACAATAATCACAAAGCACTACACGCTAAAGATCCGCTTAGCACATAAGGCATATCATTTATACTCACTATAGCAATATCACACTAGCATGCCAATATACAGTAACTCATGCTAATCACAAAATCATATAATGTCTATAACATGCTTTAATTCACTATTCACTTACCAAGTTAATTTCCACTTCACAATGCCAATTAAGGCTACACTAACAATATATTGATTACACTAGCATGATATCAATAAATCATCTTTGAACGAATATCGCTAGTATGCCATTAATGGAACACAATCATATACAATATTATCGTTAATCACTGATATCATACCATACTCAATTATCACTACACTACGCCAATAGATGGCTCACTATAAGATCACTAGATCACTGACATGGCATGATATTACACTTATATTAAATACAATATAGTCAATACATTGATCACATAGTCATATTCAATAGCATCTTTAATCATTATCAGCCTATAAAGTTTTAGGCGTGGATACGGGTACACTAATCAATAACACTAGAGACCGAGGTCTCGAACATTATATCACTAGAGACAGAAGTCTCGAACACTATGTCACTGGATACCCTTCGGTATCAATCACTAGACACCCGTCGGTGTGACACTAGCAGTCGCAATTCACTAGCCTTCATAAGTATGCTTATTTATCCATGACCCGACTACAAGCTTATAGGTTCATTTGTTCATTCACTACTCATACATGCTCATGGCATCATTCAGCCACATACTAATTAGACCCACGTATAATAATTCACATAGTATAATTCATACTCATGGCATTGTACATTCTCATGATAAGGCTCCTTCTCATGTTAAAATCCAAGCACATAAGTTATTTATCGCATATGTAATTATTTCGCTTTATGATGCAATCAAGCTTAGTTAGGCTAATCATGCATCTCTAATTCGCATAGTCACATGTTCGCATGATGATGCATTCAAGCTTAGTTAGGCTATCATGCATCTCTAATTCACATGGTAACATATTCGCATAATCATCTCAATTATATGCTTATATACTTCACTTATCATATTCGCATCCATGGTTTTCATCCTTATTTATACCCATTCACATACTTAATTCATCGCCCTTAGAACACTTAAAGCTCATACATATTTATATACATTAGCTTGCATAGTTCATCATGCTTAAGATACTCATTTTATAATGATAAACATTGTTTGGACAAGCTATGGGAACTCGTAGTGAAGTTCGGGTGCATTTCGGGAAGAAAAACACCCTAAATAGACAAAACAGGGAGGGGTCACGGTGGTAACCACTTGGTTGTCACCATGAGGTCCATTTGCATGCGATTCTGCCCTCTCTAGGCACTGGTCACGGTGGTAATTAATTGGTTGCCACCGTGACATACTAAATTAAGCAAAACAGAAGCTAACTTTCGAGACTGGTTCACACCACAATTTTGTACAGCCCAAACGGATATCTTACACTCAATTTTAGGCAATGATCCCTTAATAACATTTATTCCTCTATGTATTATCTTTCAAATGGGACACGTTTCAGGTCAATTAGATTTATAATGAAGGAGTTATAGTCAAAGGAAGACAACTGGTTCCAGAAGCCCTCTTACAACATTTCATCTATGCTTATGGTCAATTTTGAAGACATTAGAGTCCTCAAATTAACAGATCTATTTCTAGGATATTTAAAGCCACAGCTCTGTTTGTTCTAATCCAATTTGTTTCACCCATTTTAGAGTTGTAAAACTCAATTTACACTATAAACAAGTCACGGGGGTCAGTATAGGCTTCCAAAACAGATTAACACAATCAATAGTTAGAGCTAGTTCACTTATGATGCTAATTCCATGGTTCCTTACTCATCACATGGCAATACACATTCAAATACACTTCCATCAAAGTTCATAATCATTCTCAATTCCATAAATCACATATTCAATATCAATAACACATTTAAGCTAAACAGCCATCACATACACTTGAGCAAAATTAACACATAACACACATATATATCCCAAACCTCTTGGAGCACTCCTTCCTCTACTCTTCTATATCACTTTCTCTTTCATCTTTCCAGCTCTACTTCGCTCTTCAACTCATAACACATACAATACATACAATCCATACAAGTCCATTAGACTATACTCATAATCTTAACAATCAAAATCAGAATTAGAAGAAGAAGAAGGAGATACACTACATACTACATACCTTTCTAGTCAATACTCTTCTTCTAAACTATCACTATCCACTCTTAGGACTCCATGGTAGGTTAAAGGTAAATGGAAAGAGAGCAAATGACTGAAGGTTTGAAGAGTAATGGGAAAAGAAATACATAATAGAAAAAGGCCAGCTGAAGAAAAACGAAATGACAGATTTTACCAAGCTTTCCATCTTATGCTTGCATGCAAAGGAAGAGGTGTCAACTTCTCACTCTCCCTACATAAGGTGGCCGGCTCACACACTAACACATGGAGTCCACTAACATTCAGCTGAAATCCCCTAACAATTAATTAATCTAATCAATAACCATTACTTTAATTAATCATTATTTGCTAATTAATCATGCAAGTTACAATTCAGCCACTTCAATACTTTATTTTTCTTCAATTAAGTCCCTCATTTCACTTTTACAATTAGGTCCAATGCTGTAAACCCTAATTATCATGCACACTTTTACACTAATGACACTCAATTCTTCTAGGGTGATTTTCGGGGTGTTACAACTCTCTCCCACTTAAGGAATTTCGTCCGCGAAATTTTCCTTATCTATACATGTTGTAACTCTACCCCACATGCTATACAACATTATGCAAGACACTAACTTTCAATAATCACAACTATAGCTTAACTCATACCAGGTATCTCATCTTGGTCTCTTTTATCTGCTTCCGTAGTCAAAGCATAAACTTTCCCTCTCGATACATTAGGTCCTTCGACTGTTTCTGAAGCGATACCCGATCGCTGTCCGGCTTGACCAGTTCTATTCCCGGTTCTACCTCTTCTTTCACCCGTAGGGTTTGATACACTATCTCTTCTTGATTGCATAGTCAGATTCTCTTGCGCTTGTGGGCACCTTGCTACCATATGTTCAGAACTTCCGCATTTGAAACATGCACCGGTAAGCTTCCGACATATACCCCAATGAGACCGTCCACAATGTTCACATGATGCCGCAACACTTCCCTTACTCGATGGAGCTGTAAATCCAACTTCCGAAACTCGGATTCGCTTGTTTGACTTATCACGGGTTGCTGCTTTTGGAATTGCACCATGTAAACCTTGGTTATCTTTTGCCCAACTATACCCATGTCCACTGTCTTGTGTCTTTCTCTTTTGATTCTTTCTTTAAACTATCTCTGATTTCTCCACTTTTAGGGCAGCTTGTACCAATTGATAATAATTAACCGTTTGCATCGATGTCACAACAGCCAATAACCCTTTAATAATCTCATCCAACCCTTCTTCAAATTGGCGACATTTAAACTCGTCCGCCATTAAATCTTTTGGTACATATTTAATGAGACGGCTGAATTCTTTGTCATATTCTGCTACACTCATGTTTCCTTGCTTGAGACTCACAAATTCCCTCCACTTAGCCTCTCGATAAGCTTTAGTAATATACTTCTTTTCGAATTCTTGCACAAAGAATTCCCAAGTCGATTCTGTAGGTCGCTGCGGATCTCTCAATACCAATTTCCACCAATCATATGCTGGTCCTTATAACAAAGACATAGCACGTTCCACTCATTGCTCTTGAGGACAATGCACTTCTTGCAATATTCGATCTATTTTCTCTAACCAATACTCTGCTATATCCAACTCATCCATTGATGTTCCCTTAAACTCTTCTGCCCCTCTCTTCCTAATCAAATCTGAAGGAGCTTTAGGGGTTGTCAATCGATCAATCATTTGCATAAATCGTTGCATTAGCACTACATTCTCTTGCACTAGAGGTGGATTCGGATTCCTAGCTGGTGGAGGTTCAGGTACAAACTGATTTCAGTTAGCTCTACTCGGGTTAACACTTTCGGTCGTTTCCTTCGCTAGGATCAGTCTCCATGTTACTCTACAAAATAACCACACAATTTCTGCATTATGGCCACACTCTAGACAGACTCATGACAACTCTATCTATCATAAATCTTATAGTCCAGAAACGCCTAAACCTATGCTCTGATACCACAACTTGTGGCGCCCCAATGCCCCCTAGAAGGACAAGGGAGCGCTACACGACACTAAGCATGCAATTACCTTATTAACCTTACTTTCATTTAAACATTCCCTAATACTTATGATCCATGCATTCCACTACAATAAGCTTCATCAGTAGTTCTTCACTATTCACTATTACAAATTACAAGCTTCACTACAAAAAGTCACTTATAACACTAAACATATACAAAAAGATTAACTATTACAAAAACAGAGCTCAATATACCAAAACCTGTACACTTAAAAGGAACTGTTCATGCTCTTTTGTGGCCTACAGAAACCTTCCAAAATGCAGCTCCAATCTACGACCTACACGGGAGACAAGTACCCGTGCTAAGCGATAACGCTTAGTGGGGATGTACAAACAAGCACTAACACAATAATCACAAAGCACTACACGCTAAAGATCACGCTTAGCACATAAGGCATATCATTTATACTCACTATAGCAATATCACACTAGCATGCCAATATACACTAACTCATGCTAATCACAAAATCATATAATGTCTATAACATGCTTTAATTCACTATTCACTTACCAAGTTAATTTCCACTTCACAATGCCAATTAAGGCTACACTAACAATATATTGATTTCACTAGCATGATATCAATAAATTATATTTGAACGAATATCGCTAGTATGCCATTAATGGAACACAATCATATACAATATTATCGTTAATCACTGATATCATACCATACTCAATTATCATCACACTACGCCAATAGATGGCTCGCTATAAGATCACTAGATCACTGACATGGCATGATATTACACTTATATTAAATACAATATAGTCAATACATTGATCACATAGTCATATTCAATAGCATCTTTAATCATTATCAGCCTGTAAAGATTTAGGAGTGGATACGGGTACACTAATCAATAACACTAGAGACCAAGGTCTCGAACATTATATCACTAGAGACAGAAGTCTCGAACACTATGTCACTGGATACCCTTCGGTATCAATCACTAGACACCCGTCGGTGTGACACTAGCAGCCGCAATTCACTAGCCCTTCATAAGTATGCTTATTTATCCATGACCCGACTACAGGCTTATAGGTTCATTTGTTCATTCACTACTCATACATGCTCATGGCATCATTCAGTCACATACTAATTAAACCCACGTATAATAATTCACATAGTATAATTCATACTCATGGCATTGTACATTCTCATGATAAGGCTCCTTCTCATGTTAAAATCCAAGCACATAGGTTATTTATCGCATATGTAATTATTTCGCTTTATGATGCAATCAAGCTTAGTTAGGCTAATCATGCATCTCTAATTCGTATAGTCACATGTTCGCATGATGATGCATTCAAGCTTAGTTAGGCTATCATGCATCTCTAATTCACATGGTAACATATTCGCATAATCATCTCAATTATATGATTATATACTTCATTTATCATATTCGCATCCATGGTTTTTCATCCTTATTTATACCCATTCACATACTCAATTCATCACCCTTAGAACACTTAAAGCTCATACATATTTATATACATTAGTTCATCATGCTTAAGATACTCATTTTATAATGATAAACATGGATTGGACAAGCTATGGGAACTCGTAGTGAAGTTCGAGTGCATTTCGGAAAGAAAAACACCCTAAATAGACAAAACAGGGAGGGGTCACGGTGGTAACCACTTGGTTGTCACCGTGAGGTCCATTTGCATGCTACTACTACTACTACTACTGCTACTACTACTACTACTACTGCTACTCCTACTACTACTGCTACTCCTACTACTACTACTGTTACTACTGCTACTCCTACTACTACTACTGCTGCTACTGCTACTATACTACTGCTACTACTGCTACTCCTGCTACTACTGCTACTGCTACTGCTCCTGCTACTTCTACTGCTACTGCTCCTGCTCCTGCTCCTGCTACTGCTCCTGCTTCTGCTACTGCTCCTACTACTACTGATACTGTTACTGCTGCTGCTGCTTCTGCTACTACTACTGTACTACTTCTACTACTACTACTGCTGCTGCTGCTGCTACTACTACTGCTACTGCTACTGCTACTACTACTACTACTACTACTTGCTACTTCTACTACTTGCTAATACTACTACTATTGCTACTACTGCTGCTGCTACTACTGCTGCTGCTACTGCTACTGCTGCTACTGCTGCTGCTGCTACTACTACTACTTCTCCTCCTCCTCCTCCTACTACTACTACAACTACTACTGCTACTACTACTATTACTACTACTACTACTACTACTTGCTACTACTGCTACTACTGCTGCTGCTGCTGCTCCTGCTGCTACTACTACTACTACTACTGCTACTACTGCTGCTGCTACTACTGCTGCTACTGCTGCTACTGCTACTACTGCTCCTACTGCTGTTACTGCTACTGCTACTGTTACTGCTACTACTACTACTGCTGCTACTACTCCTACTACTACTGCTGCTATAGCTGCTCTTACTTACTGCTGCTACTGCTACTGCTACTACTCCTGCTACTACTGCTGCTACTACTTACTGCTGCTACTACTTATTGCTGCTACTACTACTGCTACTGCTACTGCTACTGCTACTGCTACTACTATTGCTACTTCTACTGCTACTACTACTACTACTACTACTGCTACTGCTACTGCTACTACTACTGCTGCTGCTACTACTACTGCTGCTACTACTACTGCTACTACTACTACTGCTAGCTGCTGCTGCTGCTGCTGCTTGCTACTGCTGCTGCTGCTGCTGCTTGCTACTGCTGCTGCTACTACTTACTGCTACTTGCTACTGCTGCTGCTGCTGCTGCTACTACTACTACTACTATGATATTATTTTTATTGTTATTATTTTTGGCATCGTTATGGTTTTTATATCCTTGCATAATTAATTTGTCTTTATTCTTTATTTTTTCTTTATATTTATTTGTTTGATTTAAGAATTGTTACTAACATTTTTAATGTTATTTCTTGTGTGGGATTTAAATGTGATTTGCCTTGTGTGAGCATTCCCGTGACCACATGGAGCGGTCATGACGCGTATGAAATCTTCTCTCGGTGAGACCTTTCCTATCCCCTTTTTGTGTTTGTGTTTGCTTGTAAAATAAAATATATTATTTTATGCACATGTAAGATAAAAAATCACAAAAATATTTTCATAATTAAATTGGGATTTTTATTAATAAAACGGGACCAACGTCCCTCACTTTAGCCAAGGAATGTAAAATGTCACGATCAAAACGAAGAGTTAAATTTTCTTAAAAATGTGATCACTTATCTCGGTTTTTCAAACCAATAATCGAACAACTCATCGATCCCTCCTTAAGTGAGAGTGAAGGGACCAATGTTCCTAAGAAAAATTAACTCTTCTTTTTAAAAATGAGATTTTATTGGTTAAAATTAGGATATTTGCCCCATTTTATTAAAAAAATTCCAATTTATTACTAAAAATATTTTTTGTGATTTTCTTTTTAACGCTCATAAAATAAATAAATTTATTACAAATTACATACTAAAAATGAATAAAAGCAAAATAATAAAAAATAATAAAAATGACAAATCCAACCAAAAGGGCGCACCTTCGAATCTCCATGGATCCCTATCTACCATTGAAAATGTTCACACAAAAAATAAGAATTGTAGACGATAAAAACAAAATAAAAACTAATGTGCAAATAAATCTAAAGAAAACAATTAATCAACAAAATAATAATAATAATAAACACTATCACGCAAAATAACGAAAATAAATATTGCATGATAAAATAAAATTAGAATGACACAAAAAAATATGTAACGCGAAAATTATGGGTTGAAAAGTGTCAAAAAATGGAGTAAAATAAAATAAAGAAGGAAAAGAAAATAATAAATGAAAAAAAAACAGTAACGACCGGTGGAGGATCCGACCGAGGGCTATCCCCGGAACATATCCCGTCGGGCCTTCCCTGCGCATCGTCTATAGCCACCCCGCCGTACTTAAGATATTTACACTTCTTCTTGTGCATTTTTACCTTTCGTGGGATTCGAACCAAGGACCTAGGGAGTAAGTCCTTAATTCCTAGAATTCCACTACCATTAGACCACGTTGACCTAGGGAGTAAGTACATTTTCTTCTTCGCTTTTCTTCGATCGGATTCTTGGAACTCAGAACGGGTTCTAGTTCAGCTTCTTCCTTCTTCTATCCGCAAGCTAGTATTTTTTTGATTGCTGCCTTCTACGACTTTCAGCTTTCGAGTCTACATTAAAGGTCCGAATCCATTTTTCTTTCTTTATTGTATGCATCATTTGTTTGGTGTAGTAATTTAGAACTACTCTAAGGTCTCTGGCTATTATCGGCGTGGAATCTGGTTGAGCTAGGAACTCATCGTTGAATCTCGACAAAAGATTATTGGTGGGGCATCTCGGTGGAGATCTATCGGCCCCTCTCTCAATTTGGGACCTTAGCCTTTCAGCGTTCCCGTCGAATTGATCTTCAGCTTTAGATTTCGAGTGTTCTGCCATATTTTATTTTTATTCCTCTCAACGAAAGCACCAAATGATATTCCTGAGAATATCGTAATGAGGAACTTGCATAAGTCGATTGGTATTGTTGTATCCTAAAACCTGCAAAAGGCTAATCCGATCGGTCTAGGCGTTAGCTCTCCGAATCTTAAGTCAGTAAAGAACTTTTCAGAGAGAAAAGATAACAATGTAGCTAGGGTCTCTTACCACCTATATCTTTTTTAGGAGTATTTATAAGGTAGAAGAGCGAGAACATATCTAGTAGGAGCACTCAAGTGGTAGGGGCATGGCCATGCAATGATTTGTCTGACTATACCTTGTTGATTGTGTCAGTGCTACTAGTCTAGCACGATGATCTGATCAGATTAGGTGGCGGCTGGCAGCCCTAAATGAATAGGTTGCACGTGCCTGATGGGACTTGTGCCCTATAGGCCACTATCTTTTAGTTTGGGCCTGAGCCCTAAGCTGTGCGTGGGCCTTGGAGGTAAGGTGTATTATCAATTATCATATATATTAGGATAATAATATTAACAATATTAACACGATTTATATTAACACTATATAAATTTCAATATTAACACCGAATAAATTTCATAGGGTAAAGTTTTAGTAAATAAAGGCATAATACAACAAGATTTATATACCCATCTAGGACTTGGTGTCAAAAATAAAGTAGTGATTTAGTGACATTAAAAATAAATGAAATTGAATTGTTAAAGTAATTAGGGAATAAATAGCTTAGTTACATTATCATATAGACATTGGTACAAAAAATATAGTAAGAGTTAAATAACATTAAAAGTAAATAAAATTAAATTGATAAGATAATTAGCTATAAATTGCTTAGTTGTATAGACATATAAAGGCATTGGTGCCAAAAATAAAGTAGCAACAGCTAGGTGACATTAAAAATAAATCAATTATATATATATATATATATATATATATATATATATATATAAGATTTTGTTTAAACATGAATTATGACTAATGAATACTTAGTTAACTATCTATTATAGGTGTCAAATTGAGCGTGTTTGACAAATTTGGATTGGATCATAAATGAACGGATTATAAATGAGCTAAAAACTATGGATTATGAATGGATCAATGTCCAAATAGATTTGACGGATTTGGATCAACCCATGGATTTACATGTTAACCCAGATAGATCGCATTATGGCCCATGTGGATCGCAACCCTTTTGACCAATTTTTTTAATAAAAATAATTTTCGATATAATAACGAAATATTAAAAGGATTACTACAAAAAATATTGACCTAAATGGATCAAGTGTTGGCCCAGATGAATCAATTCATTTGATGTATTTTTTAATGAAAAAACCGTAATAAAAAATATTGTTTCAAATGAATTGTGTTTTGATCCAAATGTATCGATGGGTTAAATGGTGGCCCAAATGAACCAAAATAAAAATTAATCCATTTAATCTATTTTTTAAAGAAAAAAAATTCTCAATATGATATCGAGATATTAAAAAATTAGTCTAACAAAAATATTAGCTATACAAATCGTAAATAATTATTCATTTCAAAAAAATTAGTTTAACAAAACTATTAAATATATAAATAGTAAGTAATTGTTTATTTCAAAAAATTATTCTAACAAAAATATTTTATATACAAATAGTAAGTAATATGTTAATCTATTTTTCAACTTCAACTGATAATAACTCCACAGTTTGATCTGATTTTAAAAGTTTAATATATTTTCCCATATGATCTTGAAATTTCTCCTCAATTGCAATAATAATAATACCTAGTAAAAATACTATAAAAATGCACAAAACAACCTATATACTCATGTTCCAATAAAACTACATATTGAGTGAATTATCACATTAAAAATACTATCCTGCACTCACATTAATTAGTACGAAAGTGTGAGAATTTTTCTCGCTTAGACAAGATTCTTAAGCAAATATATGAACCAATTAAAATCACAAATACAGGCACCACAAATTTCATAATTTAATCACATTACATTCATTTTTTTATTACCACCACCATTGACTCACATTTGATTTTGATGACTTAAAGCCTTCAAAATTGAAGGATTGACAATACTAAACCCACCATTAACAACAAGATTTAATCCACTCACATAACAAGCATCGTCACTAGCCAAGTATAATGCAGTCTTGGCAATACAATCTGCCCTAAGAGTTTGGCCTTTAAGATTACCTAAGCTACTTAGCATCCCTTCTAGCAATGGTACTTCAGACTGATCAGCAGGGCTCATGCCAGTATACAGTCCATAAGGCGAAACACAGTTAACTCTTATCCCATATTGGCCAACATCAGCTGCCAAATTTTTAGCCAGACCCCAAATTCCATATGTAGAGGCTGCATATGAATGTGTTGAAAGTCCAGCAATTGATGTGCAAGCACTAACAGTGAACAATATGCAGCCTTTTTGTGATGGTATCGTTACTCTCGCTGCATGTTTTGCTCCTAAATGCACCTCCTAAATTCACCTTAAGCAACAAATCTAAATCTCATTTGTTAGTGTCTAAAATGCTTCCAAAACCTCTATCCAGTACCCCTGTCTTGTCATATCTGCTATTGTAACCTTTGCTCCATTTTCATGGAATAGGTGAACTGTTGCTGCCCCAATTCCACCAGCTCCATCAGTGATAATTGCCACCTTTCCTTCTAATCTGAAAATAAATATTATAGTTTTTTTATTACAAGTTTTAACTATTGTCTTTTATAAGGTAGTAGGTTTTTTATTTTATTTTCTGAAAACAATAATGTAATAAAAAAAACATATCATGGAAATATATGATCATCTTCCTTCTTATGTGGACCTTACAGTATAATGATTTACAGTATAAATAATCATATTAAAAATGAAAAGTACTTAAAAGAATTCAAAGATGGAATCAAAACATAATTAAATACAATGCAAAAACCGTCTCAAGAACAAATTACAAACCAACAAACATGATCCAGTTTCTTCAATATATTTATAAAATTTCCTTTTTTACTTATATAACTTTATTATTGTGTCCTACACCACCTCCTTCCACAATTCTCACCACCATTTCTTCTCTGTAATACGCCTCTCACCACAGCGCCTCTCTATCTCTCATTACTAATCATTCGCTTATCATTCATTGCTTTTCTTCCTTTCATTTTTCTTATTTTCCCTCTTTCTTATCTTATTTGCCATCTCTATAAGATTTTGACAAATATGTGTGCGCGTGTTGGTAAAAGCTCAAAAAACAGAGACAAGCAACATAACTGGAGTTACAGCAGAAACACAACAGAACATCTAATTTGGAAAATAGAACAACAAAAATAAACAGTAAATCTGCAGCTGTAAATTGCTACAAGAAAATGGAAGATGAAAATGAAAAGGGAGAGGGCTGAAAACACAGAATTCTGTATACATTTCATGCCAAAAAGTTGACCAAATTCAGAAATAATAGCAAAAGATCCAGCGAAAATTTAAATAAAGTTAAGTAAGCAAACATGTAATCTATTAGATCTCACAGAAGAACACTGATCAAATATGCATACCGAATTGAGTGATGGTACCTGAGGGAATTCTTAATTTTATGCCAAAAAATCTTCAATGGAATTAAATTATTTCTTGAACAGAATGTAACAACTAATTGCCTAAAAGCTATTCAAGTAATGTAAATAATGAATTAACATGCATTCTGACTTACACGATGTAGAGGCCGGAGGAGAAGAGAGGAAGCAAAGAAAAAGTGAGGAATAAGAGAGTGTGTAGAGCCGGAGACGACTGGACGGTGAATGAATGACAGCGAACTGAAGGCTGGCGACGACTGGACGGTGAACAGGGAGAGAGGCGGCAAGGGTGGAAGGGGCAGAGTGGAAGGACTGGATGGAGAGAGAGAGAGAGAATGTGATTAGGGCTGGGCTGGGCAAAAGAAAATTTGGGAGGCCCGTTGGATTTTTGGCGAACTCAAATAGACAGATTTTGGATTGAATTGGATTTAGAAGGATTTAAACGGAATTTTGAATTTGAGCCAATTTTGACAACTCTACTATTTATTAAATAATGTAAAAGATATAATTTATTGTAATAATTAAATTTATTTTATTAATAATTAAACTATCAATTTAATTTATCACGTAATTATCATTTTATGCATTAAAATACAAATGGTTATGAATTTAAATTTATCATAACCATTTAAATTTATATGATAAATGTAGAATAGAAATTATAAATTATATATAAATTATTAAAATTATATAATAATTAATAAATATTAATTCATTCAGTTTAATTTGATTTTAAAACAGTACAGTACAATTAAATAAGATTTTCAATTTAATTCTAAGCAAAATATTTATACCTATTTCAAATAAAGTTAACCGTTTAACCAAAAGATTAACAATACAATTTAATTATAGATATTCTTCTTCAGTCTTTCCACTCGATTATGAAAAATCCCGACTCGTAGATGATGATTGTCTGAAAATTTCGAGCAATTCTCTTGAATTGGTCACCTGAAAATAAAGAACTCCGGCGAGTTTCCGACGATGAATACTTCAACGATCAAGTCAAGAAATTAACAAGAATGGGAAAAAGTGTGATAAGATTGGGAAAGAGATCAAGAGAGAGAAAACATACCTGCATTCCCTCTTTTATAGATTTAGAAATCAGTGTTGAAATAGAAATCAAATACTAAATAGGATTCAAGTCCTAAATAGGATTGTACTCCAATGGGTTCTTGATTTGTGATTAATTCATAATTTATAGGATCAGATAAGGTAAATTCCAGATAATTTCCGTTATAATGGAATTGGAGTCTTCTTACGATTCTAACAATTCTTACGATTATTAGAAACATATTGATCTCGAGCTGTCCGGATGAATCCAGATGTTGTTGAGAGGAATATTCAGATAAGCTCGGCTAACCGGACTGTTAGCAAAGTGTCTGGTTATCATAAGTCTCCCTCCCCCCCTCCCTAGTGCGTGACATTTATGTTAGGTTTGGGTGGTAAACTGAATACAAAAAATAACTGTCTGACGCGTAACGCATTTAAAGGGATCATGATGGAAGGACAAGATGGTGCCTTATTTGTCGTGTTCTGGCAGCTGGAACAGTTACGAAAAGACGTGTAACGTTTCAGTTCCTGTGCTAGATGTCATAATTACTGACATAGCATGCCCCGTCTTCCGTGCTGGGAGTTATTATGGCTGGCATAACCACTCATTATCAGCCACGTGTTCGCTTTCCATTGGTCCATACTTCCTATATATATCTACTTGTTTTTCCATTTTTCACTCTTTGGTTGCCTCTCCTTTTCTTCATTTCTTTTGCTCTCTTCCTCACTTCTTTTCTATTTCTTCATTTCCAACAATCTCCAGTTTTTTGCCTTCAGATTATCAGACTTCATCTTCTCCTCTGTTATCAGTTCTTTATCTATTGTCAGATTTTCAGCCTTTGCTCATTTCTCTATTCTTCATTTCTATTTGCTTAGAGGTTTTTTCCATCTCAGTTCTGTAACTCCAAATTCCTTCTCCAAATCCTCTTTGAAATTTCAGGTTTGTACTCTCTTTTTCGTCTTTTTCATACAATAAGTGCCTCAGAGAGCTCTAGTGAGAGAGTTAGGGTAGAGGAAGGGTTGCTTGATGACAGTGCTCGGAGATCTCCTACTCCTGGATCTCCCAGTACTAACCAACCATCACCAGCGAGAAAAGAGCCCAGGAAATTTCTCAAGATGGGAAGTATTAGCTCGAAAATCGAAATGGGTGACATGTATGCATTGAGAGAGAAACTGGGCATCCCTTATACTTATAAAATTCGAGCTGCCGATGCCTCTCTACGAGCTAACGCCAAATTTCAAGGCAAAAAGGACCCTTGTCATGTATGAGGAAGACTTTAAGGCCGAGATAAGTCTTCTACTGTCCCCATTCAAGCTCAATTTCATGACTTATTACAGCTTGACCATCGGACAGGTGCACCCCAATGCTTAGAGAACTCTTTTTGCCTAGCAGATCTGGGTCGCCGAACATGATGTAGACCTCATCCTCTGGATCTTTTGACCTACACATGTAGTGGGACTTCGGATAAATGGTGAGGACCATAACTATATTCAAGCCCGAGTGGTTATGGGGTGTTTTCTGGGAATCGGAGTCGCTCTTATCATCTCTTTTCCCTTGCTTAATCCAATTTCCTCAATCAAAACACCACAAATTTACACATTAACATCCCTACCAACTCATACTTTCTATCTTTTCAGAAGTGTAAAAGAAGGAAGGGGGGAAAAATAAACTATTTCTTACCTTTTCTAGCTTAACTTTTACTAGAAATTGAACTCTTCTTTAGAAAATCCATTAGCAAAGCTTAAATGAATATTTTTGGGAGAGTGAAACTGGAAAGACATGATGGTTGTTCTTATCCCCTAATACAGCCAGCTCCTCAAGGCTTAAAAATGGCCACTCAATTCATGTTTATCATGAATTCAACATGTCAAGCTTCAATTGGCTCTTGCTTGATTTTCATGGCAATCTTTCGATTCGATCATTCAATTATTATATCCTCATACATGTAATATTTAACTACTTCTTTCTTATACATTAGCACACAATTTCTTTTTTTAATTGATTCATTTAAATCCCTAAAGATCCATTTACCAATGTACCCTAAGCCTTTTTGTTAAATACCGAATACGTCCTCAACTACACTTATCCATTTTAAATATCAAATTACACATTTTCTGTCACTATTATGCCTTAGAAATGTGCAAATCCGTCTAGGGTATATTTCACGTCATTATAACTCTCTCTTCGTTAAAAGAATTTTGTCCTCGAAATTCATCATGTCTTATGCCTATACATTTCTATACCTTAATTTTATATATTCACGTAACATATGCATTCCGAATACTTTATTCACATCTGGATACTTTACTTTCCATATCACTTACTTCTCCTCCTATCTCTTCATATCACATTCACTCTAGCTCCATTGCAGTCAATATATACTCTACCAACTTCATTTCTAGACATTTACACTTTACCCAAAACAGAACGATAACATCTAAATTAGGCCAACACAAGCATTCTACGGGTTCTTCCTAGACTCTTTTTTTTCCAGAACTGCCTAAACCTATACTCTGATACCACTAAATATAACACCCCCATACCCCCTAGTAGGATAAAAGAGTGCACACAATATAATACGCAACTCGGTACATCAAAGATTACATGCATTCGCAAAACTTAATCAAATTTCACTATTGTAAATTTCACTATTGTAAACACTAGTTCTTTATCTTTAGATATTCACTTTCTTACATACATTTACCATTTTGTTACAAAAGATCACAATAACATAAATTTTACAACCTACACTAGAATCCTCTTCCTAATCTTGTGTTGGCCTCGCTCCAAACGATCAATCTTGTACTCAACCGCAGTTCCTGTACCTACACGAATTAAAAATCCATGCTGACCAATGGCTCGGTGGGAAACATATAAAGCAAGTTGACTTCTAAACGAAATCTTAAAAGCAAACGATAAAGCTAAGCATAATAAAATACATATATCTCATAGCAATTAAGTAGTCAATCATGTTCACTTCATTATTTTCTTAAACATGCATTCATTAAATATAGATGTTATAGTTAACATTGTCATGCTTTTGCATATGGATGTCACAATCACTAAGACATCTATTCATGATTACTTCATTTCACTATTACCCATACAATAACATTAACATGCACTCTTATATTAACAAATAACTAATTCAAACACATTTCACTAACATGCACGTATATCTTTAATAACAATGAAACTCTTATATTGCCTGAATCCTTATTTATGGTGGATAATGGGAAACACGCGATATCGACAAGCAGTATCAAACACTGGGAGACATAAGTCTTGAATCACTCGATACCAAGAGGTATCAGACACTCGACATCTTTCGATGTCAATACTAGGCAGCTGCAACACTGACCCTTATAGGCATGCCTATCTATCCACAACTATACACGATTCAGGCGCAAATATAAACTGTACATGTACTCATGAATTTACTTTGCACAATATTCACTAGTTCACTTTACATAACATACACTCATTTATCCCATTAAACCAATGCACAATTTACAATACAACAAACTATACAAAAGAATTGTATAGATGGGACAAAAGAAAAACCAAGGGAAAATAGGGCTATCATGAGTCAGCACCATTGTACCAACTTGTGATAGAAGGTTGTTGTGCTGAGTCAGTACAACTATGCCAACTCGGTACAGAGTCTGCACTAGGGCAAACTTTGACCTATATTTTTGCACGACCCAAATGAGCTATCAAATGTCATTTTTGGCAAATATAGTCTTTTAGACTTTTGTTTCCTATGTCTTAAATATATACTGGTAAAATTTTAGATTATTTGGAGCTATATCCTAGGAGATAAGGCTTTAGAAGCACACACTGCTCCATTGACCAGGACAGAGTAGGAACACTTATATTTTAGCCAATTTTGAGGCACTTAAAGCTAAAATTAGCTCATTATCATTTCTAAGACATTTGTAGGTATGGAAGTCACGGTTCAAATGCCACTATAATCACTTCCTTTAGAGTTCTGTAGGCCAAGATATAGCCAAAACATAGTGACAGGTTCAAGTGAACTCTAAGACATTATTTTGATACTCTAACACCTCATGTCACTAACATTCATTTTTATGCAAAATACACACAAATCATCATTCCAGTAATTATTCCATATCCAAAACACACACAAAATCTATTTAATTCATCATAAACACATATATAAGAATTTTAAGGTTCCTAAACCTGTTTTGTGCTCAAACTCTGTCTATATGCCTCCTTTGGTCTCATCATCTCTTTTCCCTTGCTTAATCCAATTTTCTCAATCAAAACACCACAAATTTACACATTAACATCCTTACCAATGCATACTTTATATCTTTTCAGAAGTGTAAAAGAAGAAAGAGGGGAAAAATAAACTATTTATTACCTTTTCTAGCTTAACTTTCACTAGAAATTGAACTCTTCCTTAGAAAATCCATTAGCAAAGCTTAGATAAATATCTAATTACACATTTTCTGCCACTATTATGCCCTAGAAATGTGTAAATACATCTAGAGTATATTTTGGATCATTACATGGAGTACCTCCCATTGAGTCATCCCAACCTAAGAATAGGGCTAAATTTTCTCAAATATTTATCTTCAATTCTAATTTGTTTCTTATTGTTCACTTTTTTGCAACTATGAAGAGGAGTTCCTGATCTAGCCTGGTCGAGCTTATGAAGGCCAAAAAGTAAAAAGCTGTAGTGAGCCAACCGGCGACTGTTGCAGACGAGATAAGTCCAGCTACTCCAAATCCAAGCTCAGCTGCTACTACTCCGGCATCGGTTCCAATAGTAGTAGCCGATGACTCTCCTACCCATGCTTAGAATCAAACTAGGGAGGTACCTACACAGGTTGTTAACTCAGAGCCTTCCCCTTCCGAGGGTAGAGAAAAGGCGTATGCTCCTAACGCCAAATCTTGGGAGAAAGACTTAAAGGCTCTCTCTGAGGATGTTTGGAACTACTGGCAATGGCAAAAGAGGGCCTAGTTGAAAGAGAATCCCAACTTCACGACCTTCACGCATCTGGCTTCCTGTGTGTCGAGCGAGGTAACACCTATTCTAAGGAATGCTGAGCAACTAAGCGATGCTATCATAAAAACATCAAATGGAGGTAACTTCTAACCTTTGTAATATCTAATGTGCTCGACCAGTTTCGGCTTTAAATTGAGCTCATACATTCCATTTTTGTAGGGATTTATGCTGGAAGGAGTAGCCATTGCAAAAAAGAACAAGCTGATTCTCTCCTAAAAGAAGGAGGAGAAAGAAGCATTCCGGCTCCGATACCAAATTGGCGATGCTGAGTCAAAAAAAGGCGCAGTTGAGAAACGCACTCTTGAAGCCGAGAAGAAAATGCTCGCAGTTAAGGATGAAGTAGATGAGGCTAAAGAGAGAGCTGCTATAGCTGAAGCCAGTCTTAATTAGGAGAAAGAAAAGAATTAGGCTGCTGAATCCAATTTAGAGCAAGCAAATAAAGAGAAAGCCGAGCTTAAGCAAAGATGTTCTGTGTAACATCCCCTTACCCCTGAAGAGGATATGAGAGTGCACACAATAGAACATGCAAATTGAGTCATCAAAGATTACATGCATTTATCAATTCTCTATGACTTGGTACAAACACATTCACTTATTGCTTAATTAATATTTAAATACACTAATATTTTCCACTGATTTGGTTCGGACTTAGAATAGAATTCCAAGTTTCCTAGTATCCCGAAGGTGGGGAGCAAAACCACGTAGTTCTAACTATATGAACACTTTACTTTAATAAACATATCAACCACACCCATCCTCTTCTTTATAGCACATATGTCTTGTAATAGCATCAATACATATACGTTAATCATAATACATATTCTTTAGTCATAAATAATTAAAGCGTTATCAAAATATTCATTAATAACCCCTTAAATTATACTCATCTCTAACATTACTTTAATTACAATACAACCACTTGTAGCTTGAACTCAATATAGGTGTGGACAATCGGGAATACTCAATACTCGAAGATATCGGATCACGTGACATCGTGAAGATGTCTACACTCGATACCCAAAGGTATTGAATCACTCGACACCGGGGATGTGTCGTCACTAGATACTCGAAGGTATCGAATCACTCGACACCCGGGAGGTATCGTCACTAGATACCCGAAGGTATAGAATTACATGACACTGAGGAGGTGTCATTATTACACCCTTATACCCTATACGTATACTGCCGACTTAGCGATACTGTGCGATTACCATGATCGATTAAAAGTCCTTTACTTATGAAATTACGGGTCACATTTTTTTCTTCTACACTTGTTATTAATGTCACTAGGTTCACTTATCACCTTAACCACTTATTCATTTTACATATCACTTTAGCAATTACACTAAATTACTTAGCTACCGAGTGACCTATAACTGTCTCATTTACTATTCATTTAGTATAAATTTCGGCAGTATAACGGCTTATAAATTGCACTACCCAAACCTGCATATTTGAAAATCCATAGCCCCGGCAAGGGCACAACAATAATATCAACCAATATCGATATAAATCCCATCCGCCATTCATCACACAGTCATAATAAAATCCTCACAGATAATATACGTATTATAATATTACATGCCCATATTCAAATATTAGTTTAAGTATATACATGCCACAAAATATCCATCACACATACAAAATAGAATTGACTTCTGCTCCCTTTTGCTTGCTCCACAAAACTGAGGTATGCTGCTCCAGTTCTAAAGCGTATCTACACGCCGTCAAAAACAACTACATGCTGAGCATTAGAATGCCTAGTGGTGGTTACCAATCTATAAATTTCCTAACTAATTCTATTTATCTAATATAATATAAATGCTTCTTTTTATTATTTTCACTAACTATTATTTCTAATTCACTTAATTAACCATATTATTATTTATATAGTCACTTGATTAATTATATATATGAGATTTTCACTAATTTCCTTAATTTCCATTAATTTCACCTTAATCATTATTCTTTTCTCTTAATTCCATTTATATCTCTAACTTTTTCATTAATTCCATTTACGTCCTTATCTTTTCATTATTTACAATTATGTCTTCATTATTACACTAATACCCCTTTTATTCCATCTTTTATCACAACTACACTTATGTCCTCATTTTTATACTTAATTACCAAAATACCCTTATTAATTCAAGATTTATACTATTTATCTCATTTATGCCCTTTTTCCACTTTTACCCTTATTTAACTCATCTAATTACGATTTCACCCTTTTTACATTATTTTTCCACTTTATAACTCACAATTTAGCCAAATTACAATTTTAGTTCCTAAATTATCACTTTTTCACTATTTCACTATTTTAACGCTATACTTTACCAAAATTACCAACTTACCCTTGCACTTACACTTTTAACTTATTTTCATCAATTTTTACCAACCTTTAGTAAAATTAGCGTTTTAACCCCTAAACTTTCTATTTACTTCAATTTAGTCCTGTTTTCACTCACATTCACTAATTTCACTATTTTAACTATTTTTATCACATATTTACCAACATGCCCCTAGTATGGACCCAGTAGAAAATCTACTGACCGAATATGTGGGATATGGGCCCCACAGACCCATTTCATTATAAAATGATCCCAACAGGACCATTTTCACTACACTGCACTATTTTATACACTGAATTTTATTGTACACTGCGATAAGCTCTCATTGGCCTATCGATAGTGAGTCGCCATGACTCATACCACGGTGTAGAATCCCTATGGCTAGCCAATTATATCCTGAACTAGATTTTCCTACCAGACAACTACTAAGGGCAATATTTTCTCAAAAATTCATATAATAATCACATTATGTCAATATGCATAATTTACCATACATCTCATTTTCACATACCACTTTGCATACACACTTATTTATCATTATATATCCACTTTATGCCATTACAATACATATATGATCAAAATACACATAAATAACCTTAAGTATACCATTTGGCCAAGAGTTCTATTTTTCATATCATGCACTATAATTTAGTTTAATCATTCTATCACCCTAATTACATGTTAAACATACCTTGTATACCAATTACATGCCAAAAATCACCTTAGAATCCAATAATTTCCTTAATGTTCAATTCGGCCACACTTAGGTTCTTCATACCACTTTGATTTAATTTCATCTAATTATGTTTATACACTAATTTAAGCCTACTAAACATGAATATCAAATTAGTTTTAATTAATCACATCATTATCTTATACCTACTCTTAAAATAACCTAAAAATCAACACAACCATTAGGAAAAGTGTAGATTTAGTAACCACAAACCTCTTTTCCAAGCTTTAGAGCACTCTAGGATTGCTTTTCTTTCCCTTTGGCATGAGAAGCTTCCTCTTCCCTTGAAGAACCTACTATGGCCGAATATAAAAGTGCTCATATCATTAAAACCAAGCTTCAAATGTAAAATATAACTTCATAAATATGTTCTACAGCCCCAAAAACCTCTATACGGACCAATAAATCAAATTAAAAACCCTTAAATCATAAACCCAAAAACTTACCCTAAACCTTGCACACTTGATTTAACCCACTCCAGTGCACCAAATGAACTAAAATCACTTTTATAGGATTGTATAGGGGCTTAAATTTTGTTAGGAAGCTAAAATTTGAGAAGAAATTGGAGTAGAAGAGAAGAAAATGGAGGAGAGAAGTGAGAAATGTAGTTCGGCCTTGAAGAGGGGAGACGATGCCAACTTTGGCTGGATTTCTCTAGAGGAATCCAGCCATTTCTCCCCTTATATACCCCTCTAATGAACCAAACCGGTCCAACCGAGGTGGTCCAACCAATTTAAACCAAAATTTTAGTTTTTCAGTTCATTTACACTTTTCCAAAGTATCTATATGTTACCCTCATTATTTTAATTTATAACCAATTCCATTGTCCTTAAAACATCAAAAATAGGTTCCCTAGTCCATTTGTGCACCGGTTCACTTAAATTAGTTTGATTCGACTAATTTTGCTTCTGCCGTAAAATACAACCCTAAAGCTGTCAAAATTCACAGATAACACTCCCACTGTCTTATTTTACACACTTAACACCTATTAGGCCATTTTAACCATTAATAACCCCTTGGTCAAACCCTGGTTCAAATTGAACTGAACTAGAGGCCAACTTCAGAATGACTTTTGGAGGTCAATTTAACTCCATTTCAGCTCAAATTTCACCAATAGACTTCTGACGACCCACAGATCATTTTTACGAAATTAAAATTTTTCTGGCGTCAGACAGCCAGGTTTGCTGTATAGCTACTCCAATGTCACCCATCCCGAAATCACTATACTTTTAACCCACTTATCACTAAACTTTGACACTGGCAAACTTACTCCCTACACTGTTCGACACTGCGATTATCATGGTAACACTGAAATTATGAAATGACACTTCTAGACCGGTATTTAGGCCATTATAATTCTACCCCCCTTAAAGAAAATTTCATCCTTGAAATTTACTTGAGCTAAAAAACTGTCGATACTGTTGTCGCATGGTTGCTTCAGGCTCCCATGTTGCTTCTTCCACATTATGATGGCTCCAGAGCACTTTCACTAAAGGAATCTGCTTATTTCTGAGCTGTCTGACCTCTCTGGCTAAGATCTTCACTGGATATTCTTCATAAGTCAGGTCAGCTTGCACTTGCACTTCTTCTGGTTCAATCACATGACTTGGATCAGATCGATATCTTCTCAGCATCGATACATGAAACACATCATGAATCTTCTTCAAGGCCTGTGGAAGTTTTAACTTGTATGCCACTGGACCCACATGCTGAATCACTTCATATGGCCCAATGAATCTCGGTGACAACTTACCTTTCTTCCCAAATCTGAGAACTCGCTTCCATGGAGAAACTTTTAAGAACACCTTGTCGCGCAATTGAAACTCTATATCCTTCCTTTTCAAGTCAGCATAGGATTTCTGTCGATCACTGGCCTCCTTTAACCGCTGCTTGATCACTCTAATCTTATCTTCAGTTTCTCTGATTAGATCGGCTCCCACTAACTTGTTTTCACTTAACTCTGTCCAGCACAAAGGAGTTCTACACTTCTTGCCATATAAAGCTTCATACGGGGCCATCTTAATGCTTGACTGATAACTGTTGTTATATGCAAATTCCGCAAAGGGCAAATATCTTTTCCAACTGTCTTTAAATTCTAGCACGTAGCATCTAAGCATATCTTCTAATATCTGGATCACTCGCTCTGACTGGCCATCCGTTAGGGGGTGAAAAGCTGTACTATAATGCAATCGGGTTCCTAATGCTTCTTGTAGCTTCTTCCAAAACTGGGAAGTAAAATGGGGATCTCGGTCTGAAATGATGGAGGTGGGTACACCATGCAATCTCACTATCTCATTGATATACAATTCCGCTAATTGGGTCAGAGGAAAGTCCATCCTCACTGATAAGAAGTGGGCGAATTTAGTGAGTCTATCAATAATTACACAAATCACATCATGCTTCCTTCAGTGAGGGGTAATCCAGTCACAAAATCCATTGTCACTCTGTAACACCCCCATACCCCCTGTAAGGAATATCGGGGCATCACGCGGGCACTTACGTATACATATACATGCATTAGCGGAAGCGATAGCATAAACACATCCATTTAAAAGTAATTAAATACTACACTAGGGCCCACTTGCATTTCATATTAACTATACATATATATACATATTTCTCGTTATACACGTCCATATTACACTCTGTTTTCATTACGCTTTACGTATACATTTACATGCAATTCTTTTACTTTATTACATAATGATGTTACTCAAAACATCACTAACTCTGTCTCTAATTTAAACAAAAGACGAACAAAAGTCCCTAGTGGCCTTGACCCGCAAATGTCCGCTCATTGGTCCGAACCTGTAAACCTACACGAAAATAAACATCCGTGCTAAGCGATAACGCTTAGTTGGGATGAAAAAATAATGCAGAGGACTTCTTTCCGAAGTCACAAATAAATCACACAATTCATGTAACAAAATCAACTAGCTCATGCATATAGCTTTTATACGTGTATAGGTTGCATGTTCAAATATCAAATACTATGAGCTCACATATATATAACATCTACTCTTTTACTTATTCATGTGCACTACAACTTGTACATATCGTTTATTCAAATATACATTATCATGTGTCCATATTCATGTAAACACACTCATGTAATCATACACTTGTATACAGAACCATAATGTACTTAAACATTACTCTCATGTACTATAGCATTTATTCAGAATAATACTTTTAATCATCTCATATTCACTGTACAATAATAATAAGCCTAAATTCCTTTTATGGTGGATACGGGTAACTCTGGATACTTTTCACAGTATTTTGCATATGGAGAATTAACTCAAAACTCTATGAAATACACGAGGTATTCTGAACTCTGGGCACAATTAAGGCTAACTCTAGCAGCTGCACTCTAACCCTTTATAAGCATGCTTATCTATCCACTATAATGGTAATCAGGCTCAAAAGAAATAACTCGATTATACTCTACTTTGATACCGAGCATGGATTATAATTCAAGTGCACTCATCAAATTCAAGGATAATTAACTCATGTACTAACGTAATTAATCATGTTTAATAGTTAAAAACATATAACATTTAATTCCACTCATAAACTCTTATATCATACTATTATTTACATATAATGTCAATTGGGAACATTCATATGCTCATTTGATGGGGTTAAATATGAGTTGGACATGTTATAGGAACTTACCCTGAAGTTCGAGTGCGATATGGGTTCAATTCGGGAAGAAAAACACATAAAATGGTCAAAATAGAAGGGGTGGAGGTTGTCACTACTCGTGACAAATGTCACTACTCGTGACAGGGGCCTACTGTCATGACTCGTGACGGTCGTCACTACTCGTGACAGAGCCATGGAGATCCAGACAAAAACCCAACAACATTAATTTTGTTCAGACTAAACGGACATCGAAACGACATTTTTAGGCAAAACTTCCTTCTTAACAAATCTTCCCTAGGATGTTAAATTTCAAATGGAAAAATTTTCAAGTAAATTGGACATCTATAACATCATATATGATCTAAATAACCTGAACTGGTCAAATGAACCGGCCAACGTAGAGGCACCTCTGTTTCGGCCAATTTTCAGGGTCTTAGATCAAGAATTTGCTCAAGCATATTTCTGTGACATTTATAGATATATAAGTCAGTGTTCTAATGGATCAAGAAGCACTCAATTTAGACACCTAAAACTATACTTATAACAAAAACGTCACACCGGGATCAGATGACAAATAAGCAGAATTTGCCAAATCAAACTCTATCATTTACACACACACTCTCTTGATCAATTTACATACTTATAAACATATATACACATGTCATGAACACTGTAAGAAATCAAAATGAACATCTTGAGCTCATTAAAGCTCAACAAGAATCTCTTTATTTCCACATGTCTTTGTTCAAGCATTTTTCATGTAAACACATGCAAAAGTAACACAATCACACTCGATCCCTACCTTAGGTGGCTTAACCGCTTCTCTCTAATCGATTCATAGCTTCTCCTTTCCCTTCACTAGCCTCTTATCCACAACTTTCACAAATCACATAGAAAACACTTAGTTAAGCTTCTTCTCACTTTAAATCAAAAACAGAAACCAAGTAGAAGAAGAAGACCAAACATGAAAGTCTATATCTTACCTCTTCATAAGGATCAAGTCAAGCCCCACTCTTACTCATCAAACCCTTCAAATGATCCACTTAAGAGCACCCAAATGAGAAGAAAACAAACAAGGAATGGAGCACGGCAAAAACCCAAGAGCCAAGAAAATAAAAGGAGGACAAAAGGCCAAATGCAGAAAATTGAAATTAGAAATGGTTAGAGAGTGGCCAGTCAACTCTTTTCCAACAACTAAAGCTAAATCCTCTTACACTAATTGCCATCTACAAGCCATAAATGCCAACCATCTCATTTAATCCATCCATATCTTAAGCCAAGCCAAGCCAAGCCAAACCAAGCCAAGCCAAACCAAGTCAAGCCAAACTAAGCCAAGCCAAGTGTCTCTTCCCTAAAATGACACTTGGCACACTCCTACAATGCCACTTGTCCATCTCCTATGCCGCTACGTGTCACTCTCCTACGATGCCATGTGTCCAAAACACATTAAGTAATCCAAAATAATCCAACTCAATTAGAATTCATAGGAAGCACTCTATCACGCTCGTGACACTATCGCGCTCGCGACAGAACCCACACACGGCCACTTATTCAAATACACTCTCTTATATGCACAAACTCTTGAATTTCCGAACAGAAATTCCGAAATTCTACTAGGGCCAAATCGGGTTGTTACACACTCAATCCCACTTCCATTCGGGTATAGTGATAGGCTGGAGTAACCCGAATGGCACTTGATGTTCTGCTTTCACTTGTTGACATATCAGACATTTCCCCACAAAATCTGACACATCCCGCTTCATTCCTGGCCACCAATAATGTATCTTCAAGTCTTGATACATTTTATTACCCCCTGGGTGCATAGTATAACTACTATGATGTGCTTCTGTCAAGATATTTTTCTTCAATTCTAGTTGATTTGGCACACATAGTCTTTGCTTGTAGTATACACTACCATCTAAAGCCACTGCATAATCATCACTACCACTATCCTTCACTCGATCTATCACTGCAGTCAACTTATCATCTTGCTTCTGGGCGGCTTTAAATTGCTGCATAAAATCAGGCTTGACCTGTAATTTAACTATTAAAGCTCCACTGTCAGCTACATCCAGTTTTACATTCATAGCTTTCAATGCTGCCATGAATTTTCTACTAAGTGCGTCAAGTACAATATTAGCCTTCCCTGGGTGATAATCGATGAAACATTCATAATCTTTTATCAATTCAAACCATCTTTGCTGTCTGAGGTTAAGCTCCTTCTGTGTGAGTAAATATTTCAAGCTTTTATGGTAGGTGAAAATGTAGCACTTCTCAACATAAAAGGTAGTGCCTCCAGATCTTCAATGCAAACACCATAGTTGTAAGCTCAAGATCATGTGTAGGGTAGTTCTTTTCATAATTCTTAAGCTGGCGGGAGGCATAAGCAATCACTTTTCCATCCTGCATCAGTACACAACCCAAGCCGTTCAAAGAGGCATCACTATAGATGGTGAAATCTTTACCTGATTCAGGTTGAGTCAACACTAGGGCTTCTGTCAACATTTTCTTAAGCTTGTCAAAATTGGCTTGACACTTTTCGGTCCACTCAAATTTTGCCTTCTTCTATAATAGGTGTGTTAATGGTGCGGCAATAATAAAAAAGCCTTTAACAAACCTTCTATAATAGCCTGCCAATCCCAAGAAGCTTCTAATTTCAGTAACAATCTTGGGTGTTCCCCACTGCAACATAGCTTCAATCTTCTTTGGATCCACTTTGATACCCTTTACTGACACTACATGGCCAAGGAAGGACACTTCATTTAACCAAAAATCACACTTACTGAACTTAGCATACATCTTCCTATCTCTGAGAGTCTACAACACAATTCTCAAGTGCTTATCATGCTCTTATGGAGTCTTTGAATACACTCGTGTGATGCGCGCCGAACCCCGGGGTGCCCCGAACCGCTCGCTTTTAGGGCGATCAGGTGGAGGTTCATTAAAACTTGTAACGTATTTACAAGTGCGTCTATTTTGGGCAACAAGGACGTTTCTTGAAGTCGCCACCCAATAGAACATTGGGATAGGTCTTCTAGCCTCGGTGAGCCTAAGACGGCGCATAATATCCATTTTGGGCAAGCCAAAGGGATCTTGGAGATATCATCCCAATAGAACACTGGAATGACCCTCTACCCCGTGGAGCCTAGGATTATAAATTTAAGTCTTTTGGTGGGACACAAGAGATATTTTGGAGATTTCATCCCAATGAAACACTGAGATGGACCTCTAACCTCATTGAGCCCAAGACCAGAGTGAGTTCGGGACTTCCCATTTATTCATACCTTGGTTAATTTTATAATCGAGTTTTGAATTTATCATTTCATCCCATTTCTCATTCATTTTAATGCAATTAATTAAAGCGCATGTCAATCACGTAGTGAAAGCGATAAATAAAAGCGTAAATAAAATAAAGCATATGTAAAAATATTATAACAAAACTAGGGGCGGAATACAACTCCCATTGTAAATAAAATACAAATCATGCATAAATCAGGATATTCATTAATGATGAGAACATTGGTCCTCGCATGCATATTTATTATAAAACAATTTTGATGTGATGATTTTATTTTGAATAGAGAAAATTGAGACATTGGTCCCATTTTTATTTAGGAAAAGTTCCAAATTAATTAATAAAAATGCTTTGTGATTTTTATTCTAGCGTGCCTAAAGTAAATAGTTTTATAAGAAAATTACATGGCAAAATAAATGGAAAAGCCAAATAAATAAAATAATACAAATAAAACAAATAAATACTTAATCCCAAACGAGCCTTCTGGATCTCCCCGATTGCTCGCAAAAATTGCCCAAGAGGAAAATGAGATGTGAAATAATCATAAAACACAAATAAAATAATGTTAGTAATTAAATCAATTAAAATCAATTAAATATAAAATAAATGACGAATTAAAATAAAATAAAATGAGATAAAATGAAATGATATCAAAATAACAAATGAATTAACATGTTTACAATTTAAAATAAATGAGAAAAATGTGTTATGAATAACAAATGGATTAAAAGATGTAATTGGAATAAAATACAACATGTTAATTAATTAATATGTAAAAATATGAACATGATAATAATGAAAATAAATAAGTGAACAAAACATTAAATGTATGATAATGACAATGGAACAGAATAAAAAATAATTAAATAAATGACATGGTTAATTGATGTATCACAATTAATATAAAACCTTGACATGGTAAAAAATGTCAATTAAAATGAATTTATTAATTACATGTTAAAAATAATGAGAAATCAAAGCAAAATAAATTATTTACATGTTAGGAATTAAAAGAGATCAATATTCACATGAATAAAAATGTAATAATATATATACATAATAAAACAAATATAACAGCAATAGAATAAATAAATAAATGAGAACAATAAATAAATTAATGAAAACAATAAAATATACATGAATGAGAATAAAATCATATATAAACAAATTGAATAAAACAAATATGAAATAAATAAAATAACTAAATAAATGAAGTTGATAAAAATATACATGAATAAATTAAACATGAACAAAAATAATAAAAAGAAAGAATAAGCACAGAATGTTTACCCTCAGAGTTTTGGATTCGATGAAGGTAAAATGATGATCGATTTTTTATTTGATGATTTGCAATATTAGAGTGTAATATGATGAAAATGTTGGAATTTTATTCCAAGAAAAAATAGGATGAAAAAATGATAAAAAATTCTTTAAGAACAAAAAATTGATTTCTTTGCCTAAAGAAATGATTTTGATCAAAAAAAAGATTTTTATTGATTAAAATAAAGAAAAATGATTTCAAGAACAAACAATCACTTTGTTTGTATCAAGAAAAAAAATGATTAAAAGTCTTATTTTAGAAAATCAAATGAAAAAATTAGATTTTGATAACAAACAATTGTTTTGTTTGTCTCAAAATTAATTTTTTATCAAAAAGAGATTCAAAAGAAAATCAATGGAAAAAGTTTTATTGAACATAAATAAAAAAGAAAAAATGAATTTTGAGAGCAAATAATTGTTGTATTTGTCTCCAAATTAAATTCAACAACAAAAACTCCTTCCAAATATATGTTTAGAAGAAATTCTATTGAAAAAAAGATGAAAAAGATGAACTGAATTCTTTGTTCTTTTTGGTGGGGAAAATCTAGAATTTTAGAGAGAGTTTGAAAGGAAGAAGAAGAAGAGAAAAACATGAAAAAAAAACCCTAAGAAAAATTCCCCCTCTTTAGGTTTTCATCTCTTTCTTTTTATATTAAGAAAATAGGAAAATAAAAATAATTAAAGGGATAAAACCTAATAAAATCAGATATTAACTATTTTAAATTTTTAAAATTGAATAAATACTTAAAAAACCTTAAAAAAAGGGATAAAAAACGAAATTTTGGATGAAAAATCGAAAAAAAACAATTTCGGGCGAAAATCGGCAGTAACGGGCGAGGTTGGGCGACCGACGAGGCATTGGTAGCGGGCTAGGCCGACACTCTGATTTTTTTAAAATTTTTTTTTCTAATTTAACTAAAAATATTGTAATTTCAAGCCCCCATTTTTCAAAACTAATTTTTAAAATATTTTTTATTATTTTTTATCTTTTCACTCCAAAATGCAAATTTGAAAAGAAAATCATCACTTTTAACCTTTTTGCCTGTGGAAAGGCGTCTTATCATCATTGGGTAACTCTGATCTGGGCTGCCTCAGGACCCGGTGCCTACAACTAGAATATCATCAATGCAGGCCACTACGAACTGATCTAAGTATGGATGGAAGATCCTGTTCATAAGGTCTATAAAAGCTGCTGGTGCATTCGTGAGTCCAAAAGGCATCACTAGGAACTCATAGTGTCCATATCTGGTGCAAAAAGCTGTCTTGGACACATCTGCTTCTATAATCTTCAATTGATGATAGCCCGATCTCAAATCAATCTTTAAAAATATAGCTGCACCCTTCAACTGATCAAATAGATCTTCAATACGTGGCAATGGATATTTGTTCTTAATTGTCAACTTGTTTAGCTCCCTATAATCAATACACAATCTGAGTGATCTATCTTTCTTCTTTACGAACAAAACTGCAGCTCCCCATGGCGATACACTGGGCCTAAAGAAGCCTTTCTCAAGCAATTCCTGTAATTGAATCTTCAATTCTTTCAACTCTGCTGGTGCCATTCTATATGGAGCAATGGAAATTGGTGCAGTTCCCGGAGCCACCTCAATGGAGAATTCAATCTCTCGATCAGGTGGTAAGCCTGGAAGATCTTCTGGAAACACATATGGGAACTCACACACTATAGGTACGTCTGCCAAGTTAGGTGTTCCCTTCTTTGCTTCCATTGCGTAGCATAAATAGGCCACACACTCCTTTCTGATCAGCCACTTTGCAGCTGTGGCTGACATAACATCAGATAGAAAATTTGGTCTTTGGCCAACCACTGTTATCTCTCGATCATCTGAAGTCTTAATAGTCACTCTTTTCCTTTTACAGTCAACCATGACATGATGAGTGGTTAACCAATCCATTCCCAAAATAATATCAAACTCTTTGAAGGGAAGCTCAATCAAATTGGCGGGGAAAACATAATCTTGAACACTGATGGGACAATCTCTATACACTCGATTCACTATCACACTATGACCCAATGGATTGCTCACTAGAATATCATGGTCTAAAGGAGAGCTATCTAACCCATTTCCCAATGCAATGTTTGTGCTAATATAAGAATGTGTGGACCCGGGATCTATAAGTGCATACACTGAATTTGAAAACAGAGAAAATTTACCTACGATCACATCTGGAGCATCCTCTTGATCACGGGCCCTCACTGCATAAGCTCGTCCTGTAGGGCATCCTTGTCCCTGAGGTGGTGGTGGAGGCCTAGCTGAAGTGTGGGAGGCTGTCCCCCTGCCTCGCCCTCTCAGTGCTGAAGGACCCACTCCTATTACTGGAGAGGTTACCAACTGTGGTACAACATCAGGGCAATCTCTAACTAGATGTTCCTTTGACCTGCACTTGAAACAAGCGCCCAAAAGATATCTATACTCGCCTGGGTGAGACCTACCACAATGGTCACACTGCTGGGGCACTCCTCTTTCTCTGCCTCGAGGTGCACTCCCTACTGAAGATGCTGGAACACCACTATCGGCTTGTTTCTTCTGGTTGCGAGCCGGTGCTGCTATAAGGCCATTAAGTGATTTAAAGTATATGATAATTTATGTATAATGTGTTTTGGCTAAAAAGTAAATAAATATTTCTGGTTATGGATTATAATACGGTAAAATGTGCGAAATGACTTAAGTTTCAGTAGCAAAATAATGATATTCGTTGTAATAACTTAGCCGACATTCCTTTTTCGTTTATGTACATATATATATTGGTTTGCATGTGTTTTCCTCTACAACCACTGTGAGTGGCTGCCCATTATTGTTTAGCCCGACTAAGCGTTATCGCTTAGCACGGTTATTTTTTCATGCACGTTAGAAGATCAGAATAGCGCAGCAGTCCGCCGAGTCTTTGGCCAACGAGTCTGTATAAGTTATAGGAAGTGTTATTGATTGGGATGTAATTAAGTTTTGTTTATTAGCCTTTGTAATAAGTTGTAGTATCTTATATTTCGAATAATGGTGTGTGGATGACATAGGTTTAGGACATGCATTTTTGAGGTTATGATTTTAGAAATTTTACTGTTCTAATTTCTGTATTGCCATGTGTGTCCTTGTCTAGTGGCACCTCCGCTCACCGTAGCTCTTCACCCTTCAAAATGCTACATGTGGGAGTTGGGGTTGTTACAATTTGGAATCAGAGCCTGGTTTAGTCAGTTTTGGTTGACTAGGTGTTTTAAAGTGTGTCTGTATAGTTTAGCGTTGGCCAAAGCAGATGATTTTGTTTTCCAGGTATGAGTTGGGAATAGGAATTTCCCAATTAGATAAAGTGTTTAGTTAATTGATTGGCTCGGTAGATCCCGATCTACCTGTCCTGTATTATTATGTGCGTGTGTGTGAATTTGGGATGTGTTCGTTGGATGAGTTATCAGAGATTCTATTAGGAATTTTGTTTGATACTAGGTGTTTAAAGAGAAGGTTCTATAGAAGTTTTGAAGTGTATTAGTAAGTGGTTACCTTATGAGAATGGATGTTTTGGTATTTTGAGATAAAAGGAGTACCTGGATTTTGTAAGTTTGTGGTGATGCTTTGTATGCCTGTCAGCTATCTCCAGAAAATTGTTTGAATAAAAGCGCATTGAACCATAGGGATGGGAAAGTAAACATTATGACATCAACTCCATTTCTGTATCACCTTGCATACATGAACCATCACATCCTCATTGCATCATTATCTTTTGATCGCACATGAGAAGCATTTGCATATGTGTTTTGATAGAGAGAAAGCTGGCAGGGTGTACATTAAGTATTTGATATCAAGATTCAGTGTGATTTAAGAGCATAACCTTCGTTAAGGACAATGTACTATGTGTACAGTTAAAGCGGAATAGAAAGAGTATTTTGGAATCTTGCATGAATGAGTTTGAAAAGATTTTTTGAGTAAGATATGAGTATCATTAGTAAAGGAAGTAGTGTGTGTGCTAGATGTTTTTGAATATTAAGGAATCGTGTAGCAAAATGTTGTAAGTAAAGGGTTTATATATTAAGTGTATGTGCTTTGGTTTCTGATTGGTGGTTAAAGTAATGATTGTTTTGATGAATAGGATTGATTTTGACGTAAGATTATGAGAGAAGAATTATGAGGTTTAAATTAAGTCAGTTTTATGAGTTTGAGTTTAGTTATGGACAAGAGAAAGTTATGATTTGTGTGGTCTTTTTGATGTTAAAGAAGTGGTTTGAGAATTTAGTGATGAGAATAAGTAAAAGCCAATGAGTATGTTAAAAGTGAAGTGTATAGGAATAAGTGAAATGTATGTGTTATATGTGTAGAGCATAAGTGTTATATGATGATATACAAATGATCAGTGTAAATGATAGTGAATTGGAGTATAGGTTTTGAATTTTTCTAATGTAAGTGAATTTCGAGGATGAAATTCTTTTAGGAGGGAAGAATTATAACAACCCAAAATGTACCCTAGAAGGATTCGGGCATATTGAGAATAAGTGGTGACCAAATTTGTGTGAGTTTTGGCATGTGTTATTCTAAATTAAGTTTTGTGCATAAGTTATGAGTTTTGTTATAGTGCGGTTGCATGTATAATAGTAGTGTATGTGTTAGTGGAGTTAGTCTTGTGTGTAGTGTCATGCATGGGTTTAGTGTATGAGTGGTCAGGTTCCACCAATTATAAGATGACACGTGGCAAGGATTTAGAGAGGGGTATAAAAGGCAAGGAAAGAGAAAGGAAGAGTAGAATTTTTGCCCTAGCTCTCCCATTCTCTCTCCCTCATGCCTCCTTCTCCTTCTCTTCTTCCTTCCTCTTTGCTCCATCTTGATCCCTCTTCCTTTGGCCGAATTTGGTGGAAATTGATCAGCTCAAGAGATTATTTTGGGTAAGTTTTGTTGAGTTCTTTCTTTTCTTCATCTTCTTCATTTGTTGTTAAGATGTGTTCTTAATCTAGGGTTTTGTGTTTGTGTGATTGATGAGAATTTTGGGATGAGAAAGATCTTGGATGAGTTTGGAAGCAAGAAAGATCATCTAAGTGAGCTAATGGAGCAAATGAGTTGAGGTTAGGGTTTTTGTTATTTTGAGGTATATTTTGATTTGGGATTTTGTTTAATCTTCTGGAAATTTTATGCAGTTAAAATTGTTTAGATATGTTCCAAGTGTTATGTGTTTGAATAAGTTTGGGTTAAGATGTTTTGTATGTGGATTATTGATCTAAAGTGTGTTTTGATTGAAAATTTGAAGTTATTTCACTGGGTGTTAATTTAGAGATTTTGATTATGCTAATAGTATGATTAAGTTGTAATACTTGGTATAAAGATTGGTTTTTATGTTATGGAAAATAATTTGGATGTTTAATATGAGCTGTGATGAGTTTTGGTTTGAATTAAAGTTTTGGGTAAGTTTTGAAAGAAGAAGAATTCTACAGATTTTGGCAGAGATCTGGAAACGCGACTCTGTTGTGACCGCGATAGAGGGCGATTCCAGTGTCTCGTTGTGAGGTTTCGGGGGACTAATGCACGAATCGTGCAATTGTGCATGAGTTGTGCACTTGTGCGTGCACTTAATGCATGAGCCGTGCAATTGTGCACGAATCGTGCACTTGGTGCACAAGTCGTGCACTTAATGCACGAGTTGTGCATGAGGAGCACGAGTCGTGTCTCGGAGCATGACTGTGACGCGCCCGGACCCGCGGCTGCCCCTATGACTGCCCGCTTGAGGGCGATCGGGCATTTGAGGTCCGTTGACAACTTGTAACAAATTACAAGTGCGTCTATTTTGGGCAACAAGGAGGTTTCATGGAGTCGCCACCCAATAAAACATTGGGAAAGTTTCTCTCGCCTCGGAGAGCCTAAAACTGCACTTATTATCCATTTTGGGCCAACCAAAGGGGTCTTGGAGGGTAAACCTCTCGCCCAAAGGAGCCTAGGATTAATATCTAAGTCTCGTGACACAAGAGGTGTCTTGGAGGGTAAATCTCTAGCCTCTTTGAGCCCAAAGACCAGAGATGGGTTCGGGACTTCTCATCTATTTCTACCTTGATTAATTTTACAATTTGGTTTTGAGTTTATTAGTTCGCTCTCTCTCCACACGATACAATTTTAATTAAAAGGCACAAATATTCACATCGAAAGCAATAAAATATTAAAAGTAAATTACAATAATACTAGGAGCGGAATACAACTCTTATTTAAAAAAAGTGCAAACATACATAAAACCTGGGAATTTATTAATCATGAGGACTTTGGTCCCCACATGTGTATTTAAAGAAAACTTTTTGAACGTGGTGATTTTATTTGGGATGAAAACTAGGACACTGGTCCCATTTATTATGAAAAAAAAAACCAAGTTAATTTAGTAGAAATATTTTTGTGATTTTTATTTAGGCGTGCATAAAAAAAAACCACTTTATTTATTGAATATATACAAGGAAATTAAAAAAACATAAACAAAATGAGAATTAAAATGTGCAATGAAAATACCAAACCCCGCATCTCCACCTTCACGTGCATGGATGCTCAAATGAGAATAAAATAATGATTTGCAACTAAAAATAAAAATGAAATTCATGTTAGAAATTAATCCAAAGAAATAATATGACATAAAAGATAATATGTGTAATGGAAATATAATATGCATAAAATATTTTAACATGCATAAAAGTAATTATGATGCAATTGAACATACATAAGAATAAAAAATATTAACCATGCTCAACATATCAAATAAATAATTATAATAACGACTGAGTAAAATTTAAAATATTGATATGTGTAAAAAATAATTTGACATGAAAATATAATGGGATTTAAAAGAGTTTACTTGTTATATGAACAATTGAAGATAAAATAATAAGAAGAATGTGGGGACTAAGAGAATTTACATGTTTAAAAAGTTAATTGGAAACAAAAGAAATTAAAATCAACAAGAGAATTAAGGAGTTAAGCCATGAATAATTACCCTAAAATGTAATCTTGAAGAATTGAAGGTAGAAGTGTTGAATTCCTTGTCTTTTTTTCCTTGTGAAAAATGCTTGAAAAATAACTTGGAACTTTGAAAAATCACCCTTGGAAGCAAGTGTGTAAGATTGATTTTTTCTCTCAACTAAAAAAACTTCAAAAATTCAGTTTTTCTCTCTCAAATCTTTCTCATTCGTCCTCCCTTGTTTCTGAATTTTTCCTACACTTTTAACACTAAAAACTATCCAAAAAACCCCCCAAAAACCGTCCAAAATCGTTAAGAAATGAGTGGAGGCTGAAAATGGGCGAAAATGGGGCGACGCCCTTACGCGAATGACGCCCTGGGCGTCGCTCGTGCTCGTCGAGTGCTCGCTTGCGCGCGCGCCGCCCAGCGCGTAGCCGCGCTCCGACCTTCGCGAAAAATATCTTTTTTTTTTTATAAAAAAACCCTCAACCTAAAACACGCTTTTTTCTTCTCCAAAATAATTTTAAAAACATTTAAAATATTTTTAAAATATACTTTTTACTCATAAAAAATACAAGGAAAATCACTTCCGAGCTCCAATCTTTTTGCCTATAAGCTGGCGTAGCTAAATTTCATCATCGGGTAATCCTGATCAATGCTACTCGGGACCCGGTGTCTGCAGTTGCCCCCAATTTTGGGGAGGCTAATGCATGGGTGCCTAAGTGAGCCAAAATTCAGGAAAAGGAAAGAAGCGCGTACCTGAAGCGGCGAACTTCCTGCTGGATGAAGTTATGAGAATAGCTGTTGCCGTGTTATAGGCAGGCCGTCTTTTGGTTGTGACTGATGACGCCGTAAGTGCGCTAACCTCTTGTGGGTGGCGCCGCTATCGTGCTAACCATTGTAAGTTGGTAATGCCATGGTCGTGCTAACCTCTTGCGGGTAATGCCGCCATCGTGCTAACCGCTGTGAATTGGTAGTGCCGTGGTCGTGCTAACCTCTTGTGGGTAGTGCCGCCATCGTGCTAACTGTTGTGAATTGGTAGTGCCGTGGTCATGCTAACCTCTAGTGGGTAGTGCCGCCATCGTGCTAACTGTTGTGAATTGGTAGTGCCGTGGTCTTGCTAACCTCTTGTGGGTAGTGCCGCCATCGTGCTAACCGCTGTGAATTGGTAATGCCGTGGTCGTGCTAACCTCTTGTGGGTAGTGCCGCCATCGTGCTAACCGCTGTGAATTGGTAATGCCGTGGTCGTGCTAACCTCTTGTGGGTAGTGCCGCCATCGTGCTAACCGCTGTGAATTGGTAATGCCGTGGTCGTGCTAACCTCTTGTGGGTAGTGCCGCCATCGTGCTAACTGCTGTGAATTTCGAAGCTGTGCTCCTTTAGACGTTTGGACTGGTGTCGTCACTCGGCTTTTGTTGGTGTTCCTCGTCGATTTCTCCTGCAAGATTGTATGCGTAGGAACATACAAGAAATCATGTGTATATGATATGGAATGCGAATGCTTGCAAAAATGTATAGTGCCCTAGGTGGTCCAAGGTTTGCTGAGGTTATAGCTTGTCTGCTCTACCATGCCCCCGGAATCCTGAGGATTGTCGACAAGTTTTCTGAAAGAGACATCCAGTGTACATCCTTTGCCCCCCTGGTCAATGATCATTTACCTGGGATTCTGATTCATGTTCTATGTTGTGTGTTATCTGATTGAAAGAGGCTCATCTGAAATAACGTCGCCTTATCGCTCCAGGCATTGAACGTCATTGTTTTAAAGGTAGTGCATCCCTTGTGGATTTTCACACTAGCTTTTCTTTGCGGGAAATGCGTCCCTTAAGGGATTTTTACACAACCCTTTGCCTAATTTTTGCCTGGAATGGACCCAACCCAATCCAGCGGCTTTTGTTCTTTTTACTTTTTTTTTTAAGAAGGTTATCATCAAAGCTTCTATTAAGAGCAAATAGCACATATCCAATGAAGTGACTGAGCAATAATCATTAGATGAACAATTGGTATATCTCTTTTTAAGACAGAACTAAAAGATCAATGAAAATATATTCTTTTATTCATTGCAAAATTGCATACATTTCTATATGATTTCATCATACATGATTTTCATTTGACAAGAATTCAAAAGCTTATGACATCACCTAATCTCGGAGTGGATTTTGTCAGCATCAAACTCCTGTTATCAATCGACCCTCTCGGGTTTTCTCGATTGAATATTTTCTCTTGGCCCTTAATTTTTGCCCAGGATGCCTTTTTTCGGTTTTCACCCTGACAAGGCGCCTGATTTTAGCAAGGCCGCCTTTTTTTGGTTTTCGACCCGCTGGGCATTTATTCTCTTCTTTTTATTTTTGGTCTTTAGCCATAGAACCTTTTAAGTCTATCAACATTGATCGGGTCCTTGAACTCATTCCCATCACTGTTTGCCAAAATTGCTGCTCCTTTTGTTAGCAGCTTCTTCAAAATAAACGGACCTTCCCAAGTTGGTCTGAATTTTCCTCGTATATCTGAAACTCCCGGCCTCATCATCTTAAAGACCAAATCCCCCTCCTTCAACGGGTGCTTTCGTACTTTCTTTCCAAACGACTGAGCCAACCTTTTCTGATAAACTTGATTGTGGTAATAGGCCCGGAACCTATCTTCATCTAGCAAATTTAGCTGTGACAAACGCTGTTGCGCCCATTCTGTCTCTAGAATCTCGGCTTCCATGACTACCCTCAAAGACTTCAACTCAATTTCAACCGGCAGGACTGCTTCAGTTCCATATACCAGAGAGAATGGTGTTGCCCTCGTAGAGGTTCTGATTGTAGTTCTATATCCCCAAAGTGCGAAGGGTCACTTTTCAGCCCAGTCTTTATAGCTCTGAACCATCTTGGCCAATATCCGCTTCACATTCTTGTTCCCTGCTTCAACTGCGCCATTGGCCTGGGGATGGTAGGGAGAAGACTTATGATGTTAGATTCCATATTTCTGGAGCATCTGCTTAGTTTCTGCTAGGAATTGCACTCCATTATCAGACACGATATGATGTGGGAGACCATATCTGCATATCAGATTCCGCTCGATGAATTTAGCCATGTCCCTTGCATCAACCTTCTTGAAAGATTCAGCTTCAACCCACTTAGTGAAGTAGTCAATGGCAACTATAATGAACCTGTGCCCATTAGAAGCTGTAGGACGGATTTCACCTATGATGTCTATTCCCCAAGCTGCAAATGGCCATGGAGATGTCAAGTTATGTAACTCTGAAACTGGCACGTGCCTCAAGTTCGCATATTGTTGGCATAACTGGCATTGCTTCACAAATTTTGAACAATCTATATCCATTGTGAGCCAATAAAACCCTTGGCGCATGATCTTCTTTGCTAAGGCTAAGCCATTCATGTGAGCTCCACATATCCCGGCATGAACCTCCTCCGTAACTCTTTTAGCTTCTTTCTCCACAAGACATCTTAACTGGATACCATCAACTTGCCTTTTGTACAAAGTGCCATTAACACTGATTAATTGAGTGGATAACTTCCTGATCATTCTTTGATCCTTCTCCGTGGCTTCCTCTGGAAAAGTTGACCTTTCTAAATAATTCTGAATGTCATAATACCATGGATTTCCATCGGTGGTCTCGACGTCCATCACCTGCTCAGCTTCAAAGCAAGGTCTTTTTGAACTATAAATTAGCAAAGGTTTCATCGCAACTCCTGTTGGATTATCCCACATAGACACTAAAGTTGCTAGAGCATCAGCTAACTGATTTTCATCTCTGGGGATGAAGTGAAAAGTGCAAGTCTCAAACTGGCTGCTCAACATTCTCAAGTGCTTCACATAAGGCAACAGCCTTTCTTCCTTGACTGACCACTCGCTTCTGATCTGATGAATTACCAAGGAAGAATCTCCGAATACTTTTGCGGTCTTTGCCCCCAGAGCGAGTAATGCTTCCAATCCAAAGATGCAAGCTTCATATTCTGCTTCATTATTGGTAGCCTTATACCTCAGCTTCTTAGCCAATGGTAGCCTTTCACCATCTGGGGTCGTAAGAATAATTCCTGCTCCTGCCCCTTTACTCTTTACTGCCCCATCAAAGAACAGCTGCCACCCTTGCACTGCTATGGCTGTGAAATCTTCATCCGGGAAATTATACTCAAACTGGTCTCCCTCAATAGGATGCTCGGCTAAGAATTCTGCTACAGCTCTTCCTTTAATGGTTTTCTTGGTTATGTACTCAATGTCAAACTCCTGCAACAGCAGTAACCATCTTCCCATCTTCCCTAGTAGAGAGGGTGCTTCTTGGAGGTATCTAAGAGGATTATGTTTGGCTACTGCCTGTACACTGGAAGAATGAAAGTAGTGTCGCAACTTCTTAGAAGCCCAGATAACTGCTAAACAAATCTTCTCCACCTCTACATATTTAGCTTCATACGGTAGGAACTTCTTGCTAAGATAGTAAACCGCAAACTCCACACCAAAATCATCTTCTTGAGACATCATAGCACCTACTGAATTATTTTCCACTGCTAGGTACAAGATTAGTGGCTTGGCACGGCGTGGTGGTCTTAATACTGGAGGATTTAATAGATACTCCTTAATGGTGTCAAATGCCAGTTGACAGTCGTCTTTCCATATCACCGGCTGATTCTTCCTAAGAAGCTTGAAAATAGGTTCACATACTGAAGCTAGCTTGGCAATAAATCGGCTGATATACTGAAGCTTTCCTAGGAAACTTCTGACGTCCTTCTCCTTCTGGGGCACCGGCATCTCTCTTATGGCTTTGACTTTATCGGGATCTACTTCAATTCCTCGCTGGCTTACCACATGGCCTAATAGTTTACCCGAGGTAACCCCAAAGATGCATTTCTTAGGATTGAGGCGCAGATTATACTTACTAATCCTTTGAAAGAACTTTTCTAAAGCCTCAAAGTGACCTTCTCTAGTAGCCGACTTAATCATCATGTCATCGACATATACTTCCACTTCTTTGTGAATTAGGTCATTGAGAACTTTGGTGGCCATCCTCTGATAAGTTGCTCCTGCATTTTTCAATCCAAAAGGCATAACCCGATAGGCGTATGTCCCCCACTCGGTAATGAAGGCTGTCTTAATCCGGTCCACTATCTTGTTAAGGATTTGATTGTATCCTGCGTATCCATCCATAAAGTTGTACATCATACAAGCAGCAGCACTATCCACTAGCACATCAATATGAGGCAGCTGGAAATCATCCTTAGGGCAGGCTTTGTTCAGGTCTCGATAGTCAACGCATACTCGAACCTTACCATCTTTCTTGGCTACAGGAACCACGTTAGCGAGCCAGGTCGGGTATTGAACCTCTATTAAGAACTTGGCCTCAATCTGCTTATGGATCTCCTCCTTCACCTTCTGCGCCCATTCTAGCCTAAGTCTCCGAAGCTTTTACTTGACTGGTTTAAACTCTTGGTAAGTTGGGATGGCATGTTCGGCAACATCTCGATCTATTCCCGGCATATCCTCATAGGTCCAGGCAAAGACTTTTTCATATTTTTTTAATATTCTCTCAAATTTTATTCTCTCTTCAGGAGTTATGTCTGATGCTATCAAAATTTCCTTTGGATTTTCCAAAGTTCCGAGATTAAATGCGGTTGTGCTAGTTGAATTAATATAAAAAATGAATGCATCATGCTTATGATCATGCGAAATGAAATCATCAGAAAGATCACACAAGTAAGCAAAGTTGTTCATCTCATTAACATAACCAGAAACATTAACATTGTCCTCCTCCAATTTTGGCGACTTTTCTTCAATTACTGTATGCTCCTCTTGCTCATCTCCCCCAAACTAAGCTTCAGACCTGGGGCCCTCTCTGCGCTCAATAGGTGCAGGTACTCTTTGCTCAATAGCAGGTGGGTCGACCACTGGTTGGTTAACTGCAGCAGGGAGCTTTTCTCTAACAGCCTCTTGTTCAGCTCGCATCAGGATAGGGGCAGCAGTAGCTTGTTGCCCAGCTATGGTAGTGGCAAGATTGCCCATCATTGCAATCATTCGGGCTTCAAACTCCTCCATTCTCTTTCCTACCTCTTCAGCAATTATTGCCCGGGTTGCATCAGACTTATTTGATGGATTAGCCATGCTTACTTCTATTGATGATTCGAAAGAAAACCCCACACTGTCTTCTAAGATTGAATCTGAACTCTGATCCGACACTAACTCTGTTAACCCTAAAATCGGAGTCCTTCTTAACCGTCCGTCGGGACCTCTAGACCACCCAGGAGAATCTATGATGACTGAAATGCAAAAATTGTTAAGATGATGCATGATTAAAATGCAATGCATGCTCATGCTGATGCAACATAGATAAACACATGCAAGCAGATAGATCCTTCCAACTTTATATCTCCCACACACGTGGTAGTGCAGTCTCTTTCCTAGGTGGGCTTGATCCATGGGTTAACGGGGAACCCAATGGACACGTATGGTGTACGGTGGAAAATCGGCAGCATAACAGCTCTCATCTAATGTACATACGTATGGGTGTTTGGCCATTATGTATTTAAACAATTCAACTTAACTAAGATGGACCCACCGGAGCATGAAAGCCTTTGATGAAGACCATTTAATTAAATTGACTTCGTCCAATATATGATGGCCTATATAGCAAGCATAATATTATGGTACATTTCACCTAGTGGAAGTATCTATTGCCATTACATGAGCTTTAGTCAAAGGGTGATGATATTTTTGGGTTACCCAAGCATGATCCCTGCCGACGGGTCTAGCTCATCACGAGCATAACGACCGATCGGGTCACCATTTAATATACCTTGATGGTACGAGGCTTGGGCTGGTGATTATCCTTAACACTTTCCTAAATTGAGTGAAAATAGGGTCGTGCTTCAGAAATGCACCGAGGTTGAGAAGGGACCAAACTAACTTAATCTAAGGCTCTAATGAGATGATATGCAATTTTGAGATAAAGCGAAATTCATAAACTAAAACTTAATTGTAAAGGATAATCAAGGCATTTTCAAGTTGAAGTCTCGAGCCATTTCGTCCCCAGTGGAGTCGCCACTGTGACGTGTGCCCGGACCCGTGGCCGCCCCTATGACCGCCCGCTCGAGGGTGATCGGGCATTTGAGGTCCGTTGACAACTTGCAACGAATTACAAGTGCGTCTATTTTGGGCAACAAGGAGGTTTCATGGAGTCGCCACCCAATAAAACATTGGGAAAGTTTCTCTCGCCTCGGAGAGCCTAAGACTGCGCTTATTATCCATTTTGGGCCAACCAAAGGGGTCTTGGAGGGTAAACCTCTCTCCCAAAGGAACCTAGGATTAATGTCTAAGTCTCGTGACACAAGAGGTGTCTTGGAGGGTAAACCTCTAGCCTCTTTGAGCCCAAAGACCAGAGATGGGTTTGGGACTTCTCATCTATTTCTACCTTGATTAATTTTACAATTTGGTTTTGAGTTTATTAGTTCGCTCTCTCTCCACACGATACAATTTTAATTAAAAGGCACAAATATTCACATCGAAAGCAATAAAATATTAAAAGTAAATTACAATAATACTAGGAGCGGAATACAACTCCCATTTAAAAAAAGTGCAAACATACATAAAACCGGGAAATTTATTAATCATGAGGACTTTGGTCCCCGCATGTGTATTTAAAGAAAACATTTTGAACGTGGTGATTTTATTTGGGATGAAAACTAGGACATTGGTCCCATTTATTATGAAAAAAAAACCAAGTTAATTTAGTAGAAATATTTTTGTGATTTTTATTTAGGCGTGCATAAAAAAACCACTTTATTTATTGAATATATACAAGGAAATTAAAAAAAAAAAACATAAACAAAATGAGAATTAAAATGTGCAATGAAAATACCAAACCCCGCATCTCCTCCTTCACGTGCAAGGATGCTCAAATGAGATTAAAATAATGATTTGCAACCAAAAATAAAAATGAAATTCATGTTAGAAATTAATCCAAAGAAATAATATGACATAAAAGATAATATGTGTAATGGAAATATAATATGCATAAAATATTATAACATGCATAAAAGTAATTATGATGCAATTTAACATACATAAGAATAAAAAATATTAACCATGCTCAACATATCAAATAAATAATTATAATAACGACTATGAGTAAAAATTAAAATATTGATATGTGTAAAAAACAATTTGACATGAAAATATAATGGGATTTAAAAGAGTTTACTTGTTATATGAACAATTGAAGATAAAATAACAAGAAGAATGTGGGGACTAAGAGAATTTACATGTTTAAAAAGTTAATTGGAAACAAAAGAAATTAAAATCAACAAGAGAATTAAGGAGTTAAGCCATGAATAATTACCCTAAAATTTAATCTTGAAGAATTGAAAGTAGAAGTGTTGAATTCCTTGTCTTTTCCTTGTGAAAAATGCTTGAAAAATAACTTGGAACTTTGAAAAATCACCCTTGGAAGCAAGTGTGTAAGATTGATTTTTTCTCTCAACTAAAAAAACTTCAAAAATTCAGTTTTTTCTCTCTCAAATCTTTCTCATTCATCCTCCCTTGTTTCTGAATTTTTCCTACACTTTTAACACTAAAAACTACCAAAAAAACCCCCCAAAAACCGTCCAAAATCGTTAAGAAATGAGTGGGGGCTGAAAATGGGCGAAAATGGGGCGACTGCACGCACGAAGCGAGCGCTCGTCGAGGGCTCGCTTGCGCGCCGCCCAGCGCACAGGCAAGTGCTCCGCGCACGGGCGCGCGCTCCCTGACCTTCGCAAAAAATACCTTTTTTTTTTATAAAAAAACCCTCAACCTAAAACACGCTTTTTTCTTCTCCAAAATATTTAAAATATTTTTAAAATACACTTTTTACTCATAAAAAAGACAAGGAAAATCACTTCCGAGCTCCAATCTTTTTGCCTATAAGCCGGCGTAGCTAAATTTCATCATCGGGTAATCCTAATCAAGGCTACTCGGAACCCGGTGTCTACAATGACTCATGGCAGTCTCCTCTCCCTCTCATGCTTGCGCTGTTCCTCTGTAATTCGCCTTCATGAGTCATGTTCTTGAGCATGACTCGTGATGGATTTCTTGTGCGCAGTGCTAGACTGGCCACTGTAGTGAGCGCGACCTCCCATCGCGATTGCGACAGTCCCCTCTCTATTTCTAAATATTTTTGAAAGATTTCTTCTTTGCATGATTTCTCACTTGTGTTATGCTTCTATGAATTAAAATATGAATTATTCAATTGCTTCTATGCAAGTTAATATTCGAATTATAAGACTTTTGTCTACCATTATTATTTAATGGCTATATGTGTGTAAAGTCATGTAATTTATTGGTTTAGTCTAACGGAGTGCATGATGTCAGTGATATAGTCATGTTCAATATGTTCACTTGAATATTTTATCCATGAGATAATATATAATTAGCTTTGAATATGATAAATGAAATTAGCACGTATGATATGCAAATATATGAATGCACGTGACTATGTAATCATAAAAGAATGTTACAATGTATTTAATGAAACGTGTATATGTATATGAGAACGTGATGAATTCAATAATGGTTTGGAAAATTTAGCCTGCATTAGTCGAGTTGTGGATAGATAGGCATGCCTATAGAGTTCCATTAGCAGTAGCCCTCTGTTCTGTTTAGACCCTGATCAGGTCCCTGTTTGGTTCCTCGCGAACCTTAATGTGTACGGATCTTATTTAAGATCCCCAATGTGAAAATATTTTGAATGAGAAAAATATGATGTTGCTTTTTGAATCGTACCCATTGGTACCACCATGTGTTCACTTGCTTATCCACTCCTTTGACTTAGCAGGCAATTAAAAGAGTAACAGAATGTGAACGAATTGATAAGTTTTGTAATGATGTGCTAAGATATTATGTGAATAAGTATCTGACGCATTTGTGATAAATGCCATTTGACTTGTGCTCTATGCACGCCTCTGTTCTGGATCCTTTATGGACATTTGTGTGGAAAGGTATGGTATCTTCGGGTACCCATGTGTTTTATTTAATAATGCGATACCTGTTCAATGAAAAGAGATGTAACCAGTAATGTTTGTTCTAATAGGCTATGCATAGATCCTGGCTGCATAAGAGTTAGTATGTGGATAATGCATGTTATTAATTTATTTAAAAGCTATGAGGATGATTGTCTGTGTGAAGTCTTTGTAAAGAATTATTGAAAGATTTGATATGCATATTTGTTATGGTTGAATAATTAGTGAATGAATTCTATAAATATATATTCGTTTACATGTTGAATTGAGAATACAGGGATATTATATTATTGCCTACTAGACCGTAGACTGGATTACTACTGTAAGTATGTTGGTGAGGAATTGATGTGCATTATTGTTAGTTTTAATGAATACGGTAATTATGTATCAATTAGTAAGTATGGGATAATAAAATATTAAGCATGATATAGATAACTGAATTTAGGAAATAAGTTATGTTTGAACCTGGAATAAGTGTATAAGATTTTCTGTAGAACTACGTGGTTCTGATTCCCCAACCGTAGGGATACGTAGGAAGCTTGGAATAACTGTTTCAAGCCCCAACCAAATCTGAGTACTGAAATGTTTTGCTTAGTTTTGAACAAGTAACGGTTTCATTAAATGAAAGGTTTTGATTTATGTATTGATAGTGTAATTTGTATGATTTTGAAATATTAGTAATAACGGGATTTCCTAAATTTTATATTTCGATCCTTAAAACGTATTTCAGGAATTTATGAAGTGTAACTATCTATAAGGCCATTAAGTGATTTAAAGTATATGATAATTTATGTATAATGTGTTTTGGATAAAAAGTAAATAAATATTTCTGGTTATGGATTATAATACGCTAAAATGTGCGAAATGACTTAAGTTTCAGTAGCAAAATAATGATATTCGTTGTAATAACTTAGCCGATATTCCTTTTTCGTTTATGTACATATATATATATTGGTTTGCATGTGTTTGCCTCAACAACCACTGTGAGTGGCTGCCCATTATTGTTTAGCCCGACTAAACGTTATTGCTTAGCACAGTTGTTTTTCCGTGCAGGTTAGGAGATCAGAGTAGCGTAGCGGTCCGCCGAGTCTTTGGCCAACGAGTCTGTAGAAGTTATAGGAAGTGTTATTGATTGGGATGTAATTAAGTTTTATTTATTAGCCTTTGTAATAAGTTGTAATATCTTATAGTGCGAATAATGGTGTGTGGATGACATAGGTTTAGGACGCACATGTTTTGAGGTTATGATTTTAGAAATTTTATTGTTCTGATTTCTGCATTGCCATGTGTGTCCTTGTCTGGTGGCACCTTCCGCTCACCGTAGCTCTTCACCCTTCGAAATACTATGTGTGGGAGTTGGGGGTGTTACATTTTACACGACACTACCGTGTTCCCAACCATCAAAATCATGCACAAAAATAACACAAACATGCAAACAAACACTTCCATACCTCTTAGAAGCTTGATCCTCCTTAATCTTGCTCAAACTTTTCCTTTACGCTTATCTTTCACCTTATCCTTAGTTATCATCACAAAACCATCCAAAAAAATAATACTTAATCCATTACACAAAACTTACAAATACATGCAAAAATAAATAGAGAAGAAGAAGATGACTATACAAGCTCAAAACCATGTCCACTCACCTTGCCTGGCTTCCTTTTTTTCTCTCATGTGAGCTACCTCCACCCAAGAGCAGAAAATAAAGACTCAAGTGAAATGAGAATTTAACAAATGAATTGGGTGTTTTGTGGCCTAAGATGGCCGGCCAGTTGTATGCCCAAGGAGTCAAATTTTCAACATCAATTAAATGCATACCTATCTTAAATAATAGGTGCCAACTCCCTATTGGCCCAATACTTTTAAGTCCTTGGTTATTTTGTCTTCAGTCATTTTCTTTAATCAATACTTCTCCATGCATAAATTACCACTTATCTCTTCATTTTAATCCTTGATTAATACATAAATCATAAATTACACAAGTACTCATGTGCCCCCTAACAAATTTAAAAATACTGATCATGTCCCAAATGCACTACAGCTTACACATTAGCATGCCTAACATGTTCTAATCATCCTAAGGTATACTTTGGGCCCTTACAACCCTCTCCCCCTAAAAAAATTTCATCCTCGAAATTCCTCATGTTACCGAACATATGCTGACACTATCTTTAAATAACTACCTTACACCTATATGTATACTGCCGACTTAGCAATACTGTGCAATTACCATGATCGGTTAATTGTTATTCACTTAATGGAATTGCGAATAAAATATTTTTTCCTACACTTGTTATCAATCTTATAATGTCACTTGTCTTTTAATCACTTATTTGACTACATACCACTTAAGCAATTTACACAAAATTACTTAGCTACCGATTGACCTATAACTGTCTTAGTTACTATTCATTTGGCATAAATTTTGGCAGTATAACGGCTTGTAAATTGCATTACCCAAACCTGCACAATTGAAAAACCACAGCCCTGGCAAGGGCGCAACAATAATAACATCCTATATCCATTCAATTCCCTTCCGCCTTCCATCACACAGTCATAATAAAATCCACACAGATAATATAAGTATCATAATATTACATGCCAAATCCAAATACTAGTTTAAGTGTATATACATGCCAGATTCCAAAACATACATAAAATAAGAATAACTTCTGCTTCGTCCGCTTGCACCGCCAAAATACTGAGATACGCTGCTCCAGTCCTATGGGGCACCTACACGCAGTCAAAAACAACTACGTGCTAAGCATCAGAATGCCCAGTGGTGGTGGTTACCAATCTATAAATTTCCTAGGTAAATTTTAATTAATTAACATACTTTAATTACATATTCTTATTATTATTTATATTTAATTCACTTACCAAGTCACTTAATTAATCTCATATTTATTTAATTCTTCACTTATTTAATCACATAACTATGAATTTAATCACTTAATTACACTATTTATTTCATTACCTCACTTAATTATTTATTTTTATTTTCCATCTATTACACTTAAATCTTTTTATTCCACTTTTTATTTTCTAAATTACATTTACCCTTATAATTTTTCCAAAGTTTCCAATTCTATCCTTATCTTTTCTATTAATTCCCCTTATATCCTCACTATTATCCTTATTTATTCAATATTTACACTATTAATCACTTTTAATATCTTTTTCCACTTTTATCCTCATTTAACTTATCAAATTACAATTATACCCTTTTCACTTCATTTTTTCACTCATTAACTTACAATTTATTCAATTTACATTTTGGTCCCTATTTTATCACTTTTTCAATGTTTCCTTATTTTAACCCCATATTTCATTAAAATTACCATTTTACCCTTCCATTTACACTTTTAACTAATCTTCACCCATTTTTACCAACTTTTAGTAAAATTACCGTTTTACCCCTAAACTTTCTGTTTTCTTCATTTTAGTTATATTTTCACTCATTTTCACCAATTTTATTATTTTAATCATTTTTATCTCATATTTACCAATATGCCCCTAGTATGGACTCGGTAAAAAATCTACTGACTGGATATACGGGACATGGGCCCCACAGACCCATTTCACTATAAAATGATCCCAACAGGACCATTTTCACTGCACTACACTATGTTATACACTGAATTTCACTGTACACTGCGATAGGCTTTCATTGGCCTATCGATAGTGAGTCGCCATGACTCATACCGCGGTGTGGAATCCCTATGACTAGCCAATTATATCCTGGACTAGATTTTCACTACCAGATAACTACTAAGGGCAACATTTCTCAAAATTCATATAATTATCACATTATGTCAATATGCATAATTTACCATACATCTCATTTTCACATACCACTTTGCATATACACTCATTCATCATTATATAGTCACATTATGCCACTATTTTGCATATATTGTAAAAATACACATATATATTTCCACATATACCATTCGGCCAAAGGTACCATTTTCCATACCATGCACTATAATTTTATTTAACCACTCAATTACACTTATTACATGTTAAACATACCTTGTATAACAATTACATGTCAAAAATCACCGTAGAATTCACTAATTTCCTTAATGTTCAATTCGGCCACACTTAGGTTTTTCATACCACTTTGATTTAATTCCATCTAGTCATGTTTATACACTAATTTAAGCCTACTAAACATGAATATCAAGTTAGTTTTAATTAATCACATCATTATCTTGTATCCACACCTACACATAACCTAAAAATCAACACAAATCATAGGAAATATGTAGATTTAGTAACCACAAACCTCAATTACAAGCTTTAGATCACTCTAGGATTGCTTCTCTTTCCCTTTAGCTTGAGAAATCTCTTCCTCACCTTGATTTCCTACATGGGCCGAATACAAACATCCATATAACTTCAAAATCAAGCTCCCAATGTAAAATCTAACATCATAAACATGTTCTTTAGCCCCAAAAACCCCTATAGGGACCAATAAACTCAATTAAAAACTCCTAAATCATAAACCCAAAAACTTACCATAAACCTTGTACACTTGATTTATCCAATTTCCAGTGCCCAATTTGAACTCCAACTGCTTCAATATGATACTAGAGAGGCTGAATATTATCTATGAGGTGAAAATTTGGGGAAATATTGAGGGAAAATTGAAGAAAAAATGGAGGAGAAGAGAGGAGAAGAGGTTCGGCCTTGAGAGGAAAGAAGAGAGGCGGTGGCTGTTGGATTTCTCTAGAGAAATCCAGCCAATTCCTTCCTTATATAGTCCTTAAATGAACTAAAATGGTCCAACCAAGGTGGTCTGACCGATTTAAACTAAAATTTCGTTTTTCCGGTTCATTTTGCACTTTTTTAAATCATCTATATGTTTCCCTCATTATTTTCTCTTCTAACTAATTCCATTGTTCTTAAAACGTCAAACATAGGTTCCCTGCAAATTTTTAGCTCAATCGGAGTCCATTTGTGTACCGGTTCTCCTAAACCGGTTCGGTTCGATCAAATTTTCTTCTACTGGAAAATGCAGCTCTAAAGCTGTCAAAATTCACAAATAACACTTTCACTATCTTATGTTACACACTTAACATATATTAGGCCATTTTAACCACTAATAACCCCTTGGTCAAGCCCCAGTTCAAATTGAACCGAACCGGAGGCCAACTTTAGAATGACTTTCGGAGGTCCGATTTAACTCCGTTTTCAATTCCGATTTCACCACTCCACTCCTTACAACCCACATATCATTTTTGGGAAATTAGAATTTTTCGTGCGCCGGACAGCCGGGTTCGCTGTATAGTCACCCCAGTGTCACCTGACCCGAAATTATTATAATTTTAAGATACTTCACACTGAACTCCGACACTGGTAAACTCACTCCCTACACTATTTGACACTGCGATTATCATGGTAACACTGGAATAATGCACTGACACTTCTACACCAGTATTTGGGCCACTACAATTCTACCCCCCTTAAAGAAAATTTTGTCCTTGAAATTTACCTGAACTGAAAAGCTATGGATACTACTGTTGCATGGTTGCTTCAGGCTCCCATGTCGCTTCTTCCACGTTGTGATAATTCCAGAGTACTTTCACTAAAGGAATCTGCTTATTTCTAGTTGTCTGACCTCTCTGGCTAAAATCTTCGCTGGATATTCTTCATAAGTCAGGTCATCTTACACTTGCACTTCTTTTGGTTTAATCACGTGGCTTGGATTAGATCGATATCTTCTCAGCATCGACACATGGAATACGTCATGGATCTTCTTCAAGGCCTGTGAAAGCTTTAACCTGTATGCCACTAGTCCCACTCGTTGAATCACTTCATAAGGCCCAATGAATCTGGGTGACAACTTACCCTTCTTCCCAAATCTCAGAACTCGCTTTCATGGAGAAACCTTTAAGAACACTTTGTCACCCACTTGAAATTCTATATCTTTTCTCTTCAAGTCAGCATAGGATTTCTGTCTGCCACTAGCTTCCTTCAGTCGCTGCTTGATCACTTTAACCTTTTCTTTGGTTTCTCTAATCAAATATGCCCCCACTAGCTTGTTCTCACTCAATTCTATCCAACACAAAGGAGTTCTGCACTTCCTGCCATACAAAGCTTCGTATGGGGCCATCTTAATACTGGATTAATAGCTGTTGTTATATGCAAATTCTGCTAAGGGAAAATATCTTTCCCAGCTATCTTTAAATTCCAGCACACAACATCTGAGTATATCCTCCAATATCTGGATCACTCTTTCTATTTGACCATCTGTCTGTGGGTTGAAAGCAGTACTGTAGTGCAAGCTGGTACCCAATGCTTCCTGTAGCTTCTTCTAAAATTGGGAAGTGAAATGGGGATCTCAATCTAAAATGATAGAGGTGGGTACACCATGCAACCTCACTATCTCATTGATGTACAATTCCGCTAAACAAGTCAATGGAAAGTCTCATCTCACTGGCAAGAATGGGCGGACTTAGTGAGTTTGTCGATAATCACCCAAATTGCATCATGTTTCTTTCGGGTGAGAGGTAACCCTATCACAAAATCCATAGTCACTCGATCCCACTTCCATTTGGGTATGGTGATAGGTTGGAGTAACCCGGATGGCACTTGATGTTCTTCTTTCACTTGTTGACATATCAAATATTTTCCCACAAAATTTGACACATCCCCCTTCATTCCTGGCCACCAATAATGCATCTTCAAGTCTTGATACATTTTATTACCCCCTAGGTGCATAGAATAACTACTGTGATGTGCTTCTATCAAAATACTTTTCTTTAATTTTGGTCGATTTGGCACACATAGCCTTTGCTTGTAATATACACTACCATCTGGGGCCACTGTGTAGTCATCATTGCCACTATCCTTCACTCGATCTATTATTGCAATCAACTTGTCATCTTGGTTTTGGGCGGCTTTAACTTGCTGCATAAAGTCAGGCTTGACTTATAACTCAGCTATTAATGCTCCACTGTCAGCTATATCAAGCTTCACATTCATAGCTTTCACTGTTACCATAAACTTTCTGCTAAGTGCATCAACCACTATATTAGCTTTCCCTGGGTGATAATCAATGAAACATTCATAATCCTTTATCAATTCAAGCCATCTTCGCTGTCTAAGATTAAGCTCCTTCTGGGTGAGCAAGTATTTCAAGCTTTTATGATCTATGAAGATAAAACACTTTTCACCATAAAGGTAGTGCCTCCAAATCTTCAATGCAAACACTATGGCTTCTAGCTCAAGATCATGTGTGGGGTAATTCTTTTCATGATACTTAAGCTGGCGGGAGGCATAAGCTATCACTTTTCCATCCTGCATCAGTACACACCCTAAACCATTCAAAGATGCATCACTATAGATGGTGAAGTCTTTACCTGATTCGGGTTGAGTTAACAGTGGAGTTTCTGTTAACATTTTCTTAAGCTTGTCAAAACTGGCTTGATACTTTTCTGTCCACTCAAATTTTTCCTTTTTCTGCAATAGGCGTGTTAAAGGTGATGCAATAAGAGAAAAAACATTAACAAACCTTCTGTAATAGCCTGCTAAACTCAAGAAACTTTTAATTTCAGAGACATTCTTGGGTGTTCTCCACTGCAACATAGCTTCAATCTTCTTAGGATCCACCTTGATACCTTCATCTGACACTACATGACCAAGGAAAGACACTTCATTCAACCAGAAATAACACTTGCTAAACTTGGCATACAACTTCCTGTCTCTGAGAGTCTGCAACACAATTCTCAAGTGCTTATCATGCTCTTCTAGAGTCTTTGAATAAACCAAACTATCATCAATGAAGACCACTACGAACTGATCTAAGTATGGATGGAAGATCCTGTTCATAAGGTCCATAAAAGCTGCTGGTGCATTCGTGAGTCCAAAAGGCATTATTAGGAACTTATAGTGTCCATATCTAGTTCGGAAAGCTGTGTTGGGCACATCTGCTTCCTTTATCTTAAGCTGATGATAACCCGATCTCAAGTCGATCTTTGAGAATACACCTGCACCCTTCAACTGGTCAAATAAGTCCTCAATACGTGGCAATGGATATTTGTTCTTGAGTGTCAGCTTATTCAGCTGCCAGTAGTCAATACACAATCTGAGAGATCCATCTTTCTTTTTCACGAACAACACTGGAGCTCCCTATGGCGATACACTAGGCCTAATGAAACCTTTCTCAAGCAATTCTTGCAGTTGAATCTTCAATTCTTTCAACTCTGTTGGGCCATTCTGTATGGAGCAATGGAAACTAGTGCAGTTCCCAGAGCTACATCAATGGAGAATTCAATCTCTCGATCAGGTGGCAAGCCTGGAAGATCTTCTGGAAACTCACACACTGTAGGCACATCTGATACATTAGGCGTCCCCTTCTTTGCTTCCATTGTATAGCATAAATATGCCTCACAACCTTTTCTGATCAACCGCTTTGCTGCTGTGGCTGATATAACATCAGACAGATAATTTGGTGTTTGACCCACCACTATTATTTCTCGATCATCTGGAGTCTTAAGGGTCACTCTCTTTCTTTTATAGTCAACCATCACATGGTGAGTGGCTAACCAATCCATTCCCAAAATGACATCAAACTCTTTGAAGGTTAACTCAATCAGATTAGTATGGAAAACACAATTCTAAACACTGACGGGACAATTTCTATACACTCGATTCACTATCACACTGTGACCCAATGGGTTGCTCACTAGGATATAATGATCTAGGGTGGAACTATCTAACCCATTTCCCCGTGCAATATCTGTGCTAATATATGAATGTGTGGACCCGAGATCTATAAGTGCATACACTGAATCAGAAAATATAGAAAATTTACCTACGATCATATATGGAGCATCCTCCTGATCACGGGCCCTCACTGCATAAGCTCGACCTAAAGGGCGACTCTATCCCTGAGATGGTAGTGGTGGAGGTCTGGCCTGTAACACCCCCATACCCTCGGTAAGGAATATCGAGGCACTACGCGGACACTTACGTATACATGTACATGTATTAGCGGAAGCGATAGCATAAACAATCCATTTAAAGTTAATTAAATACTACACTAGGGCCCACTTGCATGTTATATTAACTACATATACATTTGCATGTTCATATACATTTACATATACATTTGCATGTACCTTTACTTGTGATTTTTTTCTACTTATATTACATAATGATGTTACTCAAAATGTAAAACTCTAACTCTTTCTTATACAAAAAGCTATAGCAAAAACTCCTAGTGGCCTTGACCTGCAGATGTCCGCTCACTGGTCCGAACCTGTAAACCTACACGGAAATAAACATCCGTGCTAAGCGATAACGCTTAGTGGGGATGAAAATAATGCCAAGGACTTCTTTACGAAGTCACAAATAAATCACACCATTCATGTAACAAAATCAATTAGCTCATGCATATAGCTTTTATACGTGTATGGGTTGCATGTTCAAATATCAAATACTTTGAGCTCACATATATATATAACATCTACTCTTTTACTTATTCATGTACACTACAACTTGTACATATCCTTTATTCAAATATACGCTATCATGTAACCACATTCATGTCAATACATTAATGTAATCATGTACTTGTATACAGAACTGTAATGTACTTAACATTACTTTCATGTACTATAGCTTTATTCGAAGCAATACTATAATCATCTCAAGTTCACTGCACAACATTTAACAAAACAAGCCTGAGTTCCTCTCACGGTGGATACGGGATGCTCTATAAAAAAAACATTTTCGGTAGACCGAAGTCACAAAACATTTTTCATATATCTCTATTAATGACCATTCTCAGAGGTCGACCCGCTTCGCCCAAACGGGGCGGAACATGGGCAGCTGCACTCGATAATCCCTTTATAAGCATGCTTATCTATCCACTATAACGGTAATCAGGCTCAATACCAACTCACACACTATACACAGACATCAACTCATCAACTAAAATTCAAGTGCATTTATCAAATTCAGAGACATTTAATTCATGTACAATCTTTAATAGTCATATTTAACAACTAAAAAGCATGTAACATTCAAATTCCATGCATACACTCTTATACTACATCATCATATACATGCATTCATAAATTCATGCATATTGATCATGTTATTTGCTATACTTCACACAATTGTACATTGTTACTTTATTAGTTAAATTACAAATCTTAAACATACTCAAATGTATTTTCCCATTCATATCTACTTTCTAATCATTTAGTAGTCCTAATCGTGTATAAAACGTTAAGGGGAAAGGCAAGGGGTTGACCCATGCCGACCATGGGCTCAAAACGAAGAAAAAAGAGCTTAATATAGGGTGTTATGTCGCGAGGTCGCGACCTGTGTCGCGCTCGCGACAGAGGCTCCGCTTTGGTGCCTCACGAGACTGCTTTTTACCCTAAACTTGTATCATCTAAATGAACCTCTAAACGGCTTTTTTAGGCAAAACATTCTCTTAATAATTGTTCTCTAGGATGTTAGCTTTCAAATGAGACAAGTTTCAGGTCGTTTGGACATCTATAACAAAAGATATGATCTAAACAACATATACTGTTCCAGTGAACCCGCCAGAACAGGGTCACCTACGTTTTAATGACCTTTTGGGATACTTAGGGCCAGAATTAGATCAAGCACCCTCTTAGAAATTTTTAGATACGGATCTTATCTTTCATATGCAATTGGAATCAACCCAATTGGGATCCTATAACTCTACTTATAACAAATACTATACACTGGGGTCTAATGACAAATAAGCAGAATTTCGCAAATCAAGCTCTATCATCAACACAAACACTCAAATGATCAAGTTACATACTTTAAACATATATACACTTGTCATGAGCACTGTAAGCAATCAAAATGAACATCTTGAGCTAATTAAAGCTCATCAAGCATCTCTTTATTTCCACATGTCTTTATTCAAGCATTTCTCATATAAACACATGCAAAGTTAACACAGTCACACTCGATCCCTACCTCTAGGAACTCGATCACAGCTCTCTACTCGTTCTGATCTTCTCTTTTCCTTTATCGACTCTCTTGCCTCCAGCTTGCACCAAAACCACACACAAAAACACTTGGGGTTACTCTTCTTTTTACTTTAAATCAAAAACAAAGAGAAAAAGGAGGTCAGATCGGAAAACAAATTAAGCTAACCTTCTGAAGAGATCTAATCAAGTCTTATGATGCCCTCTATAAGCCACCTCAATTGGTTCTCTCAAAGAACTAAGCATGTGAAAAAGAAAAGGAACAAGAGAGAGGCAAAGCAAGGTGATCGGCTGACCCAAAAAAAAAGAAACTAAAGCAAAAGAATAAGAGGGCCAAAACTCACGTAAAAGAAGAAAAAAAAGAAGCAAATGGTCAATCCTCATCCTCTATTTACTATTCAAATTAATGCCCACTTACTTTAATTAATTCATGTATATCTCACTTTGACTCTTAATTTCATTTTTAATTTATTTAGTCTTGCCACATGTCACTCCCCTACAAAGCCATGTGTCACTCTCCTATAACCCACACTTAAGTCTCTTGCCAAGTGTCACCCTTTCAAGTTGCCATGTGTCAACACCCTATGATGCCACTTGCCAAACTCTTATGCTGCCACTTGTCACTCTTCTACGATGCCATGTGTCAACTCCCTATAACTCCAAGTCTCTTAGTCCCACTTATGCACACATCTCGCGAGGGGGGGTTCTGTCGCACTCGCGACAGAACGCTCATGCCCGCACCAACCGGCTGAAGTTCGAAAACCGCTAGAGGGCTTTGTCGCACCCGCGATACTTGTCGCGCTCGCGACAGAACTCTCGACATAAACTTACCTTTTTCGAACCAAAACTCTGTAATTCTTCTAGGGCCACTTTGGGGTGTGACATGGCCGAAGTGTGGGAGGTTGTCCCCCTGCCTCGTGCTCTGGGTGCTGATGGACCTGCTCCTGGCGCTGGGGAGGTCACTGACTGGGGCACTGCATCTGGGCAATCTCTCACTAAATGCTCCTTGGACCCGCACTTAAAACATGCACCTGATAAATATCTGCACTCACCAGCGTGAGATCTGTCACAAAGGTCACACTGTTGTGTCAATCCTCTGCCTCTACTCCCCACAGAAGATGCTGGAACATTACTGCCGGCCGGTTTCTTCTGACTGCGAGCCGGTGCTGCTGATCCCCTACTCTGGGATGGGGGTGGCCCTCGAGACCTTTTACTCTGACTGTTTGCTCCACTGGATTAGCCTGGTTTCCTTTTCTATTGAAATTGTGCCTATCTCTTGACTTCATCAGTCTGAGCTGCTTCCACTTTAATAGCTGCTGCAACTAATGATCTCAGATTTGGATGATTCTGACCACTAACTATCTGCTTGATTTTGTTGTGAAGGCCACGCTCAAACCTCTCCATTAATCTAGGCCCAGTCCTTAGCGCATCTTCAAGATAACCGCTCAATCTCTCAAATTCCCTTTCATACTCCACCACAGTCCTGTTGCCATGCTTCAATCTCTAAAAGGCATCTTGCATTGCAGCTTTGCATTCCGCACCAATGTATTTCTTTTCAAATTGATCAATGAAAAACTCCCAATACAACTGCTCATCTAGGACATGCTTTCTGACTAAGTCCCACAAAAAATAGGCTGGACCCTGCAATAACGCCACTGTACCCTCAAATTTCTCCTCTGGTGTACTATGTAGAATTTCGAACAATCTCTTGGTTCAGAACAACCATTCTTCTACTTGCTCAGAAGTCACCGATTCTCTGCCAAAGAAGTCCTCAGCTCCCATCTTTTTAAGTTCCTCCAGAATTGGCTTTCTCTATACTGGAGCCGCTAGTGGCACTGGTTATTGTTGTTGCTGTTGCTGTGGTGTTGCTCCATCTCAATATGGATTCGGTGTCGAATGTAATCCGTCATCATAGTCAAAAATTCAGGCTGAGGTGGGGGTGGTGGCACTGAAGATATTGACTGCTGTCGTGGAGTCTCAGCTCAACCCACACTGGCCGAGGCTCCACTCTCACCATCCCCAACACTGTAGCTTCAATCAAACGCCATTTGATCACTATAACAAGGAGCAAGCATACATCAGTACTATAACAAAATATTCACTTCCATTGGCATGTATATACAATCACTTAACAATCCCCACTCCGATCTTAGAATCGCCTAAACCTTTGATCTGATATCAAAATAAATGTAACACCCTTACATCCTATACGTATAGTGCCGACTTAGCAATACTGTGCAATTACCATGATCGGTTAATTGTTATTCACTTAATTGAATTGCGGGTAAAATTTTTTTTCCTACACTTGTTTTCAATCTTATAATGTCACTTGTCTTTTAATCACTTATTTGATTACATACCGCTTAAGCAATTTATACAAAATTACTTAGCTACCGATTGACCTATAACTGTCTTAGTTACTATTCATTTGGCATAAATTTCGGCAGTATAACGGCTTGTAAATTGCACTACCCAAACATGTACATTTGAAAAACCACAGCCCCAGCAAGGGCACAACAATAATAACATCCTATATCCATTCAATTCCCTTCCGCCTTCCATCACACAGTCATAATAAATCCATACAGATAATATAAGTATCATAATATTACATGCCAAATCCAAATACTAGTTTAAGTGTATATACATGCCAGATTCCAAAACATACATAAAATAAGAATAACTTCTGCTTCGTCCGCTTGCTCCACCAAAATACTGAGGTACGCTGCTCCAATCCTATGGGGTACCTACACGCAGTCAAAAACAACTACGTGCTGAGCATTAGAATGCCCAATGGTGGTTACCAATCTATAAATTTCCTAGGTAATTTTAATTAATTAACATACTTTAATTACATATTCTTATTATTCTCTCTTATTATTATTTATATTTAATTCACTTACCAAGTCACTTAATTAATCTCATATTTATTTAATTCTTCACTTATTTAATCACATAACTATGAATTTAATCACTTAATTACATTATTTATTTCATTACCTCACTTAATTATTTATTTTTATTTTCCATCTATTACACTTAAATCTTTTTATTCCACTTTTTATTTTCTAAATTACATTTACCCTTATAATTTTTCCAAAGTTTCCAATTCTATCCTTATCTTTTCTATTAATTCCACTTATATCCTCACAATTATACATAATTATCAAAATACCCTTATTTATTCAATATTTACACTATTAATCACTTTTAATCTCTTTTTCCACTTTTATCCTCATTTAACTTATCAAATTGCAATTATACCCTTTTCACTTCATTTTTCCACTCATTAACTTACAATTTATTCAATTTATATTTTGGTCCCTATTTTATCACTTTTTCACTGTCTCCTTATTTTAACCCCATATTTCATTAAAATTACCATTTTACCCTTCCATTTACACTTTTAACTAATCTTCACCAATTTTTACCAACTTTTAGTAAAATTACCGTTTTACCCCTAAACTTTCTATTTTCTTCATTTTAGTTCTATTTTCACTAATTTTCACCAATTTCATTATTTTAATCATTTTTATCTCATATTTACCAATATGCCCCTAGTATGAACCCGGTAGAAAATCTACTGACCGGATATGCAGGACATGGGCCCCACAGACCCATTTCACTATAAAATGATCCCAACAGAACCATTTTCACTACACTACATTATTTTATACACTGAATTTCACTGTACACTGCGATAGGCTTTCATTGGCCTATCGATAGTAAGTCGCCATGACTCATACCGCGGTGTGGAATCCTTATTCCTAGCCAATTATATCCTGGACTAGATTTTCACTACCAGACAACTACTAAGGGCAATATTTCTCAAAATTCATATAATTATCACATTATGTCAATATGCATAATTTACCATACATCTCATTTTTACATACCACTTTGCATATACACTCATTTATCATTATATAGTCACATTATGCCACTATTTTGCATATATTATCAAAATACACATATATATTTCCACATATACCATTCGGCCAAAGGTACCATTTTCCATACCATGCACTATAATTTTATTTAACCACTCAATTACACTTATTACATGTTAAACATACCTTGTATAACAATTACATGCCAAAAATCACCTTAGAATTCACTAATTTCCTTAATGTTCGATTCGGCCACACTTAGGTTTTTCATACCACTTTGATTTAATTCCATCTAGTCATGTTTATACACTAATTTAAGCCTACTAAACATGAATATTAAGTTAGTTTTAATTAATCACATTATTATCTTATATCCACACCTAGACATAACCTAAAAATCAACACAAATCATAGGAAATATGTAGATTTAGTAACCACAAACCTCAATTCCAAGCTTTGGATCACTCTAGGATTGCTTCTCTTTCCCTTTAGCTTGAGAAATCTCTTCCTCACCTTGAATTCCTACATGGGCCAAATACAAACATCCATATAACTTAAAAATCAAGCACCCAATGTAAAATATAACATCATAAACGTGTTCTACAGCCCCATAAACCCCTATAAGGACAAATAAACTCAATTAAAAACTCCTAAATCATAAACCCAAAAACTTACCCTAAACCTTGTACACTTGATTTATCCAATTTTCAGTGCCCAATTTGAAATCCAATTGCTTCAATATGATAGTAGAGAGGCTGAATATTATCTATGAGGTGAAAATTTGGGGAAAGATTGAGGGAAAATTGAAGAAAAAATGGAGGAGAAGAGAGGAAAAGAGGTTCGACATTGAGAGGAAAGAAGAGAGGCGGTGGCTGCTGGATTTATCTAGAGAAATCCAGCCAATTGCCTCCTTATATAGTCCATAAATGAGCCACACCAGCCCAACCAAGGTGGTCCGACTGATTTAAACCAAAATTTTGCTTTTTCAGTTCATTTTGCAATTTTTCAAAGAATCTATATGTTACCCTCATTATTTTCTCTTCTAACCAAATCCATTATTCTTAAAACATCAAAAATATGTTCCCTGGAAATTTTCTGCTCAATCGGAGTCAATTTAGGCACTGGTTCACTTAAATCGGTTCGATTCGATTAATTTTTCTTCTGCCGTAAAATACAGCTCTAAAGCTGTCAAAATTCACAAATAACACTTCCACTATCTTATTTTACACACTTAATGTATATTAGGCCATTTTAACCACTAATAACCCCTTGGTCAAACCTTGATTCAAATTGAACCGAACCGGAGGCCAACTTCAGAATGACTTTCGAAGGTCGATTTAACTCCGTTTTCAATTCTGATTTCACCATTCGACTCCTTACAACCCACAGATCATTTTTTGAGTACTGAACAGTGAAATTTGCTTTATAGTTACCTCAATGTCACCTGACCCGGAATCATTACAATTTTAACATACTTAACACTGAACTCCGACACTGGTAAACTAACTCCCTACACTGTTTGACACTTCGATTATCATGGTAACACTTGAATAATGCATTGACACTTTTAGACCGATATTTGGGCCACTACGTATAAAAACTTAAACATTATACAAAATAAACCAGGTGAACTTTTCAGGTCATCTTTCTCTTTTATAATTATGGCATAAACTCGGGTTGGACCACTAGAAGCTACTGGCTTCCCAACGGTCTTAGATGGCGCTTGATCACCTCTACCTCTACCACTTCTACCTACTCCAGACACATTAACATTGCCTCCACTTGCTTACAAGGCCAAATTTTCGTGAATCTCGGGGCAATTAGCAAGCCTGTGATCCATGCTACCACACTTGAAACAAGCTCCAATGAGCTTCCTACACACTCCCCAATGTCATTTTTGATAATGCGCACACTCTGGTACAGTGCTGCCTCTACGGGATAGCGGTACAATACTAGCTGTTAATACCGGCCTCTGAACTGAACCTTAAGTAACTTGCTTAGTCAGAGTCTTACCTCTAAGAACTCCACCATCTTGAACTTTCCTCTTTTGCTCTCTCTTTTGTTTTATGAATTCAGATTCTTCCATTTTCAATGCAGTCGAAACTAAGTGATAATAGTTCGCTGATTGTATAGTTGTTATCGCCACTAAAAGCCCTCTCATATTAACATTCAACCTATCCTCAAATTGTCGATACCTAAAATTTTCAACTAGTAAAACACTAGGAACATACTTGCTTAGTCGGCTAAATTCATTTGCATACTCTGCCACTGTCATATTCCTTTGTTTCAAACTCACAAATTCTTTCCACTTGGCTTCTCTAAAAGCTTTGGTGATATACCTCTTCTTAAACTCTTACACAAAAAAGTCCCATGTCAACTCAACTGGTCGCTAGCGATTTCGAAGCACCAGCTTCCACTAATCGTAGGCTGACCCTTGCAATAATGACACTGCACAGGTCACCCGCTGATTCTTATGATAATTAATCTCTTATAATATTCTCCCTGTCTCTTTTATCAAAAATTCAACTACATCATATTGGTCTACAGAAGTTCCTCTGCACTCTTCTGTTCCTTTCTTCCTAATAAGGTCTGTAGGAGTTGTAATGGCCCAAAAACAAGGTTAGATGTAAATAGTATTTTTCGATATTGGTCAGCGTGCTCGGTGTATTAAACACACCCTACACGAAAAATATTTTATTTGACCATTGGAAAATATTAGTTACAACTAGTCTGAGGGTGAAATTTGAAGTGGATTTGAGGTCAAATAGGTCCCCAAATGCTAAAAATTAGAAATTATCCTTTTCGATTTAAATAGTAATCGGGTTTGACCAAACTTTGACCGAACCTTTAAAAATAGTTATTGAGCTTTAAAAAATTATCTAAAAGCATGGATAAACTCTAAGGCTATGTTTGACATTGCTTTTAAAACGCCAAAAAACTGTTTATTTGATAAAAAAAATCGATTATGTCATAAAAATAAGTGTTTGGTAAATATTAATTTTAGAAAAATTAATTTTGTGAAAAGTGAAAAAACCTTCTATTAGAAAAAGATAGAAATTGAAGCTTTTTAGAAAAGCTGATTTTCAGTTTTTAAGGGTAGCAGATTTAGTATTTTTTTTAGATAAAAATACCCCTTATTTTATTTCATAATGACAATTATATTTAATATAAAAAAACTCTTTTGCTCTTTTCTCTACCCTACCACCCAAAATTATCTAACGTTAAAAACAATTCCATTTTTTTTTTCTCTTCTCTTTTCTTATTACCCAAAATAATATGTATGATGAATTATGAAGACACTATATATATTTTTTAATTTTTTATGTTATATTTACTTTTATTTAATTATATATGAAAATATATGGTCTTAATAGTTTAGTGAAATAAAAAAAAGTACAAATAAGTGGAAATTATTATTATTTTTAGTGAGATTTTGAATATAATTTATTAAAATTTATATATGTCATTTTTTGTCTTTTCATTCTAAAAAATAATTTTTAATCATATCATTTACCAAACAGTTGAGAACTATTTTTTATTTTATAAGTCACTTTGAATTTTATTTACCAAACAGTTACCTACTTTTTGAGATACTACTTTTTACACTACAACTTTTTCCAATTGAAAAAACTATTTTCATAAGTTTTGCCAAACTGGCCCTAAATAATGTATAGAATTTAGTAGAAGTAAAAAGGAATTTTTACAGTAAGACCGAAAATTGAGATATCGAACTGATTTAAGTGAACAGGATCGAAAATGGACTTCGATTGTGCTAAAATTTAAATATAGCCTAATTTATATTTATTATGAATTATGAAATCTATTTTGGGAGAATTTGAGCTTGGAAAAAGAGAAAATTAATTTAAGAGTGCAAAATGGGCCTTAAAAGTTGTTTGGGCTTTGGATTGGTTGGCCCAACTTGGTTGGACCTTAAACCAACCCAAAAACCCACTATATAAGCCCAAGAATCTGCATTCTTACCCAAATTTCTAGCAGCCTGTTCTCTTCTTCTCTCCCTCAAATCGAAGCCATTTTTGCTCCCTCTCCAATGTGATTCTCCATTTTTCCTACCATTTCTTCTTTAATCCAAGCTTTGAGATTGATTAGCAGCCCCTAATGAAAGTTATAGTAGCCCTTGATTTCTGTATTTGGTGAAGATCAGGAGAGAAATCAAAATTATAAGTTTTGGGCAAAGTTGAGGTAAGTTGTAATTAATGGATTTTAATTGATTTCTTTGCTTCTAATAACCCAATTAAGTTGTATATTATTGGTTTATAAGGTTTAATTGAGTTATTAATGGATGATTTTCTTGGGTGTTCTACATGGAGATTTTGGCCATTGAAGGTTTAAGAAGAGAAAAGGGTTCTTCCAAGGCTAAAAGGAAAGAGGGAGGTTTAGTGAAGGAGAAAGTGAATTGAAGTAAGTGGTTACAAATTCTATGGATTTTCATTGATTTGTGTTTGAAATTTTGATTATAAAACTTAGGGTTTTTAGTGAATTTTGTATTTTAAATTGAAAATGATGGTAGAATTATGATTATGGAAGTGTTAATTGAGGTTTTGAATGGTTTAATTTAAAATAAAATGGTTGGATGGTGATTTACCTATGTTGGCCGAATTGTTCATGTTAATGTTTAAGAATTTAATTTGTATTTAAAGGTTAATTAGTTGGGAATATATGTTAATTGAAGTATATTCTAGCTAAATTAATGATTAATTGATGGAAAGTAAAAAATTAGAGGAAAATGTGAGGGTTGGCCGAATTGCTCATGTAGGGATAAAGATTTAATTTGTGCTTTAAGGCTAATTAATTGAGTTTACATTTTATTTAAGTGGTATTCTAACTAATTAATGTTTAATGGATTGAAAAAGAAGTTCTAGGAAATTTTTAATGTATGGGTCGAAATAGTTATTAGTATGTATTAAGGTATGTTATGTGTTTAAATGGAATTTAATTGTAAACATATGTTAATTGGTGTATAATGTAAGAAAAATGAATTTTTGAGGAATAGTTTTTATGTTGGCCGATTTGGGAATACTTGTTTATTTATTTGTACTTTGATGAAATGTTAAGGGTTAAGTCATAAAATGTTTATAGACATGATTCTGAATGCATTTTAATGTAATTCGTTTCAATTGAATTTATTTAAGATTTTTATAATGAAAAAAATGTATTATGTACATTTTGTATATTTTGACCTAATTGATGCTAAAGTGGGATTTTAGTATATTTGATACTAAAATTGGATAATTAGTCAAATGGGTTTGTAGTTGAATTAAATTGAGTGTATAATTATGGTAATTAAGGAGTTGTTAAGTTAATTTAATGGTTAGTCTATGAAAATAAATTTTTAAGATGAATTATTGTTCTTAGTCATAGATTCTTTAAGGTGAATTAAATGTGTTTTTGTTTTATTCTAAATTGTAAGGTTATAATAATATGTATATGAAATGATTTGTAGTATACATTAGCTAAATGAGCTTTATTTGAATTTATTTGGTTATTTTAATACAAAATATTATGTTATGTATATAATAGAATTTGTGAAATATGAAATGTTAATGTGAAGATATAGTATAGTAGATGTTAGAGTTTAATATTTAATGATTTAACGTTAAATTGTTGAGAAAAGAATGGATTGAATGTAAGCATACCATGTGGGCATATTGGTATCATAAATGATATAATATGATGTTTTAAATTCATATTTTGTGTTTGAATGGAAATTGAAGAAAGTAAATATTTAATTGCCCTTAATAATAGTTTGATAGTTAAATTTAGTTCAGGATATAGATAACTAGCCATAAAAACACCTATACCACGGTGCAAGTCATGACGACATGCTTTACTTTGGTAGATTCGTGATGGTCTACCATAAATGAAATGAAATGAAATGAAATGAAATGAGAATGAAAAGGATTAGTTGTCCTTCGAGGATTACTCTTAAATGTTTTGGGCCTATGGGGTCCACATCTCATATATCCAGATCGGAGGTTTCTACCGAGTTTATACTAGAGGCATAATTGAACAAAGGTGACAAAATTGAATAAATGACAAAAGTGTTTTAATTGGCATAAGTGATTGTAATGAATATATATATATATATATACACTCTTTGGAGTTATTTAAGTGAATTTGATTTAAATGTATTTTTGTATTAAATGTACTTTAGAGGATTAATTTGTATATTGTATGTCATTTAATGAAATAAGGTGATTATATAGTTATTAAATAGCAATTTTATAGTTAAATGAATATTTGGGAATTTTATGATAATATATCTCTAGCATAATTAATTGATTGACTATATTGTAATTAGATTTATAATATACCTTATAATTGTTTTTAAATTGGGATTTTGAATTTAATACTATTTGGCAATGATTGATTTATTATATTGTAATGTATGTTTTTAAAGTTAATATACATAATTGAACAAGTGATAAAAGTGATTAAATTATGGATTGAATTGTATTTGCATGACAATTAATGAATTTATGTGCTTATAATACTTATTAGTGGAATTTTAGTAAAAACAAATGTGTATTTGAATGATAAAATGGAAATTTTTAGAATTCTAACCACCGCTGAGCGTATTTAAGCTCAGCATGTACTATTTAATGACTGCATGTAGGTTCATATTGGTTTTGGAGCAAGTACATCTGGCTTTCCAGAGCAAGCCAAGTGAAGACTATTTTTGTATAGACATGTTTTCGTAGAATTTTAGAATCATGTACATGTATATTTTTGGATTTTAGTCTTGTAATGGCATGTATATGGATACTCTATATTATTGGAATAGTTAGATATAATGATGGATATTATTATTTTGGATTTGTTTATATTGATTGGATCGGAATGGATTAGGATTATGAGTGGATATTAATGAAGAATTTGAATGAATTCTTAAGTTAAGATTGTTGAGCCCCTGAGTTAGGCTGTGTTTTTTCTTGAATTGTAGGTTTTTGCTAGTTAAGTTTTAACCGTTATGCTATCGGATTTTTGAGCAAATGAATAATAAATAAAATAGTTATAGGTCAATCGGCAAGTTTTAACATGGCTAATAAAAGAATAATTGTATTTGGGTATTTACGTTAAGCAAAGTATTATCTAACTATGTAGCTTAGAATTAAGATTACTTTGGGTTACGTAAGATTTTTTTTAAAAAAAAAAATTAAACCCATTTTTGAACTACAATACAAGTCTATACTATTGCATTTTTAGAGTTAGCTTGTATGCAATACATACGTATAGTACGAGTGTAGAGTGGTGTTACAGAAGCCTTTGGAGCAGTCAACCTATCTATCATTTGCATTAATCCTTGTAGTAACACTGGGTTATCCTGAGCAGGATTTGGATTTCCTACTAGTGTTGGTTGCTCAATTACAGGCGGATTAACAAATGTTCGGTTGACAATAGCAATCTCACTCACTTCCTCACTAGGATTCGATTCCACCTCTACCCTATAAAAAAATAAAAAATAAAAAAGCAACAACATCTGCATAAGGCCACAACACTCTATAAACAGACACATATAATAATCTAGTATCTAACATCTCATAGTCCAGAACCGTCTAAACCTATGCTCTAATACCATAAATTCTAATGCCCTAATACCCCCTAGAGAATATAGGAGTGCTACACACAAACTATACACTTCTAATCTTGCATGGTTACCTTAGTCATATCACATTAATCAAAATAATAAACCATATAATTATTATTTCCTTTAATACTGTTATTATTAACCTTACTAGATTACTTAAACAATGAATATAATTTTCATAACAAGTCATCCATATACATATATAAACTCTAAAATATTTACATCATATTTACATTACACTATTATAATATCCTTTACCTGTTTATTATACTGTTCATTACAAAATATATGTATATCATAAATAAAAGACTTCAAGCTTCAATCCTAGTGGCTTGTAGATGATGACTCAAGCTGGCACATCCAAAAACTCAAGAACCTACATGGGAAAACACCCCGTGCTGAGCGAAGGCTCAGTGGGGAGAAAACAAGGCAATTGACTTCTTACGAAGTCACAATAATCATAAAATCATATCCCAATATTAATTTCACACAATAACATTCATTATGAATCATTCACTTATACACTAGCATTCTAAGGATCACTAAGTCATTTATACAATTGTCAATAATCACTTATCACAATTACGCAATTATTTACTTCAATCGCCTGAATTCTTATCAAGAATGGATAACGGGAACTGTAACAACCCGAAAAGTACCCTAGAAGGATTCGGGCATATTGAGAATAAGTGGTGACCAAAGTTGTGCAAGCTGAAGTGTTGGGTATGCTAAGTGGACAATTTAAGAATTAACATCAAAGTTTCGGCAAGTGCGACGAATTGTAAAATTGTGAAGTATGGAATTAGGACTTGATTGAAAGGATAAAATTAATTAAGTGGGACAATGTGAAGGATTAGTAAGTTATAAGTTAAGTGCAAAAAGAATTAAGAGTGGAAGAATTAAAAGAGAAATTTGACATAAATATCTAAATTTGACCAATGGCAATATGACATGTGGCAAGGGGATAAGAAGGGTATAAAAGAAGAGAGAGAAGGAGAGTGAGGGCATAAAAATCTGCTCTCCCTCTCTCTTTCTCCTGTTCTCCTCCCTCTTCTTCTTCTTCTTCTTCTTCTCCTTCTTGCTTCAATGCCATTTGCTCTCCCTTAGATCGAAACCCCAAGATTTTGAGGATGAAAGTTATGGGTTCAAGTGATTTAAGTGAAGACTGTCAAGGTAAGGTGGATTATAAGCTTTGATTTCTCTTTTGTTTCTTCTTGATTTGGTTTTGACCGAGATGTGTTTTTGTGTATGTGTTTGTGTGATTGATGAGGATGTTGGATGAGAAAGACCTTGGATGAGTTTGGAAGAAAAGAAGTGCAACCATTGAAGCTAATAGGAGCAAAGGAGTTTGAGGTTTGGGAGTTATTTGAGTTTTGGTTGTGTTTTGATAGTTTTGGATTTCTGGAAACTTTGAATGGTCGTATGTGTTTTATATGTATGTTTGAGTTGATTTTGAGTATATTTATATGATATGTTATATGTAATCTTGGTATATGATGATTGAGAAATGGATTTGCATGAGTACGAGTAAAATCGTTGTGTACGAGATTTTGTTGAGCAAGTTTGCTAATTATTGCTTATATCAAGTGATAAAGGTTGTTAAGATGATTATAAGTATGAGTAGAATCCATATGCGTAGTTATTTGAAGTGATATGCATGAGATTATGAAGTTGATTTTGAAATAAATGAGTTTTCTGCGAAAATCTGGGTTTGGAATGATTTACATGGTGGTAAGGGATCCTCATACCACCATGTAAATGCATTCTGAATTGGTAATTTTGCTTGTCCGTTGAGCTACACGGCGGTAAGGATAGTTCATACCACTGTGTAACTGCTCTTTGGATATGTAGCTCGGCATGATTTTGGCTGTCACGAGTAGTGACAATGGAGCACGAGTCGTGTCTCTGAGAATGACTTGTGTCAGTCTCCTCTCCCTCTTGTGTCTGCTTTGTTTCTCTGTGATTCGCCTTCACGAGTCATGTCTCTGAGCATGACTCGTGCTCGGTTCCTTGTCCGCAGGGAAAGCTTGGCCACTATAGGTCGCGATCGCGATAGTCCCCTCTCTGTTTCAAAATGTTTTTGAAAGATCTTCTTCTTTGCATGGTTTCTCACTTATGCTATGCATATATGATTTAAAATGTGAATTATTCAATGTGTTCCCATGCATAGCAATTATTGAAATATGATCATTTGATCTACTATTATTGTGTTATAAATGTATATGTATAATGAAATGTAAGCTTATCTGTTAAGTTTAAATGAATGCATTATGATTAATAATATGATTACGTTTAATATGTTCTTATGAATACTTCGATCTATGAAACCACACGTGATTAGTTTTGAATATGATAAATGTAATTGTACATATGATATGCAAATATATGAATGCATGTGATCATAAAAGAATGTTACAAGTATTTAATGGAAGTATTTAATGGAATGTATATATATAAGTGAAACGTGATGAATTCAATAATGATATGGAAAATTTAGCCTGCGTGAGTCGATCGTGGATAGATAGGCATGCTTATAGAGTTCTGATGCTGCAGCCCTTTGTTATGTTCTGGACCCTAATCAGGTCCCCATTTAGATCCTCGCGATCCCCAATGTGTACGGATCTTGTTTAAGATCCCTAATGTGAAAATGTTTTTAATGAGAAAAACACGATGTTGCTTTTCAATTGCACCCACGGGTACCCCCAATGTGTTCTGTTACGCGTTTATCCACCCCTTTAACTTAGCAAGCAATTAAAAGAGTAAATTAATGTGAATTAATTGATAAGTTTTGTGATGATTTGCAAATGATTATGTGAATAAGCATCTGACGCATTTGTTGAAATGACATTTGAACTTGTGCGCTATGCACTCCTCTGTTCTAGATCCTTTATGGACACCTATGTGGAAATGTGCGGTATCTTCGGATACCTTAATGCTTAGCATCTGAATTTAATGTCAGTTAAATGAAAAGAAGTATAGCAAATAATGTTTAATCCAATGCAGATGTGTGAATGACTATTGATTGCATAAGAATTTTTATATGTGATAAATGCATGTCATTATTCTGTTTAAAAGTTAGAAGTATGTATGTCTTTATATAGTCTTTGCAAAGAATTATTGAAGTAACCGATATGCGTATTTGCTATAGTTGGATACTAAATAAATGAGCTTTATGAATGTAGTCGATTATATGTTTATAACGAGAATACAGGTATGTTATGTATTATCTGCCTTCTGAACCTTAGCCTGGATGACCAACGTAAGTATGTCGGTAAGAATCCTTGTGTATTGTTTGTTGGTTCTCAGTGATTACGGTAATGGTATATTGATTTATAGTTAAAGGGAAGTGAAGTAATAAGCATGATATAGATAATTGAATTTAGGAAATGAGTTATGATTGAACCTGGAATAAGTGTATAAGATTTTCTGTAGAACTACGTGGTTCTGATTCCCCAACCACAGGGATACGTAGGAAGTTTGGAATAATTGTTTCAAGCCCGAACCAAATCTGAGTATTAAAATGTTTTGTTTAGTAACAGTTTGATTAAAATAAATTTTTTTGATTTAAGTATTGATACTGTAATCTGCAAGATTTGGAAAATATTTGTAATAATGGGAATTTCTAGACTTTATATTTCGAACCTTAAAACATATTTCGGGAATTTATGAAGTATAACTATCTATAGGGCCATTAAGTGATTTAAAGTACATGATAAGTTTTGTATAATATATTTTTTTGATTAAAAAGTAAATAAGTATTGTTTATGGTTTATAAGACACTAATGTATGTGTAATTGCTTAAGTTTCTGTAACAAATAATGACATTCATTTGTAATAACTTTCGCCGGCATTCCTTTATGTTTATGTATATATATATATTGATTTGCATGTGTTTGCCTCAGCAACCACTGTGAGTGGCTGCCCATTATTTGTTTCACCCGACTAAGCATTATCGCTTAGCACGGTTGTTTGTCTGTGCAGGTTAGGAGATCAGAGTAGCGCAGCGGTCCACTGAGTTTTGGCCAACGAGTCACTAGATTTTTATAGGAAGTGTTTTTGATTTCGGCATGTAATTAAGTTTCATTTATTTAGTATTTATAATGAGTTGTAATATTATATAGTGCGAATAATGGTATGTTGATGACATAGGTTTAGGATGTGCATGTCTTGGGGTCCTGTTTCAAAGAAATTTTATTACTCTGATTTCTGTATTGCCATGTGTGTCTTTGTCTGGTAGCACCCTCCACTCACTGTAGCTCTTCATCCTTCGATATGCTACATGTGGGAGTTGGGGGTGTTACAGGAACAATCATTAGAATCATTATCACATTTCAAAAACTTCCACTCATAATATAATAATAAGATAATAGTATAAATACAAAGCTTAACATTTGAAATGCATAAATGGAAAAACTATTCAAAGAAATAAAAAGGGAAAAGGATGGGGCTATCACGATTCGTGCCTATGTCACGACTCATGACAGTGGCTTGTTTTGCCGAGTTGGCATAGAGGCCACCTGTGCCGACTCGGCAAAGAATCTGCACAAGGGGCAAATTCTTCTCCAAGTTTGAGAACTGATTTTGTACTAGAAAATGGCATTTTATGCCAAAGTGGTCTTTAAGAGTTTTGTTATTATATGTCTTAAATTTCCATAGACACCAAAATTAGGCCATTTGGAGATTTACAGAAGGAGATATTCACAAAACACTACATACTACTCTGGTTAATAAGGACAGCCACCAACACTGCATTATAACCTAGAAATGAGTGGTTTTAGAGGTGGAATCAAGTTCTAGCATCTTCATATGAAATCTAGGTCTGTATTTATAATTTATGATCCAATTAGAATCATCCAAATGGCCACTCTCTAACTCTAGGTATAGGTAAAATAGTCACTAGAGGTCAAAAGGGCTCTACACCCGAATTCACCCTACAAGCTTATCTCTACACTTTCCTTCCTAAATGACCACTTTACCACTTATTTCACATTCACAAACATTTTACACAACACTACCATATTCCTAATCATCAAACTCATGCACAAAAATAACACATACATGCAAACAAACACTCTCATACCTCTTAGAACCTTAATCCTCCTTAATCTTGCTCAAACTTTTCCTTTACCCTTATCTTTCACCTTATCCTCAGCTATCATCACAAAACCATCCAAAAAAATAATACTCAATCCATTACGCAAAGCTTACAAATACATGCAAAAATAAATCAAGAAGAAGAAGATGGCTATACAAGCTCAAAACCATGTCCACTCACCTTGCCTAGCTTCCTTTTTTTTTTTTCTCACGTGAGCTACCTCCACCCAAGAGTAGAAAATAAACACTCAAATGAAATGAGAATTTAACAAATGAATTGAGTGTTTTGTGGCCTAAGATGGCCAGCTAGTTGTATCCCCAAGGAGTCAAATTTTCAACTTCAATTAAACGCATACCTATCTTAAATAATAGGTTCCAACTTCCTATTGGCCCAATACTTTTAAGTCCTTGGTTATTTTGTCTTAAGTCCTTTTCTTTAATCAATACTTCTACATGCATAAGTTACCACTTCTTTCTTCATTGTAATCCTTGATTAATACATAAATTATAAATTACACAATTACTCATGTGCCTCCTAACAAATTCAAAAATACTGATCATGTCCCAAATGCACAATTTGGGCTCAAATGCACTACAACTTACACATTAGCATGCATAAAATGTTCCGATCCTCCTAGCGTATACTTTGGGGTCGTACAAATCACTCAATACTGGGGAGGTGTCGTCGCTAAATACCCGAAGGTATCAAATCACTATCCCATCGATGTCCATATCTATATCAAACTCTGGCTCAACTAAAAGATTTCACTTAGCACAATATTCATTAATTCACTTCATATAATGTACACTCATTTATTCATTAAATCAATGCACAACCAACTATGTTCACATATTAATTACACATGTCTAGAAACATGCATCAAAACATGCTATATGCATATCACTACTATTTTCACGTACACTATAAGAATTTTATCATGATTCAATCATATATATATATCACTATTGTTTTCATGTGATCTTTACATATAATGTTCTAATCTAATAATGTTATAATTACTCTTAATTGTTTCATCTCATTCTTAGTTATTTCTGTCTTGCTTTTAGTGCACTATAGGTTCTCTCTAGCTTAATTCGTGCTTTAGACATGCATTTGGGTGCATTAGAATGAAAATTGAGCCATAAAGAACAAAGGGGAACCAATCAAGGACTGTCACGACTCATGACAAAAGCTCTCTGTCATGAGTCGTCACCCTAGTGCCGAGTCAGGTGCAGAGTCAAAACTAACTTCCCACTTGTGCCGCACTTTTGACCTAGAAAATGACATATTTAGTAAAGATTTTCTTCTAGACTTTTGTTTCCCTATGTTTTATATTTCTAATGGTAAAATATAATATCATTTGGAGTTAAATTCTAGGCGTTATGGCTTTAAAAGCACACACTACTCCATTAACCCGGCTAGAATAGGAACACTTCTATTTTGGCAATTTTTGAGGTAATTAGAGCCAAAATTAGCTCATGGTCATTTCTATAACATTTGTAGATATAGATGTTAAGGTTAAAATGAAACTAGAAGCACATCATTTAGGAATTTATAACTCAAATTACAACCAAAACACTATCTCAGGGTCAAGTGACACTTTGGACATAATTTCTTTTACAAACACTACATGCCACTAATCGTCATTCCGATTCATTCAAAAACCACAAGACAACTCATATCATATTATAAGATCAAAATAGCATCAAATTTCATCTCATAACATTAAAATTATACACACAAAAGATAAGAAATTCTCAAATATTTTGTTGATGCAACTCCTCTCACTATGCTTTCTACTTACTCTCTTTCTCTCCTCTCCTATCTTCATCGAGCAGATTTTCCTCATCCAAAACACCATGATTTTCATGTTAACAATATAGTAACCTATACGGGAGAAGAAGAATTCAAGCTATTTTCTCACCGTTTCTAACTTAACTTGCACTAAAATTTAAGCTCTTCCTTGGAGATTCCATTTGTATACGATTTAACAAAATTTTGGTGTAATTTTGAGGTGAGAATGGCTGCTCCTCCTCCCTTGTTTTTGCCAGCCAAACAATGGCCCTTTTTATATGGCCAACCCAATTCATATTTATCTATAATTCAACATGTCAATCTCCTATTGGTTTTCCCTTGATTTTTATGTTCAATTCCACTTTACATCCTTTGACTTCCTCTTGTTCTTACATTTGCCTTTAATTTTACTTAAATTCATACATTAACACACACAATTACTCATTTTATACATTTAAGTCCATAGGTATCAAATGACTAATTTACCCTTGGCTTTTCACTTAATACCGATTATGTCCTTTACTTTACTTTTCCACTTTAACCTTCCAATTACACATTCTCTACCACTATTATGCCCTAGACATGTGCAAATTCGTCTAAGGTACATTTTGGGTCATTACATTCCGAGCTAAAAGAGAAGGCGGCAGACTTGGCTGCCGACAAATGCCTTGCCTTTGGCAAAAAACTCATCCAGGCTATAAGGGAGCATCATCTGAACATGGAATGGTCCTGGATGGATGACATTTATCTCGAAAAGTAGTTAGGATCCCTCATGTTATCTCTTTATAACTGCTTGCCTTGTAATTACTTTGAAATTAAATATAATAACCATTTCTCCGAACTAGTTGTGTTGCTATTACTGTTGTCCAAGCTTACTATTAGTGGACTTAATTACTTTCCGAGAAACTTTGAAACACAGTCGAACTCAAAGCAAAATTGATGAATAACTGCTCGGATAGCGATATAGCTAATATGAGCAATTTAAGAAACAATTGCCATGACTAGTACATGTCTGCACTACTCATCTTAAATTCAAAATAACTATTAAATAATAAGTTACCTAAACTAATCAAATACATGTGCTCAAGGTAGAGAAACTTTAGACAAGTGACAAATTAAGAGTAGATGCTCTACTGGTAGTACAACCGAACCGAGCAATAAAATAGCTTTTGAAGGCATAGAGATCTTTATTAGAACTTTTGCTAGTACATATACTTGAATGGTGATATAATCGAGCTAATCAATACATATGTTAAGCCAAACTAACTGCTCGAATGGTGATACTGTTGAATGAGCGATTAAACAAAATTGTGCTCGTGGCAAAACTGCAGAGTGAGTAATTAATTGCTTAAATGGAGATATAGTCGGACAGAGAAAATTAACAATGCATAAGTGCTGGAATGGCGATAAATCCGAATAGCTTTTGAATGAACAAATATCTCCATTAATAACTTTGCTTATACAATTCCTTGAATGGCGGTATAGTTGAACTAAGCAATAAATAAGATAAACCAAACTATATGCTCGACTGGCGGTATTGCTAATTAAAGATTGAAAAACTAAGTGCTCGAATGGAAAAAATGCTGAACTTGAGCGATTAAAATAACAATTCAATTAAGACATTGCTCATAACGCTTAACTCCTGAACTTTTAAATTAGGTTGAACTGTTGTAGAACTTTGATTGCACGAGTCATAAGAGTTTAAGTTTACCTAGCTCGTCCTGTATCTCTAGCTGTAGAATTTATGCTTTGCTTGTAACTGCTAAAAATAATAGTAGTGCTTTATTTGCTCCCTATAGCATTGTGACATAGGCTTCTCGAGCTATCTTTTGATCACCTCGAAGCACTGTAATGCCTTCTGGAGTTGGGATTTTGAGTAATAATCTGTGTATAGAAATGTATGCATCCACAGAATTCAACAAAGGTCGCCCAAAAATAGCATTGTAAGCGAAAGGTATTGTAAGCACCGTGTCCCGAGGCCGTCCGGATCAGAGATTACCCAATGTAGAAAAACAATGCCTAGTTCCGAATAGATGGATAGAATTCAGAGATGTCGGTCCTTCGAGTTCATGAGAATTAAAGGTTTTTTATTTGCGGTAGAGAGAAGCGAAAAATCGGGGGAATTTTCGTTTAAATTTTGAGTTTACTTCCACGGACGGTCAGACCGTCGGTCGCGGGGGCATCCATCGGTCATAGCGGCAACCCGTCTCACTCGTCACGAGGGACGGGCTATCTGTGAGTGTCCCGACGGCCACGTGTCCGAACTAGCGAACACGTGTCTATTGGCATGTGCCCGTCGGTAGGTCAAGCGCCCGTCGGTTAAATCCTGTTTCCTGGTGGAAATAGGATTTAACCGACACCCGTCAGTTAACCTCTGACACCCTTCGGTCATTTTTTTCTACAAATAGGAAAATTTTACACGTTTGAGAGGTTGGAAAAATTTTCACTTTACCCATTATAGAAGAATCCGATTTTCAACTCCAAAAAGGTTCAAAAAGTGTCTTTCTTTGGTTCTGTTTTCTTCTCGTGAAACGCATAGGACCAAGTCCAATCGAATTTTTATCCAAAAAGGTAAAATCTGAGGGTAAATATTCTGGACATGTGTTATGTTTAATTTATTTAGTTATTCTTTCATTTTTTAACATTATTTGATTTTATTATTTATTATTCTCATAATTTTATTTTGATTTTTGGTTAGTTTTGGACCCTCCTCTCACTAACATATTTATTATTTTGTGAAATGCCAATTCCTTTTTTTCTTTGGCGAGTTGAACATTGAGACAACGGTCGCTGTCCACACCCTGGGAGAATCCCTTTTGGTTTAATTCTGTAACTTTATCCTTTCATTTTGTTTATTTATTTATTTATCCATAGTTTTCATTATTTATGGATTATTTTATCTCCTACAAATAAAAATAAACAAACATTTTATATAATTAACTGGGATTTTTTATCAAAGTCTAGGACCAATGTCCTATTTTTTATCCAATGAATTCATCACTAAAAATTGTTTTCATAATAAATAAAAGTCAAGGACCAATGTCCTCATAATTAATTCCCCGGATTTATGTATGGCTTGCACTTCTAAAAGGGGAGTTGTATTCCGCTCCTAGTGTTATTGTATTTCATTTTAAATGTTTTTCTTTATTCTATTTATTTATTGCTTTCAGAAATGGATAATTGCGCCTTAATTAAATTGCATCATGTGGAGAGAGAGAGAATTGATAAATTCAAAACTTAATTGTAAAATTAATCAAAGTAGAAATAGATGAGAAGTCCCGAACCCATCTTTGGTATTTGGGCTCTACGAGGCGAGAGGTCTGTCCGATCACTCATTGGAATAAGACCTCCAAGACCCCTCTTGCATCCTGCCAAATGACTCAATAAATCCTAGGCTCCAAGGGAGAGAGGTTCATCCTCCAAGATCCCTTTTTGGTTGGCCCAAAATGGATACATGCGCTGTCTTAGGCTCTCCGATGCGAGAGGAACTTTCCCAATATTTTATTGGGTGGCGACTCCATGAAACCTCTTTGTTGCCCAAAATAGACGCACTTATAATTTGTCGCAAGTTGTCAACGAACCTCACTTGCCCGATCACCCTCAAGCGGGCTTTCAAGGGGCGCCCACGGGGTTCGACGCGCGTCACAGTGGCGACTCCACTAGGGATTGTTCGAGACTTCAATTTGAAAATACCTTGATTAAAATTTATAATTAAGTTTTAGTTTATAAATTCGCTTTCTCTCAAATTTGCATTGCATCTCATTAGAGCCTTATATTATGTTAGTTTGATCCCTCTATCAGCCCCGGTGCATTCTCGAAGCACGACCCTACGTTCACTCAATGTAGGGAAGTGTTAAGGATAACCACCAGCGCAAGCCTTGTACCGTATGGTATATCAAATGGTGACCCGATTGGTCGTTACGCTCGTGATGAGCTAGACCCGTTGGCAGGGACCATGCTTGGGTAGCCCTAAAGTAACACCACCCTTGACTAAAGCTCATGTAATGGCCATAGATACTTCCCTTAGGTGATATGAACCGTAATACTGTGCCTGCTATATGGATCCTTATGTATGGGATGAGTCCAAATATCTTGCTTGGTTACCTAACCAAAGGCTTTCATGCCCCGGTAGGGCCATGTCAATGTATTTGGATTGCCTAAATATGTAAAGATCATTTTTCATGCGCTTGTGCATTAGCATAGGGGCGTTATGCTGCCGGTTTTTTATCGCGCACCATGCGCGTCCATTGGGTTCCCTATTGACCCGTGGGCTAATCCCACCTAGGAAAGAGACCGCATGACCACGTGTGTGGGGGCAATAAGGTTGGAAGGATCTATGTGCCTACATGTGATTTGTGGATGTTGCATATTATGGTCATGCATTTCATTGCATTCATGCATCATTCTAACTTTTTTATACTTTCGGCCATTATAGATCTGCCTAGGTGGGCAAGAGGTCCCGGGGGACGGTTGATTCGGAATACTGTGCTTGAGCTGCCAGAAAGGGGAAGCCTTTCAAAGATTCCTTTAGAAAGCAGTAGAACTACTTTAGAGATGTCGAATTCACCCAAGGGGAATGATGCCACACGCGCAATGATTGTGGAAGAAGTGGGATGCCGGTTTGAGGATTTTGAGAATCGCATGATGAATATGATGGCTGCTATGGCCCAGCGGATGGCCCCGCAGAATCCACCACCTCCTCCGGTAAGAAGCAATGAGATGGAAGAGGTCAAAGTAAATCCAATAGAAGAAAGTGGGAGTTGTAACTCGCAGTGGAAGGGCAGTGCCGGAAGTAGCCAAGCCTCGGGAGCCATTGGAAGGCCAAGAAGAAAGAGAGAAGGAGCCAGTGGGGGATCAGATAATGAAACAACTGCAGAAGACGCCAGCATAAATTTCTATTTGGGATCTTTTAAGGCAGTCCCCTTCCCATAGGCAGAGATTGGTAGAGGCCTTATGCCAGACGACTGTGGCTACAACAATCTCGCCCACTGAGCTGCTGGAGGTAGTGAAAGGAGGGGCCGGAGAAGATATGGTGTTTACAAACACGGATCTACCAGTAGAGGGTTGCAACCACAATCGTACTTTGTATATTCGGGCTCAAGTCAACAAAAAACACACATCTTGCGTGATGGTGGATGATGGCTCATCAATCAATATTTGCCCGCAGGTGGCAATGGCAGCTTTTGGTATAAAGGAAGATATATTAGCTAAGTCTGATTTGACCATCACGGCATATGACAATTCTCGCAGGCATGCTTCGGGAACTTTCAAAGCGATGGTCAGAATAGGTCCAATAGAAACTGAGGTGTAGTTTGTTGTTTTTCCTATCCCCCCCAATTTTTCAGTTTTGTTGGGAAGGCCATGGTTTCATAAACTGGGAGGTGTTCCTTCTATGCTTCACCAAATGGTCAAGATACCACAGGAAGGGCAAGTGATGACCATCAAAGCTGCGAGGGAGAATCAGGTGTCTATACTTGAGATAGCAAGATAGCCTTTTAATGGGTTCCATGTAGCTGTGATCAATGAGGAAGAGCCGATAGATGGTAGCCCTCAGGTGTTAGCCATGATGAAGAAAATGTCCTTCCTTCCAGGGGCTGGGTTAGGCAGGAATTCCCAAGGATTGCTAGGAGTCATTGCTACTGAGGGTCAGAAAGATAGAAGAGGGCTAGGATATGAAGGTGAAATAAAGAGGGGCGAAGCCAACGAAGAAGATTCCTCATATTTGTGAAAGTTTTGTGCTTGCGGCAGCAGTCTGTGCGTACGCCGAAGAAGCCGAACCTCAGTGGGTCAATGGAAAGTTTGTGCCAGGTTTTGAAGTATTCAACGACGTCTATGATTGGGATGTTGGGATGATCAGGTCAGCTAAGGACTTTTGGGATGAGGAAGTCTTGACCAGCAAAGCTATCTAGGACAGAGAGGAGCCTGAGGAGGTTGTGACTGAGGCCATGGTAGCCGCTCGCTTCAAGGGAAAAGCGACGATAAAAGAAACGGTTAAAGACGTGGATGAAGAACCTCCGTTCTACTCGACTGATGCAGGACCGTCGGCAAAAGCAGATCCGGTGAGGGAAGAGGAGGAAGCTGGTTTAGATTGTCTTTTCATTCCCGAACTTTTTGATGATGTAAATGACAGTTTTAATTTTATCAATGAAATGAATGATTTTGCTTACTTGTGTGATGTTTCTGACAATTTCGACATGCATAATCATGATCATATTCCATCTATATTTGATATTGATTCTACTAATGCAAATCCATTTAATCTTGGAACCTCGAAAAACCCGAAGGAAATTTTAATAGCATCAAATGTGACTCCTGAAGAGAGAGGAAAATTTGAGAGAATGTTAAAAAAATATGAAAAAGTCTTTGCCTGGACCTACAAAGACATGCCAGGGATCGATCGAAACATCGCAGAATATGCCATTTCGACATACCCAGATCATAAACCTGTGAAATAAAAGCTAAAAAGGCTCAGACCAGAATGGGCAGATAAGGTGAAAGAGGAGATCCGGCAACAGATCGAAGCCAAGTTTCTGATTGAGGTGCAGTATCCCACGTGGTTAGCCAATGTTGTCCCTGTGGCCAAGAAGAATGGAAAGGTGAGAGTATGCGTGGACTACCGGGATTTGAACAAGGCTTGTCCAAAGGATGACTTCCCGCTACCCCATATTGATGTGCTGATAGACAGTGCTGCCAATTGCGCGATGTATAGCTTTGGGGACGGTTATGCTGGTTACAATCAGATCCTCAACAAGATAATTGATTGGATCAAAACGGCTTTCATCACAGAATGGGGAACATATGCTTACAGGGTGATGCCTTTTGGTTTGAAGAATGCGGGAGCTACCTACCAAAGGATGGCAACAAAGATTTTAAGTGACTTGATCTATAAAGAAGTAGAGGTATACGTGGATGACATGATGATCAAGTCAGCCACCAGGGAGAGCCATTTTGAAGTATTGGAAAAATTCTTCACCAGAATAGATAAATACAACCTGAGCTTAAATCCTAAGAAGTGTATTTTCGGGGTCACATCAGGAAAGCTATTGGGACATGTAGTCAGCCAAAGAGGGATTGAGATTGACCCGGACCAAGTGAAAGCCATCAGAGAAATACCAGTGCCACAGAAGGAGAAAGACGTGAGGAGTTTCTTGGGCAAATTACAGTATGTCAGTAGATTTATTGCCAAGTTGACTTCGATTTGTGAGCCGATCTTTAAGCTCCTTAAGAAGAATCAGCCTGTGATATGGAATGAAGATTGCCAAAAGGCTTTTGATACCATCAAAGAATACCTGTTGAATCCACCCGTACTAGCCGCAACCAAACAAGCCTTTGATTCTGTATTTAGCCGTAGAAGATAGCTCTGTAGGTGCCATGATGGCTCAGGAGGATGAGTTCGGAGTGGAGTACGCAATTTATTATCTCAACAAGAAGTTCCTCGCCTATGAGATCAAATATGTGGAAGTGGAAAAGATTTGTCTCGCTGTCATTTGGGCATCTAAGAAGTTGAGGCATTACTTTCATTCTTATAAGGTTCAAGCGATGGCAAAGCAGAATCCCCTAAGGTATTTGCAGGAAGCACCATCATTGCTCAGGAAAATGGGAAGATGGTTGTTGTTATTGCAAGAGTTTGATGTAGAGTATATCATTCGGAAAACCATCAAGGGGCGTGCAGTGGCTGAATTTCTGGCAGAGCACCCGTTTCAAGGAGACTCGTGTGAGTTCAACTTCCCAGATGAGGACGTCGGGGCGATTGCGGTTCAGGGATGGCAGTTGCACTTTGATGGAGCTGTAAATAGCAAGGGAGCAGGAGTAGGAATCATTCTGATAACCCCAGAAAATGAGAAACTCCCTCTGGCCAAGAAGTTGAGGTTTAAGGCTACCAATAATGAGCTGAATATGAAGCATGTGTTTTTGGATTGGAAGCACTGTTAGCCTTGGGGGCAAAGAACATTGAGGTGTTTGGGGACTCTGCCCTGGTAATTAATCAAATTCAAGGTGAATGGGCTGTTAAAGAAGAAAGACCGATGCCTTATGTCAAGCACTTGAAGAATCTGGGCGATCAATTTGAAATGTGTGCATTTCATTTCATCCCGAGGGACGAAAACCAGCTGGCTGACGCGCTTGCTACTTTGGTATCAATATGGGACAATTCGGAAGGAGTAAGCATGAGGCCGATTTTGATTTCTAGCTCGGATAGACCTAGTTTCGAGGCACAATCAGTAATAGAAATAGATGTGGCAGACGGGAATCCGTGGTATTACGATATCATGAACTATCTAGAAAATGCGACCTTTCCAGAGGAAGCCACAGAGAAAGACCAGAGATTGATTCGCAGGTTGTCTACTCAGTTCATATCCATAAATGGAGTGTTGTACAAACGACAGGCTGATAGGATACAATTGAGATGTTTGGGCGAAAAAGAGGCTAAGAAGATAATGGAAGAAACCCATGCCGGTGACTGTGGAGCCCATATGAATGGCTTGATGCTAGCCAAGAAAATCATGAGGCAGGGATTTTACTGGCTCACTATGGACAATGATTGTTCGAAGTATGTGAAGAATTGCCAGCTGTGCCAGCAGTACGCAGATTTGAGACACCTGCCTGTGTCAGAGTTACACAGTTTAACATCGCCATGGCCATTTGCGGCTTGAGGGATTGATATTATTGGGGAAATCTGACCTACGGCCTCTAATGGACACAGATACATTATAGTCGCGATTGACTATTTCACCAAGTGGGTAGAAGCAGAGTCTTTCAGAAAGGTGGATGCACGGGATATGGCAAAATTCATTGAGAGAAACTTGATCTGCAGATATGGTTTTTCGCATCATGTGGTGTCCTATAACGGGGTCCAATTCATGGGAGAAACGAAGAAGTTACTTCAGAAGTACGGTATCGAGCATCACAAATCGTCTCCATATCACCCTCAGGCTAATGGTGCAGTCGAAGCCGCTAATAAGAATGTCAAAAAGATTCTGGCTAAGATGGTGCAGAGTTATAAAGATTGGGCGAAGAAATTGCCTTTCGCGCTTTGGGGTTATAGGACGGCAGTCAGAACGTCTACGGGAGCTATGCCGTATTCCTTGGTGTATGGGACGGAAGCGATCCTGCTAGTTGCAATGGAGCTTAAATCGTTAAGGGTAGTTATGGAAGCTCAAATACCGGAAGCTGAGTGGATACAGCATCGGTTGTTGCATTTGAACACGCTGTACGAAGGTAGACTAAGAGCCTATTACCATAGCCAGGTCTACCAGAAAAGACTTGCCAGGACATTTGGGAAGAAGGTGAGGAAGCACCCACTAAAGGAGGGAGATTTGGTATTCAAACAAACGAGACCTGGTGCGCCAGACATCCGAGGGAAGTTCAGACCGACATGGGAAGGACCTTTTATCCTCAAGAAGTTGTTGTCGAAAGGAGCGGCAATTTTGGCAGACGGCGATGGCAATGAGTTCAAAGAGCCGGTCAACATTGACAGGCTGAAAAGGTTCCATGGCTAAGACCAAAATCAAAAGAAGAGAATAAATGCCCCGCGGGTCGAAAACCGAAAAAAGGCGGCCTTGCTAAAATTGGGCGCCTCGATAGGGTGAAAACCGAAAAATGGCATCCTGTGTAAAAATTAGAGGCATGAGAGAAAATGTCCAATCAAGAAAACCCGAGAGGGCCGATTGGTAACAGGAGCCCGATGCTATTAATATTTGGTTTCATGAATTAATATGGTATACGCAGTTGAATTAGTAACAAATAGCAATCATGTATGCTGAAATTGCATGGAAATGTACACAATTTTGTGAAAAAATATAGAATTATTATTTTCATTCTCATCGTTTTCCAGTTCTGCTTTGAAAAGATACATATTGCTTGGAAAACATACAGATTTAAGCTAAACTACGTCCTACTGCTATTCTCGCCAGCCAAACGCTTGAGTTGTCGTGTTCTGTTGTCAGACTCTGGACTAAGTATCCATCTCTTATACTCACTTGTAGAAATCACAGAATGAGTCCCAAAAGAAGGCATGACAGTTTTCGCCGGCAGGCGGCCCCATAACTCGTGGTAGCGAGAAACAAAAGCAGCAGAAAGATTCCCTCCTTGGAAGGATAAGGGGACTTTCACCACATCTTGAGTTACCCCGAGTTGACGAGCACACCAGGCAGCAACATAAAAGGTAGCTTGACGAATCCCGCATAGGGGAACGCATCCTGAAGGTCCGTCGATGACTGTGTGAGGTAAGGGAAGCCAAGCATGAGTGAAACTGATGCCCTCATCTGCTATTTCACTGAGTCTAGCAATGCCGTCATCAGGAGTGGCAAATGAATATAGTCATTGACGTGGGAGGAAATGCCTTGGCGAGTATTGAGGAATGACTCGAGGAGGAGGTTCCGACAGCAAGTTCAGCTTCTCCTGCAGCTAAATCTAAAAAAAAAATAAAAATAAAAAAAAAAGAAACAGCCGCTGGAGTAAGTTGGGTTTACTTCAGGCAAACGTTAGGCACTGGGTTGTGTGAAAATCCGAAAGGACGCACCTCCCGTTAAGAAAAGCTAGTGTGAAAATCCATAAGGGACGCACTACCTTTTAAAATAATGACTTACCTGGAGCAGTAAAGGGCTCCCAGTAGGTAAAGCAGCAGTTCCAGAGCAGATGGAGTCCAAGCCTAGAATGGTCTCAGCTAAGATGAGGGGAAAAGGGTTCAGTCCACGATGAAAACCATCCAAAACCTTGAACAGGCGAAGATCACCAACCAAATCCTCTGAGGTTACGGACAAGAATCTCATCATGCAGAATAAAAACACAATGCTTGCTCGATATGTGGGGACGTCAAAGAATCTGTCCAAAGCCTCAATCAGCGGTTCCAAGGAAAATATAGAGTCTAGTGGGACTAGCCGAGCAGCTTCGGGGGGAGTTATGCTAAGAGAGAGAGTAATATCCTGGGTTAGAATCAGACCACAGCTAGGAGTGCAGGGTAGAGCATTGGGAGGATACCATGCTCCAGTGATGACAGCGAATTCTTCAGGCAAGGGGCAGAGTTCCTGATAAGTAAATTTAAAGACGTGAAAGTGGGGATTCCAGAAATGAGCTGCAGATGAGAGGAGGTTATGGTCTATCTTGACCCTGCGTAGGAATTTCAGCCCGGACAGTGGGGTGAGAGCGCTATATTCCCAAGTGCGTGTATCTTCCAGAATGCGATACATCCTTTGAAAAGAGGGAGGAGTCATTTTTGAAAGGTGAAAATTGGCAAAAGCAAGCAAGAAGTGATGAAGAAGTCGAAAGGCTCAAGAAAATGGTGGAATTTGAAGGAAAGCTCCACAGACGGCCTGCCCATTCCTCATCACAGACGGCACGCCCGTCCCTCGGTGACACCTAGCAGAATACATGCATCATCATTACATTTATCACGAGCATTTATTGCGCATTTAATGCGGGAATCTAGAGTGATAGACGTCTAGCCCGTCGCTCACTCCTGGAGACGCCTAACCCATAGGTCACGAAAATTATATAAGGGGCTGTAACCGATGGGGCAGCGGTTTCTTTTCCTCTTCTCCTCTTTTTAACCAACGGTTTTTGCGGTTTTTTGGCATTTTCTCTCTTATTTCTTCACTTTTTTGCATTTTTATTTGCATTTGTGTGATCCTCGTGTTGCCGTGCATCTACCGGGGTTTTTCTTTTTATCCAGTTTCCATTTTCTACATGCTACAAGTTAGTAGATAACTTCTTTATTTATTTCTACTTCTAGTTTCTTCTTTTAGTTCTTTATAAAAATAACAAATAAGTTATAATGCCTAAATGCTGCTTGTTCTTTATTTAATTGTTCTTATTGTTATTTTCATATATATATATATATATATATATATATATATATATATATATACACACATTGCTTTAATAGTCATTTTTAATATGATTATTAGCCAGTTTTGCATGAATGTTAGATTGCACTGTTGACTAGATTAGGTGCACTCTTGACTAGATTAAGATTAATCAAATTTGAATCTTTTGGACAATACATGATGCTCAAATGAATTAGATATGACTTGTGGTTAGTGAGCATATGCCTAAAATAGGATTTTTTGCATGCTTAGCTCTAAACATTTGAAGATAAATGTTTGCTCTTGTTGGGGCCTGAGGCCTGTGCTTTTGTTTTTTTTGTGCAGGAGGTTGGGAACACCCTTGCCGGGGTGCTACCCAAATTTTAATTTTTTATTTATTTTATTTATTTTATCGATTTAATTTGACTTTTTTCGTTTTTTATGCCCGAAGGGACTTGAAATCTATCCTACGCTAATTTTCTCTCTTCCTTATACAAGGGGCTGGGACATCTCCCTGTCGGGATACAATTTGTTTTATAACTAATTACATTTTTTTATTATTGTTTATTATTATTTCAGGATGCCTCCTCGTTAACGTGTTCCGCAGGGTCAGCCTGAGCTGCAGGCTCCTGAGTGGATGAGCCCTGAGGCTCAAGAGAGATACAGAGCATTGGCTCAAGTGGAGTTCCGAGCCAACCGCTTCGTCTCTAGGCCGTTCCTGGAAGCCTTAGGGATGGTAGATGAGGTTGATGCATTGATAGCCAGCGCTGGATGGATGGAGTTTCTGTCAGATGCCTTCCCGACTTACCCTGAGGCGGTGCGGCAGGTTTTAGCTACACTGCATTATGGAGGGTTCCAGAGATTAGACACAGAGCCTGGGGTGGTACAGTTTTGGTTCGACGGATATCACTTCAGCATCACCCACCAGCATTTCACAGAGGCTATGGGCCTTCCATTAGGCGATCGAATGATAGTTCCCCAGCGAGCGGTTCGACGTGATCATTGGTCTACCATAGCCCTACCAGGAGTGCTGTATGACCACGATACAGCGAAGAGTACTATGCTGATCTCATAGGCGCTCCGATATCTACACAGGGCATTATCCAGCTCATACCTTGGGCGGGCTGGTAACCTAGGGTCGCTAAATGCCGCAAAGATATGGAGCCTATGGGCTATGGTGGCGGGTCAGCACCTCAACGTTAGCCATGAGATACTGGCTAACATGATGAGGGTTTCCAGAGGGACTACCCCGGTGGTGACCATTGGAGGAGTCATCACCAGACTGCTACTGAGACTAGGAGTTGCTCCAGACAGGCTTAGGGATGCCTTGGACGAGAGTATGTATGTAGACGCTCCGGCAGCTATTCAGATGGGCATGATATCGCCGCTGCAGGGACAGGCCGAGGCATATAGGCTTCGCACTATACATGAGATTAGATGCGCCTTTGGCCTCCCCTCTTTAGAGCCTGAGCAGGATCAGCCCGGGGATGATGTGCCTCCTCAACACCAGTTTTAGCAGGGTCAGCCTCCTCAGCACCAGTTCCAGCAGGGTCAGCCTCCCCAGCACCAGCATCAGGAGGTTTTGCCGCCACGGCCACAGCCAGAGCAGGAGGAGCTCAGGACGCCCTCCGATTTTGAGATGGAGTTTACCATGGATGAGTTGTTAGCGACTCCTCTGGCGCCGAGGGCACAGACTCCCCCTCCATCTTCGAGAGTACAGCGGACTACTCCCCGATTTTCAGAGAGGTTTCATCCCTATGTCAGAGGAGACCCGGGGGCATCTACTTCTACAGCTCCCCCACCAAAGCCGATGCCTGAGTCAGTTTCACCTCCAGCAGCATCACAACCGGACATATCAGAGATCATTACCTCCATGCTTGCGTCTTTTGAGTGTAGGCAAGAGGAGAGGGATAGGGCCCTCCTTGCTCAGGTTGGAGAGCGGGATACAGCTATGATGGAGAGGCTTGAGCAGCAGCAGGGTGTGATCCATGAGTAGGCCAGGGTCATAGATCGGTTGAGACAGGAGCATACTGGCCTCCTTGAGCAAATGACACAACAGCAGGAGAGGCTGATGGATCAGTTGAGACAGGAGGTGAGGACCTCTCAGGATGAGGTAGCCCAGGGGATAGATATGACGCTCCAGATGATGCAGGAGTCGTTGGATGCCCTCAGATCCACGGTACAGGGAATAGATGGAGTCGTTCATCCTATGACCAAGTACATCAGGGAGTTTCGTCAGTAGATGGAGCAGAGGTTGGACCGTATGGGGACCGCCTCTAGTGATCAGACTCATCGGCTGAGCAGAGCCTCAAAGAGTTGGGAGAGGTTGTCAGAGATAGCTTGCAGTTCATGACCACATGTGCGCAGCCTTTCTTAGATGGGCATGCTCGGGTGCAGTTCCAGTCATAGGTCAGAGCTCAGGCATCTCAGCCGCCTGGACCGACAGATCCCGTTAGTCAGCCATCCGCCTCAGAGGCCGGGCCTTCGGTACCTCCAGCGCAGCCCCAGGCAATCCATATATCAGATGATGAGGATCCAGAAGAGGAGCCCTCAGACTATCTGCCTCTTTAGTTTTCAGGGAGCTTGACTGCCATCTCTCTTGTATTCATTTTTGTTATTATCATATTTGCATATACATTGTACAAAAATTATTTTCTTGTAGTAGAGAAACACTTATTATCAGATTTATGTGTTTTTTTCGTATCTTTCATCTTTGCTTCATTTCTTGTTAAAGCTAAATGATTGCATAATGAAATGAAAAATAAAACAACAAAAAGAATGAAAAATAAGGACGTAATAGAAAGTAATAAATGACATCATAAAGACATTCACAAATTTGTTAAGCAAACCAAATTGACGCATAAATTAACCAAAGAGATTCTTTGCACACAGGAACACTATTTAACGATGATTCAAGAACGGACATCAACTACAATGAAGGATAAGCGAATCGAATGCTACAACCTTCAAGATCAGAATCGACCAGCCTCACACCGTGCAAGCCAAGACGAGGCTAGCGGGACAGACCAGCCACCGTGCAGACTGAAACGAGGTTAGCGGGACGCCAGTGATAGAACAGATCACAACAAAGGTTGGAGTTAGAGACAATTCACCTAACACCGTGCAAGCCAATATGAGGCTAGCGGTACAGACCAACCACCGTGCAGACCAAGACGAGGTTAGCAGGGCGCCAGCAATAGAACAGATCGCAATAGAGGTTGGAGTTAGAGACACTTCACCTCACACCGCGCAGGTCGAGAAGAGGCTAGCAGGACAGACCGGCCACCGTGCAGACCGAGACGAGGTTAGCGGGGCGTCAGCGATAGAACAGATCGCAAGCAGAGGATGGAGTTAGAGACACTTCACCTCGCTCTGTGCAGGTCGAGACGAGACCGGTAAGGGCACCTACATTTGTTCATCAACGAGCAGATCAAATCGAGACCCGCCAGATGAACACCCCGAAGGTAAGGATTGCTCTAGGTATGCTTTTCTTCCCTTCTTTCTCTGAATTTTGGCTCACCTAGGCACTTGTGCACTAGCCTTCTCAAAATTAGGGGCAACTGTAAGCACCGTGTCCCGAGGCAGTCCAGATCAGAGATTACTCGATGAAGAAAAACAATGCTAGGTTCCGAATAGATGGATAGAATTCAGAGATGTCGGTCCTTTGAGTTCACGAGAATTAAAGGTTTTTTATTTGCGGCAGAGAGAAGCTGAAAATCGGGGGAATTTTCACTTAAATTTTGAGTTTTCTTCCACGGACGGTCAGACCGTCAGTCGCGGGGGCATCCGTCGGTCATAGCGGCAGCCCGTCTCACTCGTCACGAGGGACGGGCCGTCTGTGAGTGTCCCGATGGCCACGTGTCCGAACTAGTGAACACATGTCCGTTGGCATGTGCCCGTCGGTAGGTCAGGCGCCCGTCGGTTAAATCCTGTTTCCTGGTGGAAATAGGATTTAACCGATGCCCATCAGTCATTTTTTTCTACAAATAGGAAAATTTTACACCTTTGAGAGGTTGGAAAAATTTTCACTTTACCCATTATAGAAGAATCCGATTTTCAACTCCAAAAAGGTTCAAAAAGTCTCTTTCTTTGGTTCTGTTTTCTTCTCGTGAAACGCGTAGGACCAAATCCAATCGAATTTTTATCCAAAAAGGTAAAATCTGAGGGTAAATATTTTGGACATGTGTTATGTTTAATTTATTTAGTTATTCTTTCATTTTTTTAACCTTATTTGATTTTATTATTTATTATTCTCATAATTTTATTTTGATTTTTGGTTAGTTTTGGACCCTCCTCTCACTAACATATTTATTATTTTGTGAAATGCCAATTCCTTTTTTTTCTTTAGCAAGTTTAACATTGAGACAACGGTCGCTGTCCACACCCTGGGAGAATCCCTTTTGGTTTAATTCTGTAACTTTATCCTTTTATTTTGTTTATTTATTTATTTATCCATAGTTTTCATTATGTATAGATTATTTTATCTCCTACGAATAAAAATAAACAAATGTTTTATAGTAATTAACTGGGATTTTTTATCAAAGTCTAGGACCAATGTCCTATTTTTTATCCAATGAATTCATCACTAAAAATTGTTTTCATAATAAATCAAAGTCAAGGACCAATGTCCTCATAATTAATTCCCTGGATTTATGTATGGCTTGCACTTCTAAAATGGGAGTTGTATTCCGCTCCTAGTGTTATTGTATTTAATTTTAAATGTTATTCTTTATTCTATTTATTTATCGCTTTCAGAAAAGGATAATTGTGCCTTAATTAAATTGCATCATGTGGAGAGAGAGAGAATTGATAAATTCAAAACTTAATTGTAAAATTAATCAAAGTAGAAATAGATGAGAAGTCCCGAACCCATCTCTGGTATTTGGGCTCTACGAGGCAAGAGGTCTATCCGATCACTCATTGGAATAAGACCTCCAAGACCCCTCTTGCGTCCTGCCAAATGACTCAATAAATCCTAGGCTCCAAGGGAGAGAGGTTCATCCTCCAAGATCCCTTTTTGGTTGGCCCAAAATGGATACATGCGCTGTCTTAGGCTCTCCGAGGTGAGAGGAACTTTTTCAATGTTTTATTGGATGGCGACTCCATGAAACCTATTTGTTGCCCAAAATAGACGCACTTGCAATTCGTCGCAAGTTATCAACGAACCTCACTTGCCCGATCGCCCTCAAGCGGGCGGTCAAGGGGTGCCCACGAGGTTCGGCGCGCGTCACAGGTATGCCAACCACTACGAAAAAACTTATGCATGTCAGGACAATTATATCATTTCCAAGCTAAAGAATAAAGCTGATAAATCCTTAAATTTTGATCAAGCATCTTAATATCCTAATAAGCGGTGCTGATACTAGCTCCTGAATGTTAGTAGACATGCCTAATGCCTTATATGCTTGGAGAGTCATCAGGTTGACTGCACTTCCTGTATATACCAAAATCTATTGGACTAAGTAGTCTTGAATGAGAGCTTCTACTACCAAGGAATTAGTGTGTGGTTAGTGAACAAGAGCACCGTCAGCATCTGAAAATTACACATAACTGAAAACTAGTGGACTAGATCCCAGTGAGAACACTTTTTTAGCTTTTTGCTTTTTCGAATTATCAAAAACAACATAATGCTCTCCTCTAACAATGACATAAATGACCCTGGCCAAAACCTTCTTGCTTGACTCAGTTTTATTCTTATCTTGTTGCCGACGTGATAGAGATCGATCTCTGTCATTCTTGTCTCCATTCCGAACAAACTGGCCAAGCTTGTCCTTTTATATTAAGTATTCGATCTCCAGTTTAAGTTGTTTATGATTATTTGTTTCATGCCCCTTATCCCTATAGAAGGAACAGTAAAGGCGTTGGTCCCTGTTTGGGTCTTCCCTCATGGGTCGTGGCCAGAATCTGGGACTTAGTGGAATTTTGGGGTGTCCACCAATCTTCGTGCTAATCCCTTTAGCGTTGTGTTGAAACAACAAAAGCTCGATTAGAGCTGCTTGATCCCCACCTGGAGTAGCTCCTTCCTGAACTGTCTTTCTTACTAGTTCTGCATAAATCTCTATCCATGTCTCCGTATTGAGAGCTATACTGAAGTCGGCAAGCTTTATACATTCTGATATACTTGTGTGCCTGCAACATGAGCTTGGTAAAGTCACTTGGTGACTTCTTGCTTAGTGAATCACTAAAGTCATGGCATCTGGCATTGCATATCGAAGCATTGATAGCCACTTCGAGGTTTAAGTTTTATATATCCATCACTACTACATTAAACGTTTTCACATAAGCTCGCAAGGGCTCGCCTTTCTCCTTTTGGACCTAGGTAAGATCAGCTAAAAATTTCGTTGGCCGAGTGGCTACCATAAATTTTGCAATAAACATGTGGCTGAACTACTCAAAGGTGTAAACAGAGTGCTCGGCTAGGTTACGAAACCATATCTAGGTGGACTCTATGAGAGTTTGAGGGAAGATTTTGCACAGTGCAACATCTTCAGTAGTGTACACCAACATGGTGTGATGAAATTGATCCAGGTGAGCTCGAGGGTCGATGTTCCCATTGTACTTGGGCAAATTCGACTGCTGAATTTTAGAGAAAGGAGTGGCCAGGATTTCCCTTGATAAGGGTGATCTGAAGTTGCTTTGATACTGCAAGGTATTACGATTCTGGTACTTCTACATTTGCTCCTTAAAAGAGCCTCACAAACTGCTCCGCCTTCAAGGTTATAGTTGAGCTAGGGGCCAGGGTGCTGAGAAATGGTGGAGAGGCAGGAGTAATGGCTGGAGGAACAGATGTAGGGGCAGGAGGTTGTGTTTGGTTAGCCATGGTAAATAAGGCAGCTAGAAAAGCCAAGGTAGTTTGGGGAGTTAAACTGGGAATGGCTGGCATAAGGACAGTTTAGGGGGCTGATTGTGTTTGGGGAAAAAGATATTATATCGATAGTGGCAGAATGTTTTTTGGTTGATTTTTCAGTGTGGCAGAGGTAGTGTTTAAGTCGGGGAAGAGGTCCATCATTGACAGAAAATCTCAGTTGATCCACGGTCACCGCACCAAATGATGACTGTCCGAAAATTTCTAGCAATCCTCTTGAACTGGTCACCTAAAAGCAAAGAATTTCGGCGGGTTTTCGATAAGGGAGACTGTGATGGTCAAGTCAAGAAATTGATGAGAATGGAAAAAAGTATGATAAGATTTGGAAAGAGATCAATAGAGAGAAAACATACCTGGATTCCCCCTTTTATAAAGTTAGAAATCAATGTTGGAATAGGAATAAAATGCTAAATAGAAATCAAGTCCTAAATAGGATAAGACTCTCGTGGGGTTCCTGATCTGTAGGGATGATCATGAGGACCCCACCCGAACGGGGCGGGGATTCCCCGAATTTTCCCCCCGAGGGGGGGGGGGGAGGATACCATGATATCCATCGGGGGCGGGGATGAGGATAGGGGTATCTGCCCTGCGGGTTCCCCGAAAAACCATAAATATCCTTGGTTTTATAGTTATTTACATATATGCCATTATATATATATATTCTTCTATCGCTAAATCTAAAAAACCCTATCATTTTCCTCAGCCTCTCCCTCACTTCTCGCAGTATCGCCAATCCCCTTCTCCCTTTCACATCTGCCTCTTTCTCACCGCAGGTCTCCTTCTCGCCACCGCCGATCTCCCTCACCTCTCCCCATCTGCCTCTCCCTCACTTCCGATCTCGCTTCGCCATCTGCCTCTCTCTCACTGCCTATCTCCCTTACTTATCGCCATATGCCTCTCCCTCACTGCCGATCTCCCTTCGCCATCTGCCTCTCTCTCACCACTGATCTCCCTCTCGCCATATGCCTCCATCACCGCCGGTCTTCCTCACCTTTATCAATTTTCCTGCTTCTCATCTCAATCTCCACTGCTAGATCTGAACTCATGCTTGGATTTTTGACTTTTGAGTAGTCAATTTCTAATTTTTCAAATGTAAAATATTAAATCCATTTTTCAGTTGCATGGTCGGTTCTTTATATGATGTTTTAGGTGAGATTATTTGCTTATTTATATATATTTTTTTATTTTGCTTATGTATTGATAAAGTTTTGAGCTTTACTGTGTTTGATAAAATACACATTTGGTGTTTGCTTGAATTCTGATACTCTTCAATCATTTCTAGGTCCAACTTGAATTGGGTTATAAATATCTTCTTGTTGTTTTTAAATTTATTTTTGAATACTACTTCAGTTTGATTTTTGAAGATTACTCTTTTTCTTTTTTATTTTTTTATTTTTGTTTGGGTGTTTCCTTTAAATATCTATTTGATTTTTGGTAATTTTAGTTGCTAGAAAGCTAAAGCAGAAAGAGGGAAAAAAAATTAAAAGAAAAAAGTGCTTAAGGGCATAAACTCATATTTATTAGCATTCATACTCGTCTATTGTCTTCTTCTATAACTTGTATACAAAGAGTGTAATTTTGTTGTAGGAATAATTCTTATAAATTCTTGAACAGATTATAGAATTTTGATTTACTTTAGCCCAGCTATTACAATTTATAAATTGAACTTGAATAGATTAAAAATCCCCTCAATTTCCCTATCAGGGCCCCGTCAGGGATGTGAGTCCTCGCGATGGCGGGGATGGGGAAATTTTTCCCCCATGTTCCCAGTGGGGGTGGGGACGGGGAATTCCCGCCCATAGACGGGGCAATGGATGGGGAGCAATTCCCCGCCCCCACCCCTTGATCATCCCTACTGATCTGTGATTAATTCCTAGTTTATAGAATCAGATAAGATAATCCAAAATAATTTTCGTTATAATGGAATTAAAATCTTTTTAAAATTCTGATAATCATTATAATTATTAGAAATATGCCAATTCCGAACTGTCCGGATAAATCGAACTGTTATTGTGAGAAATATTGGGTTTTTTTAGATTGGTGTTAAAAATCAAAATATTTGGTGAAATGGTGCAACAGTAAAAGATTTCATGCGAATGGGGTGTTAAAAACCGGCTGAAAGAGCTATCGATTTTTGGCAGCACAGAAACTGACACAGTACTGTGCTGGTTTCTGTGCACTGTAGCTCCCACGTGGAGCTGCAGTGTGCAAGAAATTAGCACAGTACTGTGCCGATTTCTAGCACACTGCAGCTCCATGTGGGAGCTGTAGTGGAAAGCTGGAAACCGGCACCATTAGGCGCCGGTTTCTAGCAAAGCTACACCCCCTGCAGCTTTCAACGTGGAGATGTAGGGGGCAAAAATTTTTTGTTTTTTTTCTTCAGTGCCCCTTCATCCGACCCTCATCTCATTTTCTCACAACGATTCCAAACAAGCACATTTCTTTCTTTCTTTCTAACTTTCTTGGTTTATTTTTTTTCTTACTTTCTACCTTACCTTGCAAAGTTTTCATGCTATTTAGGAAGTTGTCTTCAAGTTTGATTTCTACGTAATACATTTCTCAATCAAGGGTAAGATTATTTAGTTTAATATATATTTTTATTAAAAAGAGTTAATGTTCTTATTAATTTTATATTTATATGTAATTTGTAGGAAGTGATTTTATTGCAGATTATCTAACAATTTCGATATCAAAGGTATGCAGTAATTAATATTTATTTTAAAGAAAACTGTTTGAGATTAAGTGGGAAAAATAAATTCAAAAATAGTTAATTACAAGAATATAATTTTATGTTATAAATAATTGTTAATATAAAGAACTAATCTATTAAAGATAAATTAATTGAGTGTAAACTAAATATTTTGTTTAGATCACAAATATGTCAATAATATTTTATGATATATGTGCATATAATGTAGGAAAAAATGTCAATTCCAATATCTTTTATAATTCATACCGGAGGACAATCAATGTTCGGCGTATTTGGTTTTAATTATGATACTTCAAGCCCTTTAGCTAGATCAAGAAGAATGAAGCTCAGGTATAAACTGACATTTGTCGGACTTGTTCACAAATTATCAGTTAAATTGGATTTAGCTGCAGAAGTGAGAATTTGTAGGGTGATATATAAGTGTCCAGTTTACAGTCATGGATCAATTTCCTAGGCGACAATGGATATAGTCGATGATGAGGATATTGAGCAAATTTATGAATATTTTAATATATTTCCTGAATACTGTATTGTAGAGCTAATAGTTTTAACAGAAGAAATTGTAATTAGCAATCGAGGAAATGCCTTGAATAATTTTAATCAGATGGGTACTGATGGACAAACAGGGTATATACCAACTGTGGACGAAGAAAATGAAATCAGTGGTAATACACAGTATCCAACAATTAGTCAGTCCGAGTTTTGTACACAGTTTGAGGCTCCAATAGAATGTGAAAATGTTGATGAAACAGGAACAATAGATGCAAGTTCGATTAGAGAGTTAAGGGTTCCAAATGAAATGAATTTTGGGTCATATGAATCTATTAATCATGCAGATATTACAGGCGATGATACAAATAGACCTAGAGTTGAAAATGCCAATAATGGGTATCTTTCACTAAGTTGTGACCCAGAAGATGATGATGAAGAAATAGATTTCAATGAGGTAGAGCTAGGAAATTTGGTAGAAGAAGATGATCACGTTATTCTATGTAGTTTAATTTAAGTGACAGAGGGCCTGCAGAATCTGCACCTGAATGAGGAAAGACGTGGAGCCAGTGGGCAATCCAATATTTCACAGTTTTAGTTTGAATTTGTTCACCACACATCTGTTAATTTTGCTGAGGCTGAGATTAATATGTATAATAATTTCCCAATGGTGAGATGGGATGAGGTTTCTGAGTTATGCGAAGGATTGGCCTTCACATCGAAAGATGAAGTGAAGGCATGCATGAAGAAATTCTCCATTCTTAATAATGTTTCGTATAAGCCTGTAGAGTCAAAGCCATCGTACTAGTCGTTATGCTGCACACTTGCTGAAATAGGTTATCCGTGGAGACTATGATCAATGAAGAAAAGGACTTGTCCTTATTGGATCATTAGTGTTTACAAGGGACCTTATAACTGTAATGCTTTGCTAGTATCACAACACCATAGACAGTTAGATTCGCAAATTATTTGTGATTGCATATTGGAAATGGTTAGTGCTACTCCTGATCTTAGAGTTAGTGCAAAAATTGCCGATATGAGGAATCATTTCAATTATGATATATCCTACAGTAAAGCCTGGTATGTAAAGACTAAGGCTTTATAGGAGATATTCGGTAATTATGAGGGTTCTTATGGAAGGTTGCTTGAATACCTGAAAGCCATGGAGACATACAATCTTGGAACTGCCTATGATTTTATTGTTGAAGATAGTATGAAGCCTCATTACAAACAATTCAAAAGGCTCTTCTGGGTATTCAAGCCATGCATAGATGGACTAGCTCACTGTAAGCCAGTTTTGCTTATTGATGGAACGTTTATGATAGGAAAGTTTCATCAAACTTTGTTAATAGCAAGTGCTATAGATGGTAATAATTTCTTGTATCCAGTAGTGTTTGCTATAGTTGAAAATGAGAATAAGTCTAGCTAGAGTTAGTTCATAACATGCATTAGGCGTTATGTCACTAAGCAATCGGGTATAACTATTATTTCTGACCAGCATGCCAGTATAATGGCCCTATTTCGTGATGAGAGTAGTGGTTGGAAGGAGCCATTAGCTTTCCATGGATTTTGTCTCCATCATTTCGTAAGCAACTACAACACTGCTCACCGAAATTCAACAATTAAGGACATGTTGTATAAGGCGGGTATGTTTATTGTTCGTTGTATTAATATTTATTTATATTTATTACATGTTAAATAAATATTTATTTATTAATATTTATTTATTACATGTTAAATAAATATTAATATTTATTTATATTATTACATGTATTAATATTTATATTTATTTATTAATATTTATGTATTACATGTTCAATGAATATTAATATTTATTTATATTATTATGTACAAGTCGAATATTTTAATAATTTTTAATATTTGTGAACCTCCTTGTAGGCAATAATTTTCAACCAAGAAAATTTACAAAAAGAATGGATAAGATAAAGGAGCTTGATATCGACTCTTATAATTGGGCAATGCAAAACGCATTGGACAAGTGGACTTTATCTCATGATAATGGGCACAGGTATGGACACGCTACAATGAATATTGCTGAGAGCGTAAATAGTGCGTTAAAGGGTGTCAGTATGATGCCAGTTTGTTGTGTTGTTGAGCATGTATTTGCTAGGCTTGTTAAATTTTTTGATAACAGAAGGTGCATATATCGAGCTCAAATTACAGCTGGTAATACGTACACATAAAATTATTTGGATGAGATGGCAAAGCGCGCTCAAAAAGCTTGTGGCCATAGGGTTGAGAGCTTTGATCGGCGTAGAGGAATTTTTACAATAAGGACTAAAAATCAGAAAAGCAAAAGAAAAGGTAATAACACGCAATCTATTAATTTGGATTGTTGTCAATGCGAATGTGGAAAATTTCAAGGTACGAAAATGCCTTATTCACATGCTATAGCAGCTTGTATGCATATTCGTGTGGACATGTGGACATACGTCGACAAGTGTTATAAACTTTCAGAAGAATTGAGTTGTTACAATTCATATTTCCAACCACTTGCACACCGTGATTACTGGCCTCCCTATGTTGGTCCAACTCTTGTGCCTAATCCAGAGTTGATAAGAAAGAAAGGCAGACCGAGGACTTCTCGGTATCGAAATGAAATGGATAGTAGACAAAGCACTAGGGCAAACCAATGTACATTATGCAGAAATGAGGGACATAATAGGAAGACTTGCCCGAACGTAGCTGGACCATCTAATTACACAGAATGAGATGGAACTAATGTATTTTGACTATCTTCTAATCATGTGAAATTTGTGTCAAACATATGTATATATATATTCACGGTTTATTGCAACACAGCATGGAAAGAATATATAAATTTGCTATATATATATATATATATAATTGAAAAATAAAAAATAAAATTGTTAGAAAGGGTGGTGCAATTAGATTGCATAATTATCTTATAAAATTGTTTGATTGTTAGTGTTAATTTCTCTATACCTACCCACCTACATCTTGCAAAGCAAGAACAAATATATTCTTCAAACACTCAAGTCAATGATCGACTTTCAATTTCATTGTAATTAATTAATTAATTAATTTACACAACTATCAATTTTATTAATGACATTGAGCAACTGCAATCCTGCTATTTATCTGATAAATATTGGTGGGCCAAAAATTTGCTTATGTAATCACATAAATATTTACTAATATAATTCCTATTAAATTGTTCCTCCCACTTACTATTTCAATAATTGGACACTTATTTTTTTTAAACAAATTTTGAATTTTGAATTTGGTTAAATAAAAAAAATTTATATATATATATATATATATACATATACATGTAGGAACACCTGATGCTAGGTGTTCCTACATATATATATATATATATATATATATATATATATATATATATATATATATATATATATATATATACGCACACACACACACGCGCACACACATAGAAAATCATGCATGTGGACAATTTAAATCCCAATTTGTTTACTCCATTTAGTAATTCAATAATTGTTCACTTAAATTTTTTTAAACCCTTATGGGTAATGAAACATAAGGTCTCTATTATTAATTCCAATCAATAAAATAGGTTGTTAATCGCACATTAACTATATATATACATATATATGTGAAACACATTAATACAAATTTGCAAGTTTAATTAATGAAATGTGACCCTGTGTCACACCTCGTCGGCCTTCTATTTCATCCAGGATAATGCCGTTGTCGTTCGGCATGTTGTGCATCACCCTCTTGTGCATTACTCGGTCCAACATCTCCACCCATAATATCATTATGGAAATTAGTGAATGAAGGTCCTTCAGAACTTGATTGAGGATTTGACTATTCCGGTGTTCCAAATAATTGCTGGAAGAATTCATTTCCATAAAAATCTTGTGTTGGGGTGGATTGAGTATTAAATGCAGGAAGTGTGAATGCATTTGGTGTTTGCTTATTCGGAGCTGACATTGGTATCCCGTGATATGAGCTACTAGGACCACCGATATCACCTAGTGTGTAACTGGTGCCCCCCACTTCAAACTGATGAGTAACTCTCGTTTCTTGATAAGGCCATGACATGGGGGTTATATTTGCGTTACATGTGGATCATAATACATTTGATCAACATTTGTTCGCCTATCAATCATCCCGGTCCGATGTCGTCACGTACGGAAGTCTTGAAATTGTTGTTTCATAGGTGCAACATTCACAGGTTCGGGGCACGGTTGTCGCTGATATTCATTTGAGGTTCTATCCTCATAACCAACTGCACCTAGGATGCTTTCCAATATCCTATTATTATCTACATATCCGGGGTGTTCGTGGTACCCTCTTTCAAGACCATCAGCCTACATAATTAAATTTTGTGTCAATATATTTCTAAAACATTATATGTAAATTTGAAGCATAAATATTTAATAATTGTGTAATATAAAGCAAAGAAGAAAACTTACAGTAGCTCCACGTCTCGCATCAACTGGGGTTATCCACCGTCTAGTACGTTGCACGTACCATTGCATGTATTCAGATCGATTATGCAATGGCCATCTTGGAAGTTGGCCAACAACAACACGATCATGCCGGTTATTCCATTCATTTATAAATGCAGCAAACTCTATCGCCCAATTAAGGTGATTTTGTCCATGCATATCTATTGTACGCAAATTATTCTGTATAAGTGGTTGCGATGGAATTTGCTGATCAAAACCGAATTGTCGCATGACCCTGTCAGGATGGTGCCACTCTATGATATAGAAATATATCAATGGAACAACATCCATCCAACTTTATTGCCCACTTCTACATATATCGAGAAGTAGTTGAATTACATTATGGTACGGCTCCCATTCAAACTGTATAGCAAATTATCACAGGTGACCTTAATTATTTATTAAAAATAATTAACAAAAATAATATCATCTACCAACATATGTACATAAATTAATTTAAATTCACTAAGTAGCTCTTCAACTCCCTGTATATCTAATATTTCTCGATATGTCCATATGTCCCTTCTAGATATAATATTCCTATCCAATGCAAAACTCCACCTACGCAGATAAAATGCTCAAATATCAGCTCGTATTATTCAAAACACTATGACATAAAAATTTAATTAAATTACATATTTATAAATTATATTTTACCTAATTCCGTATGGTAAGTCTCTATTTAATGGTTGAGCCTCTACATGTTCAAGCCTAAACTGTGCAAGTCTCGCCCACGCCCACATTTGTAGGAGTTGTAGATATCCAATAACTCCCTTAGCATTTGGACGTATTGCCCTACATAATTCTCTATACAGCCAGGCTAAACATACTGATCCCTAACTATATTGCCCAACGGATTCCAAATCCTCCAACAAAGGTAGAAACATTAGGTGCACCGCGCTAGATGATTGTGATGAAAATAACATTCCACCAAAACATCGTAATATCCATGCACGAGCATATTGTTGCAATATTATAGATGTCGCATCATCAGGAATATCACCAAACATGTTATCTAACCAAGTTAGTTTAATTTGTCCACCCCGCATATCTGCGGGGGAAGGAACTACTCCAAGTAAATTGTAACAAACAGTCTCCCAGTCAAGATTTGTTCTTCCGATTACCGGCCTACCCTCAATTGGTAATCCCGTTATAATCCCCACGTCCTGAAGTGTTACTGTTGCTTCACCGCATGTGAGGTGGAATGTATGTGTCTCATGTAACGCCCCAAATATTGTAAACTAATAAAACGAGCATCTAAATAAAAATTTATTTATTCTAAGATTAAATAGGACATGTTGTATATAGTAATGGGTTGAAATTTTGTAAGAAATTTAAATGGGTGTAGGAAAGTAGAAAAGAGGTGAATTAAATTTATTGGGAGTTAAAATGAATTTAATGGGGACTATATGGGAATTTGACACTTCCCCCAATTTGCTCTTCCCTTCCCACCGCCCCTACGGTCCTCTGCTCCTCGTGGCCAGCCGCCGGCTATGGCACCTCCTCTTCTTCTTCTCTCCCTTTCGCACGATAGTAGCCCCATTCTCTCCTCCGTTTTGCTGCATTTCTGCTTTGGATTGCAACCCCTCACTTCACCATTCTCTATCGCCTCCGGCCACCGAAACCTCCTTCATTGAATGACGATCATCAAGTAAGAAAAGGGTGAGTGTTAATCTAAAATTTAAGGGAAGTTTGAGAGGGTGATAGTTTTGAAAAGTTAGGGATTTGACATTCAATTTTTGGAATTTGGTATTTAAAACTTAGACTATGCTAGATTTCTCATTTTTAGATTAATATAATCAATTAAATTTATCTTATTATGGAGATTTATTGAACTTATAGTTGAAATGTTATGTGTATTGTGAAGAAGAAGAAGAGGAAAGCGTGAAGAATACAGGAAAAGAGAAGCAAGTGGAGGACTAAGTTCACGTTTGCCAAATCCGTTGAAGTTGTTTTGCTAGAATTTTGAGGTTTGCGACCACAAAATTCACATTTTCTTATTTTAATTATTAAGTGTGGGTTTGGAATTATGGTATGAGATGAATTTTATTGAGTATTAGTAGAGATTTAAGAGCTAATGGACATAATATAGCTTAGTGAAGTGGTTGACTTAGTAGAAATATCTTATAAATGTGTAAGTGCTAATTTTTTTTGAGGTATAATTGTGATGATAAAGATTGGATTTTAAGATATAAATGGTAGATGATTTAAATAATAAGAGTTGCAATGAAAGTATGAGTTTATTTATGTTAGTAAAGTTAGAGTTAAATTTATTAAATAATATGCATGATTGCTCATGATATTCTAAAGAACATTATAAATAATGAAATGGTAGAATGTAAATAACAAGTAAGCTAATCTAAAAATTCATTCAAGTAAGTTGTTGTTTATACAAAATAAGAATTTGAAGTACATTGTTATAATTTGAATGATTGTGTAGTGGTGATACTTTAAGGCCATGTGGTGCCATAAAGTGAATTTAAATTACAAACTGCAATTGAAATTTTGATAATTATGAATTGTTATGTAAAGGAGAATGCAATAAATGAATTTGACTGAGGAATTAGTATTGCCCTTGGTAATCGATAGGAAACATGGGTGAGAGTATAGTTGGCTAGCCAAAGGGAGTACAGAACTGCATTGACGAATGGGACGTCTGCAGGTTAATGAGAACCTGCAAAATTTAATATTGTTACCGCTACTGTTATTTCTACTGCTACTATACTATTACTATTGCTCATCTTGCATACTTAACTCACGTAATCCCATTGGTTTACTTTGGGCTATAGACCATATAATGCACACATGCTTATATATTAACTTTAATTATGTTTAAGGATTCGTTGTGAATGAATTTAATTATTGGCTTGCTTGTTTGATATGTTTAAACTGCTAATGTGTTTACTGACTCAATTAAGTAAAATCTATTATAAGGATTATGACAAAAATTACCTTCTTAGAATTTGGTCTCATACACTTATTTGTCTATTATTATTACTAGTATCATTATTATTATTACTTTTTAAATGAAATTTAGTTATAATTTTAAATAAGATTATTATTTGTGAAAAGTGAAATTAGTGGTTGCCACTAAGCAATGTGCTTAGCACGTGGACTTTTATTTCTGCGCGTAGGTGTACAGGTTCTTGAATAATAAGGCAAGCCAGGGATCTATCAGGAAGTATGGAGGACTTCTTGTACTTTAAAATAGATGCTTAGGCTTCATATTACTTTTTGGGTATTTTCCTTTGGAAATATAGATTTGAACTATCTAATAGCTTGTTATAAGCTATTTTAGAATGTGTTTCGTGGTTTTTTGTGAACGCTAGTTTATGGTTGTTAAAGTTGTTGTAAATATTTGTTAGATAAAGGAAAAAGGATGTTATTTTTGTTTTTATTTATGGTGTGTTCATATATATATGAACTGGAAAGGTAAATTCACAACTGTTGGTGAATTTGCTTTTTATTTGAATAATTGAGGTGGATGGGAGAAATTGATATTGGATTGGCTTGGTTATGGTGTTGGATTGTGTGGATACTTCATAAAAGTGTAAATTTGCAATTTTTAACAAGGGGATAAGGACCTGTTTAGGGGAAATTCTATCAGTTTTTTGCAAAATTATGAGCACTTTAAATTGTAATAGTATTTGCAGTTATTTAATTGTTAACTGAATTTAAGGTGCAAAAGGATTTAGTTTGGTAACATTCAGTACCTGACCTTCACAGGTCAGGTATGGGTGTTACATTTAGTGGTATCAGAGCCCAGTTTAGGCGGTCCTTGACCTAGATTTGAGAAAGCAAAATAGTGAAGAAGGGTGAATTACGTAATTGTATATGTGAGACATGAAATTTGGCTTTCTGTGATGTGAATAAATGTGTATAAATTGATGGTAGGAGTACAAGTAGGATATGGAGATTTGAGGCATATTTTATAAAATTCTGTTCTTGTATTATCTTCAGATTGGATATGGAGTCAGGTACCAGGGAAGCTAGTCAGGAGGAAAGAGATAGTCAGGGCTCCGCTACTTTTGAGGGTACTGATAGGAGGCAAACCTCAACTGAGACCCCTCCTGTGCCGCCTTGTCCACCGGCTCAGATGGAATTTTTTCAAACAATGACTGAAACAATGAGAAAAATGGCAGAGGCTATGCCTCATTACCCACCTCAACCCCCACCTCATCCACAAAAGGGTAGCTATGAAAGAATGAAAAAGTTAGGGGCTACAGATTTCTATGGTGATGCATCCATCATTTCGCAAAAAGCAGAAGAATGGCTTCAGAAGGTAAAGAGGATTTTTATCACATGAAGATCACACCAGAAGAAAAACTAGACTTCATAGCCCTTTTACTTCAAGGTCAGGCTCATGAATGGTGGTTGGCCATCTCCAGGGATATGTTAGAACCTGGTCGCACTTGGGACTTCTTTTTAGACCAGTTTGGGAAGAGATGCATCGGGGTTCAGTACAAGAAAGCTATGGAGAGAGCATTTCTTTATTTGAGGCAGGGAACCAAGACAATGACTGAGTATCTAAGAGAATTTGATAGATTGAGTCACTATGCTCCACAGCTCATGGCAACGAAGGAAATGAAGCTGCAGAGGTTTAAAGATGGGTTACATACTGAGATTAGACGGGGTCTAGTGGGAGATAAATTTACTGATATTGGAGAATTGGTTGAGACTGCTCTTGAAATAGAAGAGTTAGAAGCTAAAGAGAAGAATAGAAAGATCAGAAGTCAGCAAAAAAGGAGTCAAGGGAAGTCTGGCTCAACCACTCAAGTTAGCAAAAGACAGAAAGGATCTCAGCCGGCAGCATAGTCACAAGTCTACTCTCAGGGACAATCATAAGGACAGAGAAGCTCAGCTAGTTCAGGCCGATAGACCACATCTATAACCAGCACACCAGGAGGTGTAAGTAGGGCCACTCCTACATGTGAGTACTGTGGAAAATAACATGTGGGTGAATGTTGGAAGAAGGTGGGAGCCTGTCTTAGATGCGGTTCTAAGGATCATCACATCAGAGACTGTCCTAAACCTCGAACCCCGATTGCTTCATAGTCTAGAGAAACCACTTCTGCTCAAGCAGGCAAAGGTAGAGGTAGAGGTAAAGGTGATGCAGTAGGAGGCACTACTCAAAAGAATTTTGCGCAGACAGTTGTGGGATCAGATGCCAGAGTTTCAGCATGCACCTATGGTGTCAGAGCTTGTGAGGAGCAGAATACACAGGATATTATTGTTAGTAAATTTTCCCTTTTTAATCGTGATGTTTATGCATTAGTAGATCCTAACTCTACACATTCATACATATGTACTACTGTAGCTCATGGGAAGGGTTGGAATGTTAAAAAATTGGAACATGAAATCCTAGTAACTAATCCTCTAGGGCACAGCGTACTGGTAGATAAAGTATATAGAGATTGTCCATTTCAAGCACAAAACCATATTTTTCCAGCCAATCTAATTGAATTACCATTCCATGAGGTTGATATAATTATTGGGATGGATTGGTTATATGCACATCAAGTGATAGTGGATTGCCGTCTTAAATGGATTACGCTTAGAACTGTCAATGATGAAGAGATCACTGTAGTAGGTGAGAGATCGGATTTTCTTTCCAATGTGATATCTGCCGACAGGGCTAGGAGGTTAATGAGAAAAGGGTGTGAGGCATACTTGGCATGTGTTCTTGATGCTAAGAAGGAAGAACCCAACATCCAAGATATTCCTACAGTATGTGACTTTCAGGATGTATTTCCGGATGAATTACCAGGGTTACTACCAGAAAGAGAGATTAACTTCTCTATCAAGGTGATGCCTAGTACAGGCACAATATCTATTGCACCTTATAGAATGACACCCACTGAATTCAAAGAATTAAAGATTCAGCTACAAGAACTTCTCGAAAAGGGTTTTATTCGCCCCATTGTGTCTCCATGGGGTGCACCTGTACTTTTTATCAAGAAGAGGGATGGGACCCAAAGACTTTGTATTGACTACCGGCAACTAAATAAAGTTACAGTGAAGAATAAATACCCGTTTGTGACGCGTGCCGGACCAGCAAGGTCCTCATTGAGCCCGCCTTTTGGGGCTTGAGGGATTGGTTCGCGTCTTTTTTGATCTTAGGCATCGCGAGACATTTTGGACACCTCCTACCCAATAGAACATTGGGAGGATTATCTAATCTCGTGACACCTTTAGGCACCTTGAGGCATTTTGGAGTCGCCACCCAATTTGCGAGAAATTGGGAAAAGGGTCGTCTAACCTCGGGGGTCTTAAACCAGAGAAGGTGTACGGAACTTTACTTTTATTAATGACCTAAGTTAAATTTATAAATGAGTTTTTAGCAAAAACGAAATTTCATCTCTCATCTCACGCGATCATGCATTAAATTTAAAGCACATTACAACCATTTTGACAAACATTAAATAAAGCAATAAATAAATAAATTACAAGAGTAAAATTCACCCCAAAAATTAATTACAAGGGCCCAACATGAATAAGTAAATAAATACTTCACAAAAAGAGAATAAAATACATCATACATAAATCGTGGAATTTATTGGGCTTTTAGGAACATCGGTTCCTTTTATTGACCTAAGAAAATTGGAGAATTCTTTTAGGCACTGATTGAGAAAATAGAGATGAGTGATCCCATTTTATGAAAATTATTTCTCCATTTAATAGTGATATTTTATAGGGTAAAATAGGACATTGGTCCATTTTATTTAATAAAATCCCCAATTTTAATTATTGTAAAAAATATGATTTATTATAATGCGGGCAAGTCTAAAATACATTTTTGCATGCGACATAAAAATAATATACTAAATAAGATACAGTAATTAAGAAATGCAAACCGAATACGAAGGTCTTAGTTTCTCGTTTCTCTAGGCCGCTCGGAGATACCACTCAAGGTGAAATAGATACGTTTTGGGGACAATTAAAAAGAGAATAAAATAGAATGTTAGTGAATTAAATCAAATCAATAAATAATATAAACAAGCATATAAATTAATCAAATGAATAATTATTTAAATAATGATACAACCAATTAAACAATTATTTAAATTATATAACAACCAATTAAATTAATTAAATATATACAATCAATTAAATCAACCAAACGTAAATAATCAATTAAATCAATTAGATAAAGTAATAAAGGTGAGTCAAGCGATTAAATAAATAATACAAACAAGCAACGAATAAATTAAATAAATTAAACAATTAATTAAATGTTTAATTGAATTAATTAAATAAGTTAAACCATGTTATACATCATGCAAATAAATTATTCTAAGTCAAGATTATTTATGACAAACGCGTTAGTGTACATACAAATAAATAATGGCAATACACAGATTAATTACAACAATCAAATAATTAATAATTTAATAGCTAGATTAATTATTATGTTAATTATTAACCACAAATCTTAAGCCACAAGAAACCCATGAACAGTAGCAACATTAAAGAATAAATTACTGATGACAATAAACGAAAAAAACAATGAACAACAGTGAAAAGTTTGTGAAGAGCTTTAACAATATACAATGGCATGATCAATAATAAACAGCAACAAATATGCATGAACAGATTATTAATAAATATATTGGATAAACAATAAATAACAAAGAAATAGTATACCACAATAAATATTAATAATACAACAATTATATGCAAGTTAATCATAATAAACAACTTAATCTCAGGTCAAATACAGCGAGAAAGATACACAGTATATAGATTAATAAGAACAAACAACAATAAATAAACAACAACAATGATGATAAAAGAAACATGAGCAGATTAATAAAAAATAAACAACAACAACAAATAATAATAATAATAATAATAATAATAATAATAATAATAATAATAATAATAGAAAATAAACATAAAATAATAATACAAATAATAACAAGAAATAACAACAATAATATAACACAACAATAATAATAATAATAATAATAATAATAATAATAATAATAATAATAATAATAATAATAATAATAAATAAATAAATAAATATAAAATAAATAATATTAACAATAATAATGACATGAAATAGTAATAATACTAACAATGATAATAAATAATAATAATAATAATAATAATAATAATAATAATAATAATAATAATAATAATAATATTAATTAATTAATAATCATCACAATAAACAATAATAACACAAATAATAATAATAATAATAACAATAACACAAATAATAATAATAATAATAATAATAATAATAATAATAATAATAATAATAATAATAATAAAAATAATCATCACAATAACCATAACACAAATAATAATAATAATAATAATAATAAAACACAATAATACTTAATAATAAATAAATAATAATAATAATACTAAAACAAATAATGATAATAAAAATAATGTAAAATAAATAAATATAAAATGATAATGATAATAATAATAATAATAATAATAATAATAATAATAATAATAATAAAAACAGAATAATACTAATAATAAATAAATAAAATAATAATATTAATAATATTAATATTAATTAATAATAATAATAATAATATATTAAAATAAATAAATATAATATAAAATAAGACTCGCCGGATTTCCCTCGCCGGAGGCCACCGGTGGTCGACACCACCATCGCCGGACGACAGATCGTGACGCCAGGAGTCTGCCGCAGGTAGCCACGCGCCGGAAGGACGCCTGAGTTGGTCGAAAAACGCCTTGGAACGCCGCGGGTCCTTCCTCACCGATCTTCTTCCCGCCGGCGAGTGGCAATGATCGGCGGCTACCGCCCGGTTCGTCCGGGCCTCCTCGGTCTGGCAGTGGGGTCCGTGGCTGGCCGGCGGCTCCCCCGGTTCCTCCTCTCTCTTTTTTCCTTTTTCCCGGTTTCCTTTGTCCCTGCGTTTCCCGTTGGCCTTTGTTTTTTGTCCTTTGGCTTTTGCTCTCTATTTCCCTTGCTCTCTCCTTATTTTTCCTTTCTCTTCTTTTTGCTTTTATTTGGTTTCTTTTCCCTTTTATTTCTCTCTATCCCTTGGTTTTTCTTTCTATTTTCTTTTTGCTTTCTCTTCTATTTTCTTTTTCCCTCTCTTCTGCCAGCCTCCTTTGATTTCTTCATCTCTTTGTTTTTATACCCCAAATTTAGGGTAGGGCCCACTCATAATTTTCCCATATTGTCTCCATAATTTTTAATTTTCTAATTTTCTTAATTTAAATAATTAACGTAAATTTAACATATATTTTACTTAATTAGACATTACATTTATTTTCTTTTTTCAACTTTAATTATCATAGAATATTAACTAATTAATTTTTAATTTTGCATACATATATATATATATTTTTTCTATTTTTAGGTCTTTATATATATTTTTTACGGAGAAATTATCAAGAAACTCGGAGAGCCAAAATCAAATCTTTTCTCTTTTATTTTTTTTTTTAGCCTTGACTCGGGACCCGATGTCTATAGTTGCCCCCAATTTTGGGAAAGCTAGTGCCTAGACACCTAAGTGAGCTCAAAATTCAGAAAAGAAGGAAAGAAGAGACACAGAGACACGTACCTGAGGCCGTTGTCGTTCTGGAACTGTTGGGGTAGTTACCGTCTATTTGTCGACGTGTTAACCCTTATCATTTTTGGAATATAACCTGTGCGGTTTTATTTGGTGTCTAATCTCTGTCATTTCGGCATCTAACCTGTGCGGTGTCTAGCCTCAGCCATTTCGGTATCTAACCTGTTGGTATGGTGTCTAACCTTCCTCGTTTCGGTATCTAACCTGTGAGGTGTCTAGCCTCAGTCGGGTTGGTATCTAACCTATGGATGCGGTGTCTAACCTTCCTCGTTGTGGCATCTAACCTGTGCGGTGTCTAACCGTTGTCGGGTCAGTATATAACCTACTAGTGTGGTGTCTAACCTCTGTCGTTCCGGCATCTAACCTGTGCGGTGTCTAGCCTCAGCCATTTCGGTATCTAATCTATTGGTGTGGTGTCTAACCTTTCTCGTTGCGGCATCTAACCTGTACGGTGTCTAGCCTCAGCCGGGTCGGTATCAAACCTGGAGAATTGCCTCTTGAGATAACTTAGAGATTTTGCCCCCTGAGAGACCTTTGAGATTTTGCCTCCTCAGAGGGCTTACAGGTTTGCCTCCTCAGAGGGCTTACAGGTTTGCCTCCTCAGAGGACTTTGAGATTTGCCTCCTCAGAGGACTTTGGAATTTACCTCCTCAGAGGACTTTCAGATTTTGCCTCCTCAGAGGACTTTGGAATTTGCCTCCTTAGAGGACTTTGAGATTTGCCTCCTCAGAGGACTTTGATTGACTTGTCCCCTGAGAGGTTTTGGCTAATTTGCCTCTTGAAAGGGCTTAAAACTTTGCCTCTTGAGAGGGCTTCAGAAACGTCAACGTGCAAAGTCACGATTAAGACTGATGTACACTATCTAGTAGGCGCTGGGCACCATGTATACAGAGAATGCCTATGAAAAGCTATGCATGTATGAAATGACATGCGAAGTTATGCATATGTGAAATTTAGGCACATAATCATTCATACAAAATATTAATCATTTGCAAAAGATTATACCTGTAGGATGCTTAAAATGCGACATGAGACAACTGTAAGGAGTTGTGTGAAGCGTGTACTGTGCGTACTATGTATGGACTACAAAGATGAAATGCATGCATAGAATTGTGCATATGACATAGTTACGCGCATGGCTTGTATATATGTAAAAGATTATGGAATGTGTGCGAAGAATCGTATTCTGCAAAATATTTGCCAATGATCATGAATGAAAAATATATGCAAAGGATCAGGCATGAGAAATATATGAAGGGGGATTTATGTATGCGAAATATGTGCAAATGCTCATGCATGTGACAAGGGTAAAGAGTCTATGTGAAAAATTGAGTGTGTGTAATGTGTATATTGATAACTATGCATATGAAACAAATGTAGAAAAAATCATATGTGTGTGTGTACAAAATGCATGCAAAAGATGTGCATGTGATATACATGCAAAGGATGTGCCCACAAAATGCGTGAAAACAAGTGACTATAAAAAATGAAATTTAGAGAGCCATGTACGCAAAAGTACTTATGAAATATGCTCGCTAAAGATCTTATGCCAAAAGACACACACCAAGGATTATACATGTAAAACTATTTATAAGAATGTTTGATACAATTATGTGTGAATTTTACACACTACTACTACCTGATTTTAATCTTGTTTACAATAATCAATAATTTGATGGTTAAATCTAAACTGCTCTATTAAATAAACTAATTAAACCTATCTCATGTTAATCAGAAGAAGACAAAATATATAATGAAGAACTTAAGATAATGAACTTGATTCCATCATTTTAAATTAACAATTATCATCTTTTCATGCAAGCCAAGTTGGAGTATATTTCTAACTCATTCTCTTGACATGAATTAGAATTGCTCAAAGTATATATTTAAAGCACTAACTCCTAATTCTCATTAGTAAACTAGTTAACTCTAATTATATGCTTTAAGATTATTTAATCAACCTATAACAACTATCTCAACATACTGATCTCTCTAGTTATGCTTTGATAATGAAATTCTATTATATTTAAGTTAAAATGATCTCTCGACTCTATCTTAACTTATAAAAATCATGCAATTGTACTAATAGAAATTCTGCATTCAAAGACTCTTAAAATAGATGGAAATAAAGAATAATAATAACATTCAAATTCATTGAAATAATATTCATTTAATTTAAAGAGAAGAAATAATTAATAAGAGTATAAGAAAGAAATCTCTCAACCCTTTCCCAAACTCTTATAATAGATTTTTCCTCTCCTTGATCTTCTTCTCCAAAACATGAAAAACTAACTAAGAAATTTAACTAAGGAAAAGAAACTGTTCTTCAAACTACAGAAAACTACTTAATAAAAATTATGTATATTACATTCTAGTTTAACGTTAATATTTAAAAAATGCTAAGAATTATGTCCCTTAGAAATGTCTCTTCACAATGGTTGCAAAGGTTGATGGAAGAAAATGCCTTTTGAAGTGACTTTTCAAGGAAAACTGTCCAAACGGATAGTTCAGTCGGGATCGCGAGGATGTCGCGCTCGCGACAGAACACGAAACACTTCTTTCTCCTTCTTTCCTCTCTTTCTCCCCTGCTTTTCCTCTTCTTTCTGGCCACTCATGACTCGTGATGGCCTTTCACGAGTCGTGAGCCTTGTGTGTGAGTCGTGAGCCACACTCACGTCTCGTTACTTCCGCTAGTTCTTCTTTCTTTTTCCCTTTTCTTTCTTCTCTTCACGCTGGCTTCTCTGCATCATCACGAGTCGTGATGGAGTTTCACGACTCATGACCCTACTTCCTCAGCTCCTTCTCTTCTTTTCTCCTTCCTTTTGCTTTCGCTAGTGCTTTCTTCTTTGCCATTCACGACTCGTGATCTCCTTTCATGAGTCGTAACCCTGCTTCTTTGCTCTCTGTATCTTCAGTTTGCTTAATTAACCCATCACGACTCATAACCTCTTTTCACGAGTTGTGCATTGTCAGTCCATTTTCACAGCTCTTCCTCTTTGCATTCAATTCTTTATTATTCATACTATTTTCTTCCCTTTTCTCCTAAATCAACCTACAAAACACATAAACACATAAACTAACACAAATAACATAAAAATATAAATAATTACATATTTAACTTTATAGTTTACAGAAAATATATACTAAATAATACTTTAATTATACACCTCTCAAATTCCCCCACACTTAAACCTTGCTTGTCCTCAAGCAAGATAAAAGAAATAGGAAAACTCAACAATCAGTAAATGTTATTATACAGCATTGTCCATTCAGCATATATAATAGAATTGAAAAGATCAAATATCTCAAACACTAAAAAATATTAGTAAATCAAATTTCAAAGCATGTATTAAAATTTTAACAAATCACTTAATTTTACTAATTCCAACATTAAGAGTATAGGTCTCAAAAAACTAAACATGATTTAAAGAGAGAAATTTGATCATAAAGTAAAAAATTCTAAAGTTGCTAGCTGCATTTGGGACAGTTTTGAGCTCACTTACCTTTAATCCAATCTTATGGCATTTTTAGACTTTTCTTTTTCTTTCATCATATATTTTTTTCTTTTATTTTTTTTCTTTTACATTGGTATATTTCTTTCATTTAATCCCATGAACAGCAAGAGAAAGTAGTATGGGTGCGTTTTATGCTTCATCCCATACATTTCAATTTTAGATGTACATCTTGCTTTCTTTTCTTTTTATGAATTAAGTGGGTGCATTTTATGCTCCATCCCACTTGTGATTTTCTTTTATTTTTTCTAAGTCCTCATCCATTATTGAAAAGATATAGGGTAAGTATTATGGCTATAGTTTCCTTAGGCAACTAGAAACTTAAAATTTCAAACTAAATGAGCAAATTCTAACTTTACAAACATGGTTAATAAAAAAGACTAAATAATCTATAATGGAGCAAGAAGTAAAAGAAAATAATTTGAAAAACTTAAAACACATACCAAAAATTTTGAAAAACTAATAAAAATGAGCATAAAAGATAAATGTCTTAACAACCTATATAACACGCCAATTGAATAATACCTTATAATAAAATTTACTACAAAACCTAATTGAAAACTAAAATAAGACAAATACACATGCAACTCATTAAAGCATTCACTCACACAAACTCATAAAACACAAACATACTCACTCCCCCACACTTAGAACCAACATTGTCCTCAATGTGAAGAAATGAAACAAAATAAACAAATAAAATAAAGAAATAAAATAAAGAGAAGAAAAACTCCTTGCTCCTGGTGAAGGTAGAGGCGATGGAACCTCAAATCCCGATTGAGCAATAAAATGATCCATCCTATACTCCAACTGCCTTTGGCGTCTTGCTATAAATGAGAGCTAATCTTGCATATGAGATTGATTTTGTAAAAGCTGCTCAAACATAGCTAGTATGTTATGGCTAGAGGATCCAACATCAGGTGCTGCAGTCACATCTGCTGGAACATCAGGCGTAGCTTCATCTTCACTTGTCCTCTCATCACCAACCTCTTCTTCTTGTGCTTCTTCTTGTGGCGCAGAAGATCCTGGAATATCCCTCCAATACGATCGAGCACGATGTGGAATTTCTTGAAACTTATTACCAACTACCTCTCCACGCACCAACACATGCTTAGTAAAATATAGACAAGGAAAAACGCGATATATTGCACTAAAATCCACATTTATATTCCTTACAAAACTAAAAATAACATGCCCATGAGTTAAAGGTGAATCATGCTTATTAACACATTGCAACAATTGAGTAACTATCCAATAAGGCCAACATACATCCTTACATTTATGTATACACCACATCAAAAATAATTCATGGTATGAAACTCTATTAAATTCAGACCTATTAAACACTACAGAAGCTAATACCTTATGAAAAATCCAATATTTTAAATCTTTAATAAACATAGGCTTAGCATCTCTAGCCCTATAAGGTGTTGGCAAATCAGTTAAAAAGTTCCAAAATTTATTAGGCTTGAAAGATTTAGGTGGGTTAGTTAAACCAGTTTGGGAAAATCTAAACATCCTATTCATCATAAAATAGGTCAAAGTATAAGATTTACCAGCCATCCTAAAATCCAACCAATTCTCATTATCTTCATTCTTTTTCAATGTGGTGTAAAATTCCAAAACTAAATCAGGATGAACATCTTCATTCATAGTAGCAAATTTCAACAAGCAACAAAATCTCAACATTTCATTTACAACATAACATGCCAATTTGTGCAAGCAAAGAATTAGGAAAATACTTACATTGCAACAAAGGTCTATCACGAAGGGTTAAATACCTACTACCTTCATCTATGGAAAATATGGAAAACAGAGCACCAAAATTAGCAGCAATATTCCCCTCTTGAGCCTCCTGTCTTACTGGTTCAGTACGTGATGAAGATGGGTTTTTGGTTCTCACCATTTTTGTTTTAAAAGATAGAAATGCTATGTAAACAGAGATGAAATATGAATAGAGATGAAATGAAAATATGCAAGAAATGAAACTCCTGTGGAAAGTTGATGGTTATTACGGAAGAATGCCGGAAGAAATAAAGAAATAAAGTGCCGAAATAAACAAATAACAATGAAAATGAAAGGAAATAAAAAGAACCAAGAACTGACCACCAACAAATTTGCTCACAAAGAAGAAAGAAAAATAAATACCACTGAAAAAGAAATGAACGACAATGAAGGCTAAAGGAAGAAACGTAACAGAAAAATGATGATGAAATAAATACAGAAAACTGTCTTCTAAGGAACTAATGACACAGAGGAAATTGGCAGTGCTAAAACGTAAATGAAAAATTGTGAAAGAAATGAAATGAAAGAAGATGAAGGGGTACAGCGGATATGCGACTCGTGACCTGCACTTACAATAAAGGGAAAATGAAACGAAGAGGGAAATGTGAAAAGTTAAGTGAAATAAAAATGAACAGGTAAAAATATGAAAGGTCACAATGTTAGGGATTTGAAACTAAAATTTCCCTCTTTTAAATTTTGATCCTGTGTTTTAAGGGTTAAGTGTTAAAATTAAGTTAATTTAATTGAAATTAAAACATAGAAATCTGAGGAAAAAGAAAACAAAACCAAATTAAGGAAAAAATAATAAGTAAAATAACAAAATAGAAGAAAAATTGAGAACTTACCTGATGGCTTCACATCGCGCTTCATGAGTCGTGAGGACGCTTCACGACTGGTGATGCTTTGCACTTACCAGGCAATCTTCGCACGACTCGTGAATTATCATCAAAAGTCGGACGGCCTAGTAGCCTCGCTTTCTGTCGCGATCGCGATGCTTGCCGCGATCGTGACAGAAGCCTCAAGCGCAAACTTGGTACATTCTATCGCTCTCGCGATTGTAGTCGCGCACGCGACAGAATATCACGTCTACAAAAACCTTATTATATTTTTTTTTAAATAAATAAATAATACTTAAAACACAATTTGTTAATAAAAAGACACAATATAAAATACAATAACTTAAAATAACATAAAACACATATAGAAAGAAAATATAATTAAGCAACCTAAATAAGAGACATAAATTTTAGGATTTTAAATGGTCTCTAGGATTTTCTTCAGTATTGCTCAGAAGACATCCTAAATTTCTAGAAGGTAAAGAACTTGCTAATTGGCCCAATTGTATCTCAAGATTATGAATAGATGAAGCATGATTTTTAGTAATTTGGTAAATTTTAGCCTCAAGCGTCTTTTGATTTTCATCTTGAGAACTCATCTTAAAATTAATCTCTTCAATGAATTTATCAATCTTCCCTTCAAATGCTCCAAACCTATCTTGTGGTTGTTGGTATCCTACACTCCTATTTTGGTTGTTATTATTATTTCCCCATGACAAATTAGGATGGTTTCTCTAACCAGAATTAAAGGTATTAGAATAAGGATTCCCACGCCCTTGGCCTTAGACAAAATTAACTTGTTCCTCTTTTCTAACCATTCCTTCATTGCAATTATCACTCATATGCCCTTGTTGACCACAAATATTGCGTGCATTTAATGAATTACCACCCATACTAAGGCTATTGACTCTATGAGTCAAAGCTTCAATTTGAGCTTATAATGCGACCATAGAATCTAGTGAATGGACCCCCATAGCATTAGAAGAATTAGACTCCCTTACTCTTTCAGTAGGCCACATGCAATTATTCATTGACATTTCCTCCAATAATTCAAATGCTGCCTCAGTAGTTTTCCTCATTAAAGAGCCACTAACTGCAGCATCTATAGTACCTCTTGTGGTAGGATTAACTCCATTGTAAAATGTTTGTATTAATAGCTCCCTTGGAAGGTTATGGTGTGGACACATTCGCTGTAATTCCTTAAACCTTTCCCACACTTCATACAAAGACTCATTATCATTTTGCACAAAAGTGGTGATATCCTTTATGATTTTAGCAGTTTTGGCTAAGGGAAAATATTTTGATAGAAATGCTTGGGCCAATTGGTCCCAAGTGGTTATAGATCCCCTTGTAAGTGAATTCAACCAAGCCTTTGTTTTATCTTTCAAAGTGAAAGGAAAAAGCCTAAGCTTAATTGCATCAGCCGAAACACCATTTATCTTAAAGGTATCACAAATCTCTAAAAAGTTTGCCAAATGAGCATTTGGATCCTCATTTGCCAATCCATATGAATCATTTGTAAGAGAGAAGGTTTAATTTCAAATTGATTAGCGTTTACCGTAGGTCTTACCACACCTTGTTGAGCACCACTTAATGCAGGTGTGGCAAAGTCCATCAATCTTGGTGGATTTCCTTCTTCAGCCATGATATGTCTCTTATGCTTATTCTTCTTCTTGTTGGATTTGCGGTTACTTGACAAAAATCTTTCAATTTCAGGATTCAATAGTTTAAGATCTTCTTGAAGCTTCTTGTACTCGGCATGAACTATCAAATCCTGTGCAAACAAAAACAAAACACAAAGTCAAACAAAACAAACAAACGAATACAAAAACAAAATATTGTAATCCAAAATCATAAATCAAGTTTCATAATCACAAAAATCATTTGTTCCCCGGCAACGGCGCCAAAAACTTGTTAGCATATTTTATAGGTGCTAATTTTTGCAAGTATACGGTGTACCGAAATAGTACAAAAGATGTCGATCCCAAAAGGAATATGATGAATTTTACACACTACTACTACCTGATTTTAATCTTGTTTACAATAATCAATAATAATGGTTAAATCTAAACTACTCTATTAAATAAACTAATTAAACCTATCCCATGTTAATCAGAAGAAGACAAAATATATAATGAAGAACTTAAGATAATGAACTTGATTCCAACATTTTAAATTAACAATTATCATCTTTTCATGCAAGCCAAGTTGGAGTATATTTCCAATTCATTCTCTCGACATGAATTAGAATTGCTCAAAGTATATATTTAAAGCACTAACTCCTAATTCTCATTAGTAAACTAGTTAACTCTAATTATATGCTTTAAGATTATTTAATCAACCTATAATAACTATCTCAACATACTAATCTCTCTAGTTATTCTTTGATAATGAAATTCTATTAGATTTAAGTTAAAATGATCTCTCAACTCTATCTTAACTTATAAAAATCATACAATTGTACTAATAGAAATTTTGCATTCAAAGACTCTTAAAATAGATGGAAATAAAGAATAATAATAACATTCAAATTCATTGAAATAATATTCATTTAATTTAAACAGAATAAATAATAGATAAGAGTATAAGAAAGAAATCTCTCAACCCTTTCCCAAACTCTTGTAACAGATTTTTTCTCTCCTTGATCTTCTTCTTCAAAACATTAAAAACTAACTAAGAAATTTGACTAAGGAAAAGAAACTATTCTTCAAACTACAGAAAACTACTTAATAAAAATTTTGTATATTACATTCTAGTTTAACGTTAATATTTATAAAATGCTAAGAATTATGTCCCTTAGAAATGTCTCTTAACAATGGTTGCAAAGGTTGATGGAAGAAAATGCCTTTTGAAGTGACTTTTCAAGGAAAACTGTCCCAACGGATAGTTCTGTCGCGATCGCGAGGATGTCGCGCTCGCTACAGAACACGGAACGCTTCTTTCTCCTTCTTTCCACTTTTTCTCCCTTGCTTTTCCTCTTCTTTCTGGCCACTCATGACTCGTGATGGCCTTTCATGAGTCGTGAGCCTTGTGTGTGAGTCGTGAGCCACACTCACGTCTCGTTACTTTCGCTTGTTCTTCTTTCTTTTTCCCTTTTCTTTCTTCTCTTCACTCTGGCTTCTCTGTATCGTCACGAGTCATGATGGAGGTTCACGACTCATGACCCTACTTCCTCAGCTCCTTCTTTTCTTTTCTCCTTCCTTCTGCTTTTGCTGGTGCTTTCTTGTTTGCCATTCACGACTCATGATCTCCTTTCACGAGTCGTGACCCTGCTTCTTTGCTCTCTGTATCTTCAGTTTGCTTAATTAACCCATCACGACTCGTAACCTCTTTTCACGAGTTGTCCATCGTCAGTCCATTTTCACAGCTCTTCCTCAATTCTTTAATATTCATACTCTTTTCTTCCCTTTTCTCCTAAATCAACCTACAAAACACATAAACACATAAACTAACATAAAAATATAAACAATTACATATTTAACTTTATATTTTACACAAAATACATACTAAATAATACTTTAATTATACACCTATTAATGTGTAAAAACATTTGTAGAAAGCATATCTACAAAGAATATTGCTAGGGGTATATACAAAGTATCACTTTCATGAGCAGCAATAAGAAGTATCCCCAGATTGTGAAATGATTACAACCTATTAGGTACCCCAAACTCTAGTTTTTATCTGTCCTTGAACACGCTGAATGAACCACATTCTCAACTGATTCAATCTCAGACAAAGAATTCGGGAGTCGTTCCCAATAAAGGGCAAGAAAATAAATATGTAGACATCAAGGTTTACTAAACCAACATGTAAATACAAGGCATACCATGCAATCCCTGTGTGTATGTGCAAAAGGCCCAAAATAGAATTTTTCATCATTTGAAAGCAAATTCTAGATGCAACTTTGAAGACGAGACTCAACTCGAATGCAAATGCACTCGTGGCTTCCCGCTTGAAGCTCAAGAGACATCATATGCCTCTTCCTACGTACCAAACCTTATTATAAGGTCATCTCTGCTAATTAGATAAGGCTGAACCCAGAATCAAGAGGTCTTACTTTGGTTGTAACGTTAGGCTTAGGTAATTGGCTATCAAAAGAAGATCAGGTCGCTAGAGAAAAATGGCCGCAACGTTCATTCGATGAATGAAAGGACCATTCCCAACCCCAATTGTATACTATCTAGATATTCTTGGATTTGAATTTGGTAATACTTGAGCTCATCAAGCTCAGCATAAAAATTAAGTTAAAAAGATAGCTACTGAAACTCATCAAAGGGCACTACCATGAGCTCTACTTTTTTTTTCTTTCGCTTCTTCTTTTGTTTTTTTTTTCTGTTTCTTTTTTTCGAAAATTTACACCTTTAATTACATGGAGATAATGATCAACCCCCTTTCTGAAGTGTAGCCCATCCTTATTAGGGCGATTTTTGATAGTCCGAAAAATTATCAATGATTGAAACTTTTTTCCCCGAAGCGTAAACTCACCCTTATCAGGACAATTTTTGATAGTCTAAAGAATTGTCAAAGATTGAAACTCTTTATCCAAAGTATAAATCCATCCTTATTAGGGCAATTTTTTATATTCTGAAGGACTGTCGTGAGTATACCCATCCTTACTAGAGCAGCCATTCAATACCCATCCTTACTAGAGCGGCCATTCTTCTAAGGGGAAGCCAAAATCATTTTAGGCGAAGGATAGTTTTAACGTGTGTAACAATAAAATCGGTACGCATTTAGCATACCAAAATAAAGGCTCAACGGGCTAGCAAGCGATTGCAAAATAAGGGTAGGAAATGGTCATTTAGAGAGCTATACAAAGGATGGTTGCCTAAATCATTTTCTAGATTTAGTTTTATCCAAGGATCGCTTTGAAGGGTAATCAGAAAGGTTCTAGTGCTCTTAGTGAGTTTTCATCCAATCCCCTAATTGCAACTAGTTTTTTTAGTTTGTTTCCAAAATGGGCCAAAAGTGCTCTGAACTTAGAAATTACATGGTATGGCCAAATATTATCACGTGATCCAACTCTCAAAGATGAAACATATCTACCCCTTAATTCAAAATGGAATGAAACGCAGATTTCTAGAGTTAAGACCAAAGCCATTCATAGTTGAGAACTACTTAGGCAGAGTCAAACTTTGAATCAAAGGTACCTTAATAAGGTGCAAACATGTCAGCGTTTTAGGGAACAACTTAACAAAAAAAAATTATTCTATCAGAATTATATACATAAGAATCATAAAGGCATACAAAGAATTGCTTGTAAAATATGTGCAAACTGTGTGCTAAGAATCGTGTACAGGGAAAGATGCATGCAATAGTGTCGTGCATATTAGTAATGCTTGTAAGGAATTACACATGCAAAACATGTGTAAAAACATATTGTGTAGGAATGCGTACATGAAATATGTGCAAGGACGCGTGTGCGCAAAATACCTACAAAAATTATAAGTGAGTGTGTAAACACTGCATGACAAATGATGTGCATACATGGATTTGCAGTGTTCATGCAAGCAGCATATAATGAAGGTATAAGTGCAAAATATGGCACGACATGAGAATGAATGTTCATGATACATGGTGCATGTGCACATGGCATGATTTAGACATGATAGGGATACGCATGTGATGTAAGATGAAGATGATCTGGCATGATAATGTGTACTAATGAGTCGTGAGGAATGGCAAAACTCACATAGATAAAAGTGCAAAATATATACAAATAATGCACATGACATGGGACACAGTATAAGAATGATTGTGCACAGTGAGCGGCATATGTGTGCGATACAAGATATGGGATGGAAGTGATTGCAAGAAACGAATGACGATTACAAAGTATGTGTATTTACATGGCATGTATATACAAGACATGCACTAGTATATATAATGACTAACATACATGATGCAGGATTCACATGTGTATGGCATAAATCATGCATGACAATGCATGTGCATGACATGGTATACAATGTGAAAGATGCAAGGTGTCTGTCGTGCAAGGTGTGTATAATGCCCAACCTAATGATGCATGCTAATATGTGCACACTATGATATGCAACGGTATGTGAATGGTCTAGCACGCGATGTTTATTTACATATGCAATGTGAGCATATTGATATGTACATGTTATGACACATGATGAATGTTATTATTATTTATTATTATTATTATTTTTTAATTGATTTTTTTTTTAGATGTCATGGTGGTAGTATGTCTGTGCGTGCTATGATGCATGTCAATACGTACATTCGATGATGCATGCTGTATGTACTGATTATGGTGCACGATGGATGTTATGGGTGTAATAATGTTAGTATATATGCGTTGCGACAAGCACTGCTGTGTACATGCATGACAAATACATGTTATATTATATTCACAAATTACGATACAAGCAATTTTATACACAAAGTGCACAGGCTCTATTATTGTATATGAGATAAAATGCACATGCTTTATTTACTATTGTTGTTCATGAAAAATGCTTTATTTACTGTTATTGTTCATGAAAAATGCGCGAGCACACGTACAAGAAAAAACTCCTCCCAACCATATTTCTAGCACACAGGAGGTCGTGCAGTCTCTTTCCTAAGTGAGCTTGACCCATGGGTTAACGGGAAACCCAATGGGCGCGTATGATGCATGGTGGACAACCAGCAGCATAACACTTTTAATTTAAAGCACATGTGTATGGGTTTTGGCCGTTATATATTTGGACCCTTCAAACAAAATAAAAATAGGCCCACCGGAGCATGAAAGCCTTTGATGAGTGCCGAATTAATATGCTTGAATTGGTTTAATATATAAGGACCCACGTAACAAGCACATTGTTGAGGTACATATCACCTAGTGGAAGTTTTTATTGCCATTATATGAGCTTTAGTCAAGGGTGGTGTTACTTTAGGTCTACCCAAACATGGTCCCTGCCAATGGGCCTAACTCATCACGAGCATAACGGCCGATCGGGTCTCCATTTGATATACCATTAATAGCACAAGGCTTGGGCTGGTGATTATCCCAAATACTTCCCTACAATGAGTGAAAGTAGGGTCATGTTTTAGGAACAAATCAGGGTAAATAGGGGACCAACTAACATAGTTCTAAGGCTCTAAATAATGTAATGCAATTTTGAAAAGAAATGGAATTTTCATTTCTTAACAACTCATTTATAATTTTAACTTAATTCACTTTCGAAGTAAAGTTTCGATCATGTCCAGTGGAGTCGCCACTGTGACGTGCACCGGACCAGTAAGGCCCTCATTGAGCCCGCCTTTTGGGGCTCGAGGGATTGGTTCGCGTCTTTTTTGATCTTGGGCATCACGAGACATTTTGGACACCTCCTACCCAATAGAACATTGGGAGGATTATTTAATCTCGTGACACCTTTAGGCACCTTGAGTAATTTTGGAGTCGCCACTCAATTTGCGAGAAATTGGGAAAAGGGTCATCTAACCTCGGGGGTCATAAACTAGAGAAGGTGTTCGGAACTTTACTTTTATTAATGACCTAAGTTAAATTTATAAATGAGTTTTTAGCAAAATAAAATTTCATCTCTAATCTTACGCGATCATGCATTGAATTTAAAGCGCATTACAACCATTTTGACAAACATTAAATAAAGCAATAAATAAATAAATTACAAGAGTAAAATTTGCCCCAAAAATTAATTACAAGGGCCCAACATGAATAAGTAAATAAATACTTCACAAAAAGGGAATAAAATACATCATACATAAATCGTGGAATTTATTGGGCTTTTAGGAACATCAGTTCTTTTTATTGACTTAAGAAAATTGGAGAATTCTTTTGGGCACTGATTGAGAAAACGGAGATGAGTGATCCCACTTTATGAAAATTAATTCTCCATTTGATAATGATATTTGATTGGGTAAAATAGGACATTGGTCCATTTTATTTAATAAAATTCCCAATTTTAATTATTGTAAAAAATATGATTTATTATAATTCTGGCAAGTCTAAAATACATTTTTGCATGCGATATAAAAATAATATACTAAATAAGATATGGCAATTAAGAAATGCAAACCGAATACGAAGGTCTTAGTTTCTCGTTTCTCTAGCCCGCTCGGAGATACCACTCAAGGCGAAATAGATACGTTTTGGGGACAATTAAAAAGAGAATAAAATAGAATGTTAGTGAATTAAATCAAATCAATAAATAATATAAACAAGCATATAAATTAATCGAATGAATAATTATTTCAATAATGATACAACCAATTAAACAATTATTTAAATTATATAACAACCAATTAAATTAATTAAATATATACAATCAATTAAATCAACTAAGTGTAAATAATCAATTAAATCAATTAGATAAAGTAATAAAGGTGAGTCAAGCGATTAAATAAATAATACAAACAAGCAACGAATAAATTAAATAAATTAAACAATTAATTAAATGTTTAATTGAATGAATTAAATAAGTTAAATCATGTTATACATCATGCAAATAAATTATTCTAAGTCAAGATTATTTATGACAAACGCGTTAGTGTACATACAAATAAATAATGGCAATACACAGATTAATTACAACAATCAAAAAATTAATAATTTAATAGCTAGATTAATTATTATGTTAATTATTAACCACAAATATTAAGCCACAAGAAACCCATGAACAGTAGCAACATTAAAGAATAAATTACTGATGACAATAGACGAAAAAAACAATGAACAACAGTGAAAAGTTTGTGAAGAGCTTTAATAATATACAATGGCATGATCAATAATAAATAGCAACAAATATGCATGAACAGATTATTAATAAATATATTGGATAAATAATAAATAACAGAGGAATAATATACCACAATAAATATTAATAATACAACAACTATATGCAAGTTAATCATAATAAACAACTTAATCTCAGGTCAAATACAACGATAAAGATACACAGTATATAGATTAACAAGAACAAACAACAATAAATAAACAACACAACAATGATGATAAAAGAAACATGAGCAGATTAATAAAAAATAAACAACAACAACAAATATATAATAATAATAATGATAATGATAATGATAATGATAATGATAATGATAATAATAATAATAATAATAATAATAATAATAATAATAATAATAATAATAATAGAAAATAAACATAAAATAATAATACTAATAATAACAAGAAATAACAACAATAATATAACACAACAACAATAGTCACAATAATTATCATAACAATAACAATAATATAATAATAATAATAATGATGATAATAATAATAGTAATGATATAATAAAATAAATATAAAATAAATAATATTAACAATAATAATGACATGAAATAGTAATAATACTAACAATGATAATAAATGCCAAAACAAATAATAATAATAATAATAATAATAATAATAATAATAATAATAATAACAACAATAATAATAATTAATTAATAATCATCACAATAACAATAATAACACAAATAATAATAATAATAATAATAACAATTATTAGAATAATCATCACAATAACCATAACACAAATAATAATAATAATAATAATAATAATAATAATAATAATAATAAAACACAATAATACTTAATAATAAATAAATAATAATAATAATAATACTAAAACAAATAATAATAATAATAATAATAATAATAATAATAATAATAATAATAATAATAATAATAATAAAGCACAATAATAATAATAATAATAATAATCATAATTTAAAATAAATAAACATAAAATAATAATAATAAAATAATAATAATAATAATAATAATAACAACAGAATAATACTAATAATAAATAAATAAAATAATAATAATAATACTAATATTAATATTAATTAATTAATAATAATAATAATATATTAAAATAAATAAATATAAAATAGGACTCACCGGATTTCCCTCGCCGGAACCGCCGGAGGCCGCCGGTGGTCGACACCACCATCGCCGGACGACAGATCGCGACGCCAGGAGTCTGCCGCCGGTAGCCACGCGCGGGAAGGACACCGGAGTTGGTCGAAAAACACCTTGGAATGTCGCGGGTCCTTCCTCGCCAATCTTCTACCCGTCAGCGAGTGGCGATGATCAGCGGCTACCACCCGGTTCGTCCGAGCCTCATCGGTCTGGTGGTGGGGCGCGTGCGATGGTCAGCCGGGGCGCCCCCGCTTCCTCCCCTCTCTTTTTTCCTTTTTCCCGGTTTCCTCTGTCCCTGTGTTTCCCGTTGGCCTTTGTTTTTGGTCCCTTGGCTTTTGCTCTCTATTTCCCTTGCTCTCCCCTTATTTTTCCTTTCTCTTCTTTTTGCTTTTATTTGGTTTCTTTTCCCTTTTATTTCTCTCTATCCCTTGGTTTTTCTTTCTATTTTCTTTTTGCTCTCTCTTCTGCTTTCTCTTCTATTTTCTTTTTCCCTCTCTTCTGCCGGCCTCCTTTGATTTATTCATCTCTTTGTTTTTATACCCCAAATTTAGGGTAGGGCACACTCATAATTTCCCCATATTTTCTCCATAATTTTTAATTTTCTAATTTTCTTAATTTAAATAATTAAATTAAATTTAACATATATTTTACTTAATTAGACATTACATTTACTTTCTTTTTTCAACTTTAATTATCGTAGAATATTAACTAATTAATTAACTAATTAATTTTTAATTTTGCATACATATATCTATATATTTTATATTTTTAGGTCTTTATATATATTTTTTACGGAGAAATCATCAAGAAGCCCGGAGAGCCAAAATCAAATCTTTTCTCTTATTTTTTTTTTAGCCTTGACTCGGGACCCAGTGTCTACACCGTTGCCTAGAATTGATGATCTCTTGATCAACTTAAAGGGCCTGGTGTATTTTCCAAAATTGATCTAAGGTCTGGCTATCATCAATTGAGGGTGAAAGGGGCAGATGTATCTAAGACGGCCTTCAGAACCAGATATGGGCATTACGAGTTTTTTGTGATGCCTTTTAGGCTCATAAATGCTCCAGCAGTATTTATGGATCTTATGAATCGCATTTTTAATCCTTACTTAGATCAGTTTGTAGTGGTTTTTATTGATGATATACTGATCTATTCAAAGAACCGAGAATAATATGATCAACATCTCAGGATTGTTCTGCAGATTTTGAGGGAACAACAACTTTATGCTAAATTCAGTAAATGTGAGTTTTGTCTAAGTGAGATACCTTTTCTTGGTCATATTGTATCTGCTGATGGGATTAGGGTGGATCCTAAGAAGATGGAAGCCATCCTTGAATGGAAACCGCCAAGAAATGTCACAGAGATTCGAAGCTTTTTAGGTTTGGCAGGGTATTACAGGAGATTTGTCAAGGGGTTTTCCTTAATAGCAGCTCCCTTGACCAAGCTACTCCAGAAGAATGTCAAATTTATGTGGAATGAGAAATGCCAAGAAAGTTTTAAAAAGCTTAAGGTGATGTTGACTGAAGTGCCTATTTTAACTCAATCGATACAGGGAAAGGATTTCGTGATTTACAGTGATGCCTCGCATAATGGATTAGGATGTGTTTTAATGCAAAAAGGAAAGGTGATTGCTTATGAATCTAGGCAACTAAAACCACATGAGAGAAATTATCCGACTCATGACCTAGAGCTAGCTGCAATTGTTTTTGCTCTAAAAGTTTGGAGGCATTATTTATATGGGGAAAAATACTATATCTACACTGACCATAAAAGTCTCAAGTACTTACCCACTCAGAAAGAGTTGAATTTAAAACAAAGAAGATGGATAGAGTTAATCAAGGATTATGACTGCATCATTGACTACCATCTAGGTAAGGCAAATGTGGTAGCTGATGCGCTTAGTCAAAAGTCCACGGCAGGTAAATTTTTTTTGTGATAATAAGTGATTATTCTTGAAATTTCTATTCATAATGAGGTAATATATGAATTCTAATTCTGGTCTTTTATGTATAGCTTTGAGAGCTATGAATGTCAGACTAACATTAGCTAGTGGAGCTATCGTAGCTGAACTGAGGCTTAGGCCGACCTTGTTACAAGAAGTCAAAGAAGCACAAAAGCATGATGAAAAGTTAGCTACCGTCTTCAAGCAAATTCAAGAGGGAAAGGATAGTGAATTCATGATCAAAGAAGATGACTGCTTATGCTATAAAGACAGAATCTGTGTTCCTACTGATGAAGTCCTGAGGAAGCGAATTATGGTGGAAGCACACAATAACTTTTACGCAATGCATCCAGGCAGCATTAAAATGTATCAATATTTAAAAACTCATTATTGGTGGCCTGGCATGAAGAAAGACATAACAGAATTCGTCATGAGGTGTATGACTTGTCAACAAGTAAAGGCTGAACATCAACTTCCATCGGGATTGTTGCAACCTATTACAATAACCGAGTGGAAATGGGATAGAATTACCCTGGATTTTTTCACCGGATTACCATTGACCAGAAAAAGACATGATTCAGTGTGGGTCATAGTTGACAGATTAACAAAGTCAGCACACTTTCTACCCGTCAGAACTGACTATCCATTGTTTAAACTTGCAAAATTGTACATCAATGAGATAGTACGGTTGCATGGAGTTCCTTCTTCTATTGTACCGGACAGAGATCCTAGATTCATATCGAAATTTTGGAAGAAAATTCATGAAATTTTGGGCACCAAATTAAATTTTAGCACTGCTTTTCATCCTCAAACAGACGGCCAGTCTAAGAGAGTGATACAAGTACTGGAGGAAATGCTTAGAGGTTGTGTCATTGATTTTGAGGGTAGTTGGGACAAATATGTTCCACTAGTCGAATTTGCCTACAATAATAGTTACCAAGCAAGTACTCAAATGGCTCCTTATGAACCATTATACGGAAAAAGATGTAGAACTCCATTATGTTAGACCGAGCTCAATGAGAAAAAGGTAGTTGGTCCGGAATTGATAAGGGAGGCAAAAAAAAAGTGAAGATTATCAAGGAAAGATTGAAAGCTGTATCTGACCGTCAGAAATCCTATACGGATTTGAAAAAAAAAAAGATATAGAATACGAGATTGGTGATAAAGTTTTCTTAAAGGTGTTACCATGGAAGAAAGTGTTAAGATTTGGCAAGAAAGGCAAGTTAAGTCCTCGGTTCATTGGGCCATACGAGATTTTAAAACGTGTGGGTCCAGTGGCCTATAAATTAGACTTACCTCAAGAATTAGAGAAAATTCATAATATATTCCATATCTCAATGCTCAGAAGGTATCGATCAGATCCATCTCATATTGTCAAACCTGAAATAGTGAAGGTTTAACCAGATTTGACATATGAAGAAGAGCCTATCCAAGTTTTAGCATGAGAAATGAAGTAACTAAGAAATAAAACCGTACCTTTGGTGAAAGTACTTTGGATAAACCACAACACAGAAGAGGCCACTTGGGAACCAGAGGAGACAATGAAAAAGACGTATCCACAACTGTTTGACCAAGGTAAAAAAATTTCGAGGACGAAATCTCTTTTTAGAGGGGAAGAAATGTAACGCCCCAAATATTGTAAACTCATAAAACGAGCATCTAAATAAAAATTTATTTATTCTAAGAATAAATAGGACATGTTGTATGTAGTAATGGGTTAAAATTTTATAAGAAATTTAATTTAAATCGGTGTAGGAAAGTAGAAAAGAGGTGAATTAAATTTATTGGGAGTTAAAATGATTTTAAAGGGAACTATATGGGAATTTGACATAATTGCCCTAAACTAGCCAAAACTATGTCATTTTGGGGCCCTAATTCTTTTCTTTTCCTTTTTCTTTCTTCCTTCTTCCTTCTCCCTGGCCCCAATCCCGTTTCCAGCTCCCTTCCCCCAATCTGCTCTTCCCTTCCCGCCGCCTCTTCGGTCCTCTGCTCCCCGCGGCCAGCCGCCGGCTATGGCACCTTCTCTTCTTCTTCTCTCCTTTTTGTGCGACAGTAGCCCCATTCTCTCCTCCATTTTGCTACGTTTCTGCTTTGGATTGCAGCCCCTCACTTCACCGTTCTCTATCGCCTCCGGCCACCGGAACCTCCTTCATTGAACGACAATCATCAAGTAAGAAAAGGGTGAGTGTTAATCTGAAATTTAAGGGAAGTTTGAGAGGGTGACAGTTTTGAGAAGTTAGGGATTTGAAATTCAATTTTAGGAATTTGGTATTTAAAACTTAGACTATGCTAGATTTCTCATTTTTAGATTAATATAATCAATTAAATTTATCTTATTTTGGAGATTTATTGAACTTATAGATGAAATGTTATGTGTATTGTGAAGAAAAAGAGGAAAGCATGAGGAATACAGGAAAAGAGAAGCAAGTGGAGGACTAAGTTCATGTTTGGCAAATCCGTTGAAGTTTTTTTGCTAGAATATTGAGGTTTGCGACCACTAAATTCACATTTTCTTATTTTAATTATTAAGTTTCGGTTTGGAATTATGGTATGATATGAATTTTATTGAGTATTGGTAGAGATTTAAGAGCTAATGGACATAATACAGCTAAGTGAAGTGGGACTTAGTTGAAATATCTTATAAATGTTGAAGTGCTAATTTTTTTGGGGTATAATTGTGATAATAAAGATTGGATTTTAAGATATAAATGATAGATGATTTAAACGATAAGAGTTGCAATGAAAGTATGAGTTTATTTATTAGTAAAGTTAGAGTTAAATTTATTAAATAATATGCATGATTGCTCATGATATTCTAAAGAACATTATAAATAATGAAATGGTAGAATGTAAATAACAAGTAAGCTAATCTAAAAATTCATTCAAGTAAGTTGTTGTTTATACAAAATAAGAATTTGAAGTACATTGTTATAATTTGAATGATTGTGTAGTGGTGATGCTTTAAGGCCATGTGGTGCCATAGAGTGAATTTAAATTACAAACTGCAATTGAGATTTTGGTAATTATGAATTGTTATGTAAATGAGAATGCAATAAATGAATTTGACTGAGGAATTAGTATTGCCCTTGGTAATCGATAGGAAACATGGGTGAGAGTATAATTGGCTAACCATAAGGAGTAGAGAACTGTATTGACGAATGGGACGTCTACAGGTTAATGAGAACCTGCAAAATTTAATACTGTTACTGCTACTGTTATTTCTACTGCTACTATAATGTTACTGCTGCTCATCCTGCATACTTAACTCACTTAATCCCATTGGTTTACTTTGGGCTATAGACCATAAAATGCACACATACTTATATATTAACTTTAATTATGTTTAAGGATTCGTTGTGAATGAATTTTATTGTTGGCTTGCTTGTTTGATATGTTTAAACTGCTAATGTGTTTACTGACTCAATTAAGCAAAATCTCTTATAAGGAATATGATGAAAATTACCTTCTTGGAATTTCGTCTCATACACTTATTTGTCTATTATTATTACTAGTATCATTATTATTAATAATTTTTAAATGAAATTCAGTTATAATTTTAAATAAGATTATTATTTGTGAAAAGTGAAATTAGTGGTTGCCACTAAGCAATGTGCTTAGCGCGTGGACTTTTATTTCTGCACGTATGTGTACAGGTTTTTGAACAATAAGGCGAGCCAGGGATCTATTAGGAAGTATGGAGGAATTCTTGTACTTCAAAATAGATGCTTAGGCTTAGTATAACTTTTTGGAAATATTGATTTGAACTATCTAATGGCTTGTCATAAGCTATATTAGAAAGTGTTTCGTGGTTTTTTGTGAACGCTAGTTTATGGTTGTTGAAGTTATTGTAAATGTTTGTTAGATAAAGGAAAAAGGATGTTATTTTTATTTTTATTTATGGTGTGTTCATATATATATGAACTGGAAAGGTAAATTCACAACTGTCGGTGAATTTGCTTTTTATTTGAATAATTGAGGTGGATGGGAGAAATTGATATTGGATTGGCTTGGTTATGGTGTTGGATTGTGTGGATGCTTCATAGAAGTGTAAATTTGCAATTTTTAACAGGGGGATAAGGACCTATTTAGGGGAAATTCTGTCCATTTTTCATAAAATTCTGGGCACTTTAAATTGTAACAGTATTGGCAGTTATTTAATTGTGAACAGAATTTAAGATGCAAAAAGATTTAGTTTGGTAACATTTAGTATCCGACCTTCACAGGTTAGGTATGGGTGTTACATTTAGTGGCTTCAGAGCCCGATTTAGGCGGTACTTGACCTAGATTTGAGAATGCAGAATAGCGAAGAAGGGTGAATTACGTAATTGTATATGTGAGATATAAAATTTGGCTTTCTGTGATGTGAATAAATGTGTACAAATTGATGGTAGGAGTATAAGATGGATATGGAGATTTGAGGCATGTTTTATAAAAATATGTTCTTGTATTATCTTCAGATTGGGTATGGAGTCGGGTACCAAGGAAGCTAGTCAGGAGGAAAGAGATAGTCAGGGCTCCGCTACTGTTGAGGGTACTGATAGGAGGCAAACCTCAACTGAGACCCCTCTTGTATCGCCTTGTCCACCGGCTCAGATGGAATTTTTTCAAACAATGACTGAAACAATGAGAAAAATGGCAAAGGCTATGCCTCATTACCCACCTCAACCCCCACCTCATCCACAAAAGGGTAGCTATGAAAGAATGAAAAAGTTAGGGGCTACAAATTTCTATGGTGATGCATACATCATTTCGCAAAAAGCAGAAGAATGGCTGTAGAAGGTAAAGAGGATTTTTTATCACATGAAGATCACACCAGAAGAAAAACTAGACTGCATAGCCTTTTTACTTTAAGGTCAGGCTCATGAATGGTGGTTGGCCATCTCTAGGGATATGTTAGAACCTGGTCGCACTTGGGACTTCTTTTTAGACCAGTTTGAGAAGAGATGCATTGGGGTTCAGTACAAGAAAGCTATGGAGAGAGCATTTCTTTATTTGAGGCAGGAAACCAAGACAGTGACTGAGTATCTAAGAGAATTTAATAGATTAAGTCACTACACTCCACAGCTCGTGGCAACCAAGGAAATGAAGCTGCAGAGGTTTAAAGATCGGTTGCATACTGAGATTAAACGGGGTCTAGTGAGAGATAAATTTACTGACATTAGAGAATTGGTTGAGACTGCTCTTGAAATAGAAGAGTTAGAAGCTGAAGAGAAGAATAGAAAGATCAGAAGTCAGCAAAAAAGGAGTCAGGGGCAGTCTGGCTCAACCACTCAAGTTAGCAAAAGACAGAAAAGATCTCAGCTAGCAGCACAGTCACAAGTCTACTCTCAGGGAAAATCACAAGGATAGAGAAGCTCAACTAGTTCAGGCCGGCAGACCACATCTATAGCCAGCACACTAAGAGGTGTAAGTAGGGCCACTCCTACATGTGAGTACTATGGAAAATAACATGCGGGTGAATGTTAGAAGAAGATGGGAGCCTGTCTTAGATGCAGTTCTAAGGATCATCACATTAGAGATTGTCCTAAACCTCAAACCCCGATTGCTTCACAGTCTAGAGAAACCACTTCTACTCAAGCAGGCAAAGTTAGAGGTAGAGGTAAAGTTTATGCAGTAGGAGGCACTACTCAGAAGAATTTTGCACAGACAGTTGAGGAATCAGATACCAGAGTTTTAGCATGCACCTATGCTGTCAGAGCTTGTGAGGAGCAGAATGCACAGAATATTATTATTAGTAAATTTTCCCTTTTTAATCATGATGTTTATGCATTAGTAGATCCTGGCTCTACACATTCATACATATGTACTACTGTAGCTCATGGGAAGGGTTGGAATGTTGAAAAATTGGAACATGAAATCCTAGTAACTAATCTTCTAGGGCACAGTGTACTGGTATATAAAGTATATAGAGATTGTCCAGTTCAAGCACAAAACCATATTTTTCCAGCCAATCTAATTGAATTACCATTCCATGAGGTTGATATAATTCTTGGGATGGATTAGTTATATGCACATCAAGTGATGGTGGATTGCCGTCTTAAATGGATTACGCTTAGAACTGTCAATGATGAAGAGATCACTGCAGTAGGTGAGAGATCGAAATTTCTTTCCAATGTGATATCTGCCACCAGGGCCAGGAGGTTTGTGAGAAAAGGGTGTGAGGCGTACTTGGCATGTGTTCTTGATACTAAGAAGGAAGAACCCAACATCCAAGATATTCCTACAGTATGTGACTTTCAGGATGTATTTCCGAATGAATTACCAGGGTTACCACCAGAAAGAGAGATTGACTTCTCTATCGAGGTGATGCCTGGTACAGCCCCAATATAAATTGCACCTTATAGAATGGCACCCACTGAACTCAAAGAATTAAAGATTCAGCTACAAGAACTTCTCGAAAAGGGTTTTATTCGCCCCAGTGTGTCTCCATGGGGTGCACCTGTACTTTTTGTCAAGAAGAAGGATGGGACCCTAAGACTTTGTATTGTCTACCGGCAACTAAATAAAGTTACAGTGAAGAATAAATACTCGTTGCCTAGAATTGATGATCTCTTGATCAACTTAAAGGTGCTGGTATATTTTCTAAAATTGATCTAAGGTCTGGCTATCATCAATTGAGGGTGAAAGGGGCAGATGTATCCAAGACGGCCTTAAGAACTAGATATGGGCATTACGAGTTTTTGGTGATGCCTTTTGGGCTCACAAATGCTCCAACAGCATTTATGGATCTTATGAATCGCATTTTTCATCCTTACTTAGATCAGTTTGTAATGGCTTTTATTGATGATATACTGATTTATTCAAAGAACCGGGAAGAACACGATCAACATCTCAGGATTGTTCTGCAGATTTTGAAGGAACAACAACTTTATGCTAAATTCAGTAAATGTGAATTTTGGCTAAGTGAGATACCTTTTCTTTGTCATACTATATCTACTGATGGGATTAGGGTGGATCCTAAGAAGATTAAAGCCATCCTTGAATGGAAACTGCCAAGAAATGTCACAGAGATTCGAAGCTTTTTAGGTTTGGCGGGGTATTATAGGAGATTTGTCAAGGGGTTTTCCTTAATAGCAGCTCCCTTGACCAAGCTATTCCAGAAGAATGTCAAATTTATCTAGAATGAGAAATGCCAAGAAAGTTTTGAAAAGCTTAAGGCGATATTGACTGAAGCGCCTATTTTGACTCAACCGATACAGGGAAAGGATTTCGTGATTTATAGTGATGCCTCACATAATGGATTAGGATGTGTTTTATTGCAAGAAGGGAAGGTGATTGCTTATGCATGTAGGCAACTAAAACCACATGAGAGAAATTATCCAACTCATGACCTAGAGCTAGCTGCAATTGTTTTTGCTCTAAAAGTTTGGAGGCATTATTTATATGGGGAAAAATGCTATATCTACACTGACCATAAAAGTCCCAAGTACTTGCCCACTCAGAAAGAGTTGAATTTAAGACAAAGAAGATGGATAGAGTTAATCAAGGATTATGACTGCATCATTGACTACCATCCAGGTAAGGCAAATGTGGTAGCAGATGCGCTTAGTTGAAAATCCATGGCAGGTAAATTTTTTTTGTGATAATAAGTGATTATTCCTAAAATTTCTATTCATAATGAGGTAATATATGAATTCTAATTCTGGTCTTTTATGCATAGCTTTGAGAGCTATGAATGTCAGACTAACGTTAGCCAGTGGAGTTATCATAGCTGAACTGAGGCTTAGGCCGACCTTGTTACAAGAAGTCAAGGAAGCACAAAAGCATGATGAAACGTTAGCTACCGTCTTCAAGAAAATTCAAGAGGGAAAGGATAGTGAATTCATGATCAAAGAAGATGACTGCTTATGCTATAAAGACAGAATCTGTGTTCCTATTAATGAAGGGCTGAGGAAGTGAATTATAGAGGAAGCACATAACAGCTTTTACGCAATGCATCCAGGCAGCACTAAAATGTATCGAGATTTAAAAACTCATTATTGGTGGCCTGAGATGAAAAAAGACATAACAGAATTCGTCACGAGGTGCATGAATTGTCAACAAGTAAAGACTGAACATCAACTTCCATCGAGATTTTTGCAACCTATTACAATACCCAAGTGGAAATGGGATAGAATTACCATGGATTTTGTCACCGAATTACCATTGACCAGAAAAAGACATGACTCAGTGTGGGTCATAGTTAACAGATTAACAAAGTCAGCACACTTTCTACCCGTCAGAACTGACTATCCATTGTTTAAACTGGCGCAATTGTACATCAATGAGATAGTACGGTTGCATGGAGTTCCTTCTTCTATTGTATTGGAGAGAGATCCTAGATTCACATCAAGATTTTGGAAGAAAATTCATGAAATTTTGGGCACCAAATTAAATTTTAGCACTGTTTTCATCCTCAAATAGACGGCCAGTCTGAGAGAGTGATACAAGTACTGGAGGAAATGCTTAGAGGTTGTGTCATTGATTTTGAGGGTAGTTGGGACAAATATCTTCCACTAGTCGAATTTGCCTACAATAATAGTTACCAAGCAAGTACTCAAATGGCTCCTTATGAAGCATTATACGGAAAAAGATGTAGAACTCCATTATGTTGGACCGAGCTCAAGAAGAAAAAGGTAGTTGGTCCGGAATTGATAAGGGAGACAAAAAAAAATGAAGATTATCAAGGAAAGATTGAAAGCTACATCTGACCGTCAAAAATCCTATGCAGATTTGAAAAGAAAAGATATAGAATATGAGGTTGGTGATAAAGTTTTCTTAAAGGTGTCACCGTGGAAGAAAGTGTTAAGATTTGGCAAGAAAGGCAAGTTAAGTTCTCGGTTCATTGCACCATACGAGATTTTAAAACGTGTGGGTCCAGTGGCCTATAAATTAGACTTACCTCAGGAATTAGAGAAAATTCATAATATCTTCCATGTCTCAATGCTCAAAAGGTATTGATTGGATCCATCTCATATTGTCAAACCTGAAATAGTGAAGGTTTAACCAGATTTGACATATGAAGAAGAGCCTATCCAAGTTTTAGCACGAGAAACGAAGCAACTAAGAAATAAAACCGTCCCTTTGGTGAAAGTACTTTGGAGAAACCACAACACAGAAGAGGCCACTTGGGAACCAGAGGAGACAATGAAAAAGATGTATCCACAACTGTTTGACCCAGGTAAAAAAATTTTGAGGACGAAAACTCTTTTTAGAGGGGAAGAAATGTAATGCGCCAAATATTGTAAACCGATAAAACGAGCATCTAAATAAAAATTTATTTATTCTAAGAATAAATAGGACATGTTGTATGTAGTAATGGGTTGAAATTTTATAAGAAATTTAATTTAAATGGGTGTAGGAAAGTAGAAAAGAGGTGAATTAAATTTATTGGGAGTTAAAATGAATTTAAAGGGGACTATATGGGACTTTGACACAGTTGCCCTAAACTAGCCAAAACTACGTCGTTTTGGGGCCCTAATTCTTTTCTTTTCCTTTTTCTTTCTTTCTTCTTCCTTCTCCCTAGCCCCGATCCCGTTTCCAGCTCCCTTCCCCCAATCTGCTCTTCCCTTCCTGTCGCCCCTTCGGTCCTCCGCTCCCCGCGACCAACCGCCGACTACGGCACCTTCTCTTCTTCTTCTCTCCCTTTTGTGCGATAGCAGCCCCATTCTCTCCTCCATTTTGCTGCGTTTCTGCTTTGGATTGCAGCCCCTCACTTCGCCGTTCTCTATTGCCTCCTGCCATCGGAACCTCCTTCATTGAATGGTGATCATCAAGTAAGAAAAGGGTGAGTGTTAATCGAAAATTTAAGGGAAGTTTGAGAGGGTAACAGTTTTGAGAAGTTAGGGATTTGAAATTCAATTTTAGGAATTTGGTATTTAAAACTTAGACTATGCTAGATTTCTAATTTTTAGATTAATATAATCAATTAAATTTATTTTATTATGGAGATTTATTGAACTTATAGTTGAAATGTTATGTGTATTATGAAGAAGAAGAGGAAAGCGTGAGGAATACAGGAAAAGAGAAGCAAGTGGAGGACTAAGTTCACGTTTGGCAAATCCATTGAAGTTATTTTGCTAGAATTTTGAGGTTTGCGACCACTAAATTCACATTTTCTTATTTTAATTATTAAGTTTGGGTTTGGAATTATGGTATGATATGAATTTTATTGAGTATTGGTAGAGATTTAAGAGCTAATGGACATAATATAGCTTAGTGAAGTGGGACTTAGTAGAAATATCTTATAAATGTTGAAGTGCTAATTTTTTTGAGGTATAATTGTGATAATAAAGATTGGATTTTAAGATATAAATGGTAGATGATTTAAACGATAAGAGTTGCAATGAAAGTATGAGTTTATTTGTTAGTAAAGTTAGAGTTAAATTTATTAAATAATATGCATGATTGCTCATGATATTCTAAAGAACATTATAAATAATGAAATGGTAGAATGTAAATAACAAGTAAGCTAATCTAAAAATTCATTCAAGTAAGTTGTTGTTTATACAAAATAAGAATTTGAAGTACATTATTATAATTTGAATGATTGTGTAGTGGTGATGCTTTAAGGCCATGTGGTGCCATAGAGTGAATTTAAATTACAAACTGCAATTGAGATTTTGGTAATTATGAATTGTTTTGTAAATGAGAATGCAATAAATGAATTTGACTAAGGAATTAGTATTGCCATTGGTAATCAATAGGAAACATGGGTGAGATTATAGTTGGCTAGCCATAGGGAGTAGAGAACTGCATTGACGAATGGGACGTCTGTAGGTTAATGAGAACCTGCAAAATTTAATAGTGTTACCGCTACTGTTATTTCTACTATTACTGTTGCTTGATAAGTTCAAAATGTATGTTGTTTTTATATGAATTTCCAGCTTACTTTTGAGTTTAGAAGTTCCTATTTCAGTATATTTTTATTAAAATTTTATTAGATATTGTCTGGTATACTAAAGTAAGATTTTATGTTGTTTTTGGCGTTTTTAGGTAGCTTACACGGCGGTAAGGTTCTTACTCACCGCCGTGTGAAATAAAAATAACTGAGTGCAGCAGAAGGGGATTACACGGCAGTAAGGAATGTCCATACCGCCGTGTACAACGGAGATCATCACTTACGTAACAGGTTACACGGCGGTGAGGAAACATCATACCGCCGTGTAAAGCGTGATTTGCCAACATTTACGGAACTGGACAAGGGGAGCAAAATGTCAAGATTGTTGACCAGAGGCAATTTACACGGCGGTGAGAGACTCTCATACCGCCGTGTAACCTATTTGTGAACCAAATTTGTACAAAATCAAAGACTTTGAAGGCCACCCTTTGACTTTGAACTTTGAACGGTTATTTAGGGACTGAAGTTAGACAGTTAAGGGGGGTCGATTTTTTTCTGGGAACAAAAGTAAATTTATTTTCTCTGCAACTTAAGTTAGGATTTTTCATATAGTTTTGGATTTATTTTAAGCTGTTGTTATTTAAATCTGGGAGGAATAATCAGAGATAGTTGAAGGTTATTATTTATTTTTGAAGTTTTGAGAACAGATTGAACGGGAAGAACATCAATTTTATTGTTGTAAGAATTTCATTTTCAGATCTCAAATGGGTAATATCAACTTCTCTCTATTTAATTCAGTCTTTCTTTCAAGTATGAGTGAGTAATTTTATTTCTTGTTAAGGGATGCCTTAATTCCCCAGTAAATCATGTGAATATTTTGTATGGATTGTATTATGCATATACTCAGTTGTATTTTCTCTGATTTTATTTGTTGTTGCTGAATAGAGTACAAGTTAAGGGGAGATCTACCAAGATAAACTTTAATTGTAATCAGTTCATAAATACATACAAATATACTTCAGTTTTATCTTCTCTGAAATTATCTGTTGTTGCTGGTTTGAATGCAAGTTAAGGGAGATCTACCAAGATAAACTTTGATTGCAATCAGCCCATAAATACATACACATGTTCTGTTCGATTTTAATCAACTTTCATTGATTTGATGAATCCGAATTGGTAGTTAAAATCTGTGAATGTTTATTTCAATAGGTTCAGAATGGTAGAAGATAAATGAGTTTGATATCTGAATCCGGAATGGTAGGATTATTTAACTTAGAACTTTAAGATCTGTAATAATGCTAATTTATGTGCTGAATCCGGATTGGTAAGTACATGTGTTAGAGAAGCTGAATCCGAAAGGCAAGCTATGGTATAGGCAAGGTTATTCACTGATTGTATATGAAATTGTTGAATTAAGTATTCACATGATATTATTAGGGAGAATGGGTATTCCTTAGCAAGATCTCTTAGTTATTTTATCAAATTGCTGTATTATTAAATCGTTAATATTCTTAGACATTAATATCATCAGTTAGATTATTAATTTTTCTGTGTTAAATAATCACCACATCAAAATAATTGGGAATTCTTTAGCATACATTTAATTGTTAAAATTTACACAACACAGTCCCTTGGGTTCGATAACTTGTGGTCTTAATTATACATCACTATATTACTTGCCGATTCAGTACACTTGCTGAAATCGCGTCAAGTTTTTGGCGCCGTTGCCGGGGAATGGCGTTGTCAGTAAGTTTTGATTTTTATTTGTATGTGTTTTCATTTTTCTGATTTTATTATTTTATTCTTTTCAGGTAGTTGTGGTGTATGAGCAGAGTTAGACAAGGACCATTAGCACCCTACGATCCTGAAATCGAGAGGACATTGCATCAACGCAGGAGAGCCAACAGAGAAACCGTCATGGAGAACAACCCGGCAGTTGGTGAATTTCCTCCCGAGAATGAACAAGTGCCAAGGGCACAAGAAGAGGTACCAAGAAATTATGGAGGAGAAGTCCCTAGGCAGCGAATGATAAGAGACTATGCTGTGCCAAGATGGACTAAAGACCATAGGACAATTGTGCTGCCAAGAGGAGTACAATTTGAACTGAAACCAGCAACTATCAACATGGTGCAAAGAAATCAATTTTCTGGATCAGAAGTGGAAGATCCTGCACAACACCTGGACTAATTTTTGGAGATTAGTGACACAGTGCAGATTCTAGGAGTGACACCTGATGCTATAAGACTGAAACTATTTCCTTTCACCTTGATTGGAAAGGCAAGAGAGTGGTTGCAAATGTTACCAAGACAGTCAATTACATCTTGGGATCAATTGCAAGAAAGGTTTCTGATGAGATTTTTCCCACCTACAAAAACAGCAAATATTCGCAACAGCATTTTTCAATTTAGCCAATTGAGTGATGAGCCTTTTTATGAGGCTTGGGAAAGATTCAAAAGATTGTTAAGAAGCTGTCCGCATCATGAAATACCAATCTACCATCTGATGCAACAATTTTATTCTGGTATTTCACCACAAACAAAATCTTTGCTGGATGCATCATCAGGAGGTTCTTTTATGAATAGAATACCAGAAGAAGCATTCCAATTGCTGGATGAAATGGCAGCAAATGACGCTTAGTGGGCTAATCCTAGATCAGTCTCAAAGAGACAAGGAATACATAGTGTAGATGAAGTGTCAATGCTGAGGGCACAGGTGGAGTCAATGCAGAACGAGATGAAAAACTTAAGGGTGAAAAATGTAGCCTCTGTTTCTCAAGAAGATGAGTGGTATGAAAGTGGGCAATATGCTCAAGAGAGTGCAGCAATGGGAAATGTTAATGCTGTAGGGGATTATCGGAGGAGTGACCCCTATAGTAACTCATACAACCCGGGCTGGAGAAATCACCCAAATTTTTCTTGGAAAGATGGAAATTAGAATGCTTCATCCTCTCACCCACCAGCAAGACCCTCTTTCAACCAAAGTACTCAGCACAATCAAGGACATTCATACCAACCCCAAACATCCAACCAATACCAAATGCCATATCCACCCCATCACAACCATGGACAAAACTTCAATCAACCACAAGCTCAATCATACCATCCACCGGGATACCCACCTAGGCCACCTATGCAAGAGAAGAAGCCAAACCTTGAGGATATGGTGGCTAGCTTCATAAACAGTCAGCAGCAATTTGTAAGCAGTCAGCAGCAATTCATGACAAATCAAGAATCTAGGTGGAAATCTCAAGAGCAGTGGAACCGAAACCAAGATGCTTCTATGAGAAATCTGGAAACTCAGTTGGGTCAGCTTGCAAATTCTGTGTCCCAAAGGCAACCAGGAACATTTCCCTCAAATGTGGATCGGAATCCAAAAGAGAAAGCAAAAGCAATTACACTGCGAAGTGGAAAGGACGTTGCACAAAGAGAAGATCAAGGTAAAATTTCTTCATCAGAAAAGGAGGAGCCAACACAGACGGTAAGTAATTCTAACTCTAATTTAGAAATGAATGAAAATGCTCCTAAAAAGGATAAAGGTAAAAGTATAGTGAATCCAAGGGTAGAGGATCTCGATATAAATAGACTGCCATTTCCTGCTGTTGCTAGACAAGAAAAGAAAAATGAGCAAAAAGCTAGGTTTATAGAAATGTTTAAAAAATTACACATTAATTTACCATTTGCTGAAGCTTTAGCTCATATGCCCAACTATGCTAAATTTATAAAAGAACTATGTTCTAATAAAAAGAAATTAGAAGGGCATGGAACTGTTCAACTAACAAAAAATTGCAGTGCTATAATCATGAACAAGATCCCTGAGAAATTAGAAGATCCAGGTAGCTTCACTGTACCTTGTGCTATTGGTGAAAAATTTTATGGTAATGCTTTGTGTGATTTAGGTGCAAGCATAAATATAATGCCTTATTCTATTTGCAGGAAGCTGAATCTTGGTGATCTTAAGGAGACGGGAATGAGACTCCAACTTGCGGATAGGTCGGTGAGGCGACCCAAGGGAGTGATAGAGGACCTGTTAGTGAAAGTGGGGAAGTTTATTTTTCCAGTAGACTTTGTGGTGATGGAAATGGAAGAGGATAGGAAAGTACCACTTATTGTGGGGAGACCATTTTTAAACACAGCAAAAGCTTTGATTGATGTGCATGGGCAAACCGTTACCCTGAGATTCAATGATGAAAAATTAGTTGTTGATATGAACAAAGCTCAAAGGTATCCATCAGATGATATAGAAGAATCTTCTTACTTTGTGGATACAATAGACAAGTGTGTAGAAGAAGTGCAAGAGGAAAGGTTAGAAGCTGATCCGGTGAATGAGGATTTACTGCATTCTTTGGAGAACGAAAAATTGGAAGATGAGGAAGTGATTGCAGCTGTGGAGCAAGAAAGTGAAGAAGAAAACACACAGGAAGAAGGACTGAACTTGGGAAAGGGGGATACACATTCTGAACTTAACCCTCTTCCTTCACATTTAAAATATATATTTTTAGAAGATAATGCAAAACCAGTAATTATTTCATCTTTATTGACAGGTTTGGAAGAAGAAATGCTTATTGAAGTACTCAAGAAGCATAAAGGAGCAATTGGCTAGTCAACTTCAGATTTAAAAGGAATCAGTCCCAGCTATTGTACACACCGGATACCTATGGAAACTGACTTCAAACCGGTGGTGCAACCCCAAAGGCGACTAAATCCAGCAATGCAAGAAGTGGTGAAAAAGGAGGTACTCAAGCTCCTTGATGCAGGTATTATCTATCCCATTTCTGATAGCAATTGGATAAGTCCAGTTCAATGTGTACCGAAGAAAGGAGGGATGACTGTTGTAGCCAATGAAAAAAATGAATTAATTCCCACACGCACAGTGACAGGATGGAGAGTGTGCATAGACTATAGGAGGTTAAATAATGCAACCAGAAAGGATCATTTTCCTTTACCTTTTATTGACCAAATGTTGGAAAGATTGGCAGGAAATGGATTCTATTGTTTTTTAGATGGATATTCAGGTTACATGTAAATACCCATAGCTCCAGAAGATCAAGAAAATACCACATTTACCTGTCCTTATGGCACCTTTGCATACAGGAGAATGCCCTTCGAGCTGTGCAACGCACCAGCTTCATTTCAGCGGTGTATGATGGCAATCTTTCATGACTTCATAGAGAAATTTATGGAGGTGTTCATGGACGATTTTATCATTTATGGGAGTGATTTTGAGAGCTGCCTTAGGCATTTAGATTTGGTGTTAGAAAGGTGTAAGGAGACCAACTTGGTGCTGAATTGGGAAAAATGCCATTTCATGGTAAGGGAAGGCATTGTGCTTGGGCACAAAATTTCTGAGAAGGGGATAGAGGTTGACAAGGCTAAGGTAGAGGTGATAGAAAAGTTACCACCCCCAACTAGTGTGAAAGGCATTAGAAGTTTCTTGGGTCATGCAGGATTTTACCGCCGGTTTATCAAAGATTTTTCAAAAATTGCTAAACCTTTATCCAATTTGTTGATGAAAGATGATCCTTTTAATTTTGACGATGAATGTATGCTGGCTTTTCAGACTTTGAAATAGAGGCTCATTTCAGCCCCGGTGATTATTTCTCCGGATTGGAATTTGCCTTTTGAATTAATGTGTGATGCTAGTGATTTTGCAGTTGGTGCAGTACTTGGGCAGCGAAGAGAGAAGGTATTTTGTGCGGTTTATTATGCAAGTCACATTTTGACAGGAGCTCAAATGAACTACACCACAACGAAGAAGGAACTTCTTGCAATTGTGTATGCATTCGAAAAATTCAGGCCATATTTGCTGGGAGCAAGAATTGTGGTGTGGTCTGACCATGCTGCCTTGAGACACCTATTTACAAAGAAGGAATCCAAACCAAGACTGATCAGATGGGTACTTCTACTGCAAGAATTCGACCTGGAAATTAAAGATAAGAAGGGAGCAGAAAACTTTGTAGCAGACCATTTGTCAAGACTGGAAAATGCTCACATTGAGAAAGGGGAGATTTCAGATTTATTCCCTGATGAACATATTTGTGCTTTGTTTGAAAATGAGATTTCTGTTCCTTGGTTTGCTAATTTAGCTAATTTTCTCGCAGGGGGATTTATGCCAAAGGATTTCACATGGCAGCAGAAAAAGAAGTTGAAGGCTGATGCAAGGCATTATATTTGGGATGATCCTTACTTATTTCATTTGTGTGCAGATCAAGTGCTGAGAAGATGTATTCCAGATGAGGAGAAGGGTGAGATTATCACAGCCTGTCATAATGGAGAAGCTGGTGGACATCATGGACCAAACAGAACGGTAATGAAAATTTTATCTTCTGGGTTCTATTGGCCTACAATGTTTAAAGACGTTCAATCTTATGTGAAAGCTTGTGATAGATGCCAGAGAGTAGGGAATATATCAAAGCGAAATGAGATGCCTTTGACCAATATGCTTGAGGTAGAGCTTTTTGATGTATGGGGAATTGACTTTATGGGACCCTTTCCGGTTTCTTATGGTTGTGAATATATTTTAGTGGCCGTTGATTACGTAAGTAAGTGGGTAGAGGCTGTGGCCACTAGAACCTGTGATGCCAAAGTTGTGCTTAAATTTATGAGGAAGAATATATTTACTCGATATGGAATCCCGAGAGCAATCATTAGTGACGGTGGTAAACATTTTGTGAACCATCAATTTAAAGCTTTATTGAAAAAGTTTGATGTTAGACATAAGGTTACAACCCCTTATCATGCTCAGGCCAATGGACAAGTTGAGGTATCCAATAGAGAGTTGAAAGCCATTTTAGAGAAAACAGTCAGTGTATCTAGGAAGGATTGGTCCCTTAAGCTAGATAACGCTCTTTGGGCTTATAGAACAGCTTTTAAGACACCCATTAGAATGTCCCCATTTAGGCTGATGTTTGGAAAGTCATGTCATCTTCCGGTCGAGTTAGAACATAAGGCATATTGGGCTACAAAATTTTTGAACTTTGATCTTGAAGGTGCAGGAAAATGCAGGTCCCTACAGCTGAATGAATTGGATGAGTTCAGATTTTGGGCATATAATCATGCTGAGAAGTACAAGAGCAACACAAAAAAGTGGCATGATCGAAGGATAGTAAGAAAAGAATTTGTTCCAGGAATGAAAGTTTTGTTATATGACAGCAGGTTGAGATTGTTCCCTGGAAAATTAAAATCAAAGTGGACGGGTCCTTTTGAAGTCGTGGCGGTCGAAAAGTTCGGAGCTGTTACCATCAGAAAGCAACCTGGGAGCACGGAATTTAAGGTAAATGGTTATCGTCTAAAACCTTATTTTGAAAACCACGCTGAAGGTGCAGCAGTGGCTATTTTATTGGACGACGAATAAGGTGAGTTCAAAGTCTAGCTCTAAAATAATTTCTATTCTTATTCTCTTTTGTTTTAATTTATTAAGACTGATTATTTTTAGTTTGTAGGTCATTTGTATTTTTATTTAGTGGTCTGTTGATTTTTGAACATAATGTAAAACGTTTTGGAGTACTTGGTGTAATTGTTGCTTATTTAAAGGGTTAGTTTTTCTCGAAAACTCGTTTTACACGGCGGTGAGGAACCATCATACCGTCGTGTGAAACGTGCATTTTCATAACTGTTTCAGTGGCGTTTTACACGGCGGTGAGGAATACTCATACCGCCGTGTATGTCGGGATTTAAGATTACTTGGTTCCAGTGGTGTTTTACACGGCGGTATGGAATTATCATACCGCCGTGTAAGAAGTCAAATTGAAAATCCCCGTATGCAGTCACGTTGTACACGGCGGTATGGAATTCTCATACCGCCGTGTAACACGTTAAACCTTGTTTTTAAAAAAACCCCTGTCGTCAGTTTCTTTTGCAATTCTTTTTAAAAAACAAAACTTCCCTCTCTCATATGTCTCTAACCCAAGTTCTGCAAACCAAATTTTCAACTGGTTAAAATCATTTCTAAGCCTAGCTTTTGCGCATCAAGTCTGCATTCTTCAAATCAAGTGAGTTTTCTTTCTCTCTTTTCTTTTAATTCTGTTTCTCTATTGTTCTAGGGTTTAGGTATTTTTCAATTCCTTTTCTCTTAATTCTCTCTTTCTTTAAGAAATAAGTAGATTCCATGTGTTAATTTTTAATTAATGGCTGGATTTTGTGTTTTAAATTTCAATGGGGGCTGGTTTGGTGTTGTATTCCTTGAATTTTTGTTTTATTCTGAAATTGGGGGCTGGATGTATGTTGCATTCGTTTGATTTGTGTGCTTTGCCCTAACTTGGTGATTTAATTTGTGTTTTATTCCTTTAAATCAATGTGCGTTGTTTAATAGATGGATTGCTTGATGATTTTTGAAATGATGGTGGGTAATAAGTGAATGAGAAATGCTGGATTGGTACACAAAAGTTTGTACCCACCAAGTGTTTGTCAAAATGCCTAAATGAGTATTCTTTAACCCTTCTCTGTCATATAGTTGCTGTCAACCATGGTTTTCTTTTAGGCTAGCATATACTCTGAAATAGGTTTGTCTCGAGCTATAATTAAAGTTTGAGTGGGCATTTAAGCATGTAAATTATAGCAGTATGACAATTCGTTGCGAATGCTGTAATTTTTCACATTCTATTTCTTTTGTGCATTTACTGCTAAGGGAACTAGGGGGTGTTATCATAATTGCTAGCCTTTGTCATTGTTAAAGTTTATCATTGTAGCATTGCTGTCTCATTGTTCTGCAATTTGTTTTGAGCTCAATTACGGCTCGCTTACTATTTTGTTGCAAATTTAAGCCGTTATTCTCCTCCCACTAATTGTGTTGATTTATTGATGCAGTGGCTCCAAAAAGATCTAGAACAGACCAGGCATCGTCTTCACAGGATAGCTCAATACCCTCATGGGTCCCAACCAGGTGCCACACCGCATACCAATGTCTAACAGAGGCAACCTTCCTACCATCTACATTTCTTGATTTTGATTCACTACAGAGCTTGGGCATACGTGACGAAAACAATGAGTTGATTGAGGGGATAGGATGGACAGACTTCTTTCAGAAAAGGGAGCGAGTTCACCCGAAGTTGACAAGGGATTTTCTTGCAACCGTAGATTGCAAGATTGACAATGACGATGAGGAAGACCCCGGGGAGATAACATTTTGGTTAAACAAGAGAAAACACACACTGACCTTCAATGAATTCGCAGAGGCCTTGGGTTTTCCATTAGATGGAGCTCGACATCTACCCGACTTGAATAAACAGACAGTTTGGGCCACAATCCGCGATCCACTCACAGCCACGCAATATGTCACTGGACAGTCCAAGGCACACCATCTGAGGGACCATGCTTTGAGGATCTTACATAGATTCTTTGCACTCTCTTTTTATGGACACATTGAAGCTGCTGGCGTAGTAAACCAGGCTGAGGCGTTATTTTTACATTGCATGGTCCATCAGATCCCATTAAATGGCGCCTATTTCTTATGGAAGAAATTTGAAGACTTGCAGGGTAATCCCAGGAAAGTAAAGAAGATCGCGATCGGATGGGTGGTCACAGTTTTGGCCAAGAGAGTAGGCCTTAGCTCATTGGGACCAGATTTAGGAGATAGTAATTTCATAGACTTCAAGATGCTGAAGAATTTGAGGATCATTGTGGATGATCATCAGTTTCATGAACAAGTCAGATTGTCCACAAGGGAAGAATACTTGCGCCTCATTGAAAGGGGTCGAGTACAGTTGCCAGTGGAAGGGGCTGAAGATGGGGATGAGCAGCCAGAGGAGGCTGCAGGTGCAGCTGCTGCAGGACCCGCTCCAGCCATGCCAGCCTATGACTTCTCTCAGCTTACTGCCCATTTCGAGGCTTTGCAGACTGGACAAGCTCAGATAAATTCTCGCTTAGACCAGTGGGAGAGCTTCATGAAGGATACCCATGCTGAACATGTTCAGCTTATGGGACACTTAGATATGCATGAGCAGTAGTTAGCCATGCAAGCACAGAGTCTGTCAAGGCTGGAGCATTCCATATACCTCTCTCGGCAGGAGCAGGAGCAGTTTTACCAGACCATGAGGGATCGTTTCCCTCCACCACCACCTCCACAGGACTGATTTTCTGGGAGTTCTCTGATCTTTTATTTTGCTACTTTCATTATTTTTGGTTGATTGAATTACTTGCTGGGGACAGCAAGCTTTTAAGTGGGGTGTAGCTAGTTTGTGTGACTTGGATGTGACTAACCCTGCAGTACTTTAGTAAGCTTGATTTTATTATTTCTTTTGAGTAAGTTTAATTTTATCAAAGCTTAATATTATTATTTCTTTTGCCTTTATATTTTAGAAGTTATATTTTCTGCTTTTTGATAATGGTTTCTTTAGTTAGTTTTTTAAGTTGTATTTTGTGATTTGAGCTCATCAATTTGACTCATGCTTAGCTTAACAAAATTTTAAGTTGTTATTCCAGCTCAATTGTTAATCTTGAAAAGGTCATTCAGAGCACTTAGTCTGCAAGAGAGTAAGATTCTGTCTTAAAGTTATTTTTCTTAACAATTTTCAAAGTAGAAATATACAATTGCAATTTCCATGAATTGTGCACTTAGGCCAGCTTTTACAAGTAAAGAAAAACCAGCATGAAATCTTTTGGTTAGAAAATTTTTAGAACACAAGAACCTTCCTCATTGCCCTTCAAAACGATATAGCAATTAAGGCATGAATTTTGACATGATTTAGGCATTATTTTTGTTTAAGCTATCTTAAATAAACTTTCCTACCTATTGAAGTAATTTTCCATTGATAACCCCGTTGATCTAATTAGGTATGCTAAAAGCGTACTATACAATTTTTCTTGTTATACTCTTAATATACCATTTAACTTAAATGCTTTCACCTATCCCTTTTGAGAATTGGCCACTCTAGGATTGGGTTGGGAGAACATTGGAAGTTGAAAAATAAAGGTGTTGATGGTTAAATAATTAGTAAGTATAAGAAGAATTGTGGAATTCTGGGATATTGCTTAATATGGTGTTAAATTTCCACTTTTTGGAGTAAAAATAGGTTACAAGAATAGAAGTTATGAGTATATCATGGAGCTGGATTTACTGTATCTCTCATTAAATAAAATAAAAATAAAAATAATAATAATAATAATAATAATAATAATAATAATAATAATAATAATAATAAAATAAAATAAAATAAAATAAAATAAATAAAGTCTATAGAAAAATTCAAGTGTGGGGTACCTTTTATTGAAAAATAATATGCTCATATTCTTGGATGGTTGGGTTTGGAAAAGAAAATTTCATTTTCTTGGGATGCAAAATTTTTCATTATGGGAGATAGCTAAGTCTTGGCAACTGTGGTTAATTTGGAAGTAGGTTATGGAAAAATTTTATTGGATAGCGGTAATAGTTGGTAGAGTGGCTGAATCTGTATTGATTTCCTAAATTTTCCTTGTTAGCCATCACCGGTCGAACATTGCATTACAACCTGTTTAAGACCTAATGATCATGTTTATGTCTTGATTTGTTCAGTGGAGATGACCTTCGGGTTCCGGTACCAAAGGAGAGGCCTATGGTGTTTCTAGTGTTTTAATTGAGAAACCAGATGTGCATTCGTGCACTAACTTATTTGGTCATTGATTGATTGGTGCTGGAATTTTAATTTTGAAACTTATTAAAACTTTGGTTTTGGCCTTTGTGCACACACACACTGGAAATTTAATTGTATTTTCTTCTTTTGAGTTTTGTTTAAATAAGAATTGCTCTCAAGTGGAATTTACTAAGTGTTTTCTTGGTGTTTTGAATTTCTGTTTTCTTGCTTGAAAATTGAGAAAGTTGGAATTGAAGAGGTATTTTACTCGAGGACGAGCAAAAGCTAAGTGTGGGGTATTTTGATAAGTTCAAAATGTATGTTGTTTTTATATGAATTTCCAGCTTACTTTTGAGTTTAGAAGTTCCTATTTCAGTATATTTTTGTTAAAATTTTATTAGATATTGTCTGGTATACTAAAGTAAGATTTTATGTTGTTTTTGGCGTTTTTAGGTAGCTTACACGGCGGTAAGGTTCTTACTCACCGCCGTGTGAAATAAAAATAACTGAGTGCAGCAGAAGGGGATTACACGGCGGTAAGGAATGTCCATACCGCCGTGTTCAACGGAGATCATCACTTACGTAACAAGTTACACGGCGGTGAGGAAACATCATACCGCCGTGTAAAGCGTGATTTGCCAACATTTACGGAACTGGACAAGGGGAGCAAAATGTCAAGATTGTTGACCAGAGGCAATTTACACGGCGGTGAGAGACTCTCATACCGCCGTGTAACCTATTTGTGAACCAAATCTGTACAAAATCAAAGACTTTGAAGGCCACCCTTTGACTTTGAACTTTGAACGGTTATTTAGGGACTGAAGTTAGATAGTTAAGGGGGGTCGATTTTTTTCTGGGAACAAAAGTAAATTTATTTTCTCTGCAACTTAAGTTAGGATTTTTCATATAGTTTTGGATTTAATTTAAGCTGTTGTTATTTAAATCTGGGAGGAATAATCAGAGATAGTTGAAGGTTATTATTTATTTTTGAAGTTTTGAGAACAGATTGAACGGGAAGAACATCAATTTTATTGTTGTAAGAATTTCATTTTCAGATCTTAAATGGGTAATATCAACTTCTCTCTATTTAATTCAGTCTTTATTTCAAGTATGAGTGAGTAATTTTATTTCTTGTTAAGGGATGCCTTAATTCCCCAGTAAATCATGTGAATATTTTGTATGGATTGTATTATGCATATACTCAGTTGTATTTTCTCTGATTTTATTTGTTGTTGCTGAATAGAGTACAAGTTAAGGGGAGATCTACCAAGATAAACTTTAATTGTAATCAGTTCATAAATACATACAAATATACTTCAGTTTTATCTTCTCTGAAATTATCTGTTGTTGCTGGTTTGAATGCAAGTTAAGGGGAGATCTACCAAGATAAACTTTGATTGCAATCAGCCCATAAATACATACACATGTTCTGTTCGATTTTAATCAACTTTCATTGATTTGATGAATCCGAATTGGTAGTTAAATTCTGTGAATGTTTATTTCAATAGGTTCAGAATGGTAGAAGATAAATGAGTTTGATATCTGAATCCGGAATGGTAGGATTATTTAACTTAGAACTTTAAGATCTGTAATAATGCTAATTTATGTGCTGAATCCGGATTGGTAAGTACATGTGTTAGAGAAGCTGAATCCGAAAGGCAAGCTATGGTATAGGCAAGGTTATTCACTGATTGTATATGAAATTGTTGAATTAAGTATTCACATGATATTATTGGGGAGAATGGGTATTCCTTAGCAAGATCTCTTAGTTATTTTATCAAATTGTTGTATTATTAAATCGTTAATATTCTTAGACATTAATATCATCAGTTAGATTATTAATTTTTCTGTGTTAAATAATCACCACATCAAAATAATTGGGAATTCTTTAGCATACATTTAATTGTTAAAATTTACACAACACAGTCCCTTGGGTGCGATAACTTGTGGTCTTAATTATACATCACTATATTACTTGCCGATTCAATACACTTGCTGAAATCGCGTCATTGCTCATCCCGCATACTTAACTCACGTAATCCCATTGGTTTACTTTGGGCTATAGACCTTATAATGCACACATACTTATATATCAACTTTAATTATGTTTAAAGATTCGTTGTGAATGAATTTAATTGTTGGCTTGCTTGTTTGATATGTTTAAACTGCTAATGTGTTTACTGACTCAATTAAGTAAAATCTCTTATAAGGAATATGACGGAAATTACCTTCTTGGAATTTGTTCTCATACACTTATTTGTCTATTATTATTACTAGTATCATTATTATTATTACTTTTTAAATGAAATTCAGTTATAATTTTAAATAAGATTATTATTTGTGAAAAGTGAAATTAGTGGTTGCCACTAAGCAATGTGCTTAGCGCGTGGACTTTTATTTCTACGCGTAGGTGTATAGGTTCTTGAACAATAAGGCGAGCCAGGGATCTATCAGGTAGTATGGAGGAGTTCTTGTACTTTAAAATAGATGCTTAAGCTTAGTATTACTTTTTGGAAATATAGATTTGAACTATCTAATGGCTTGTTATAAGCTATTTTAGAATGTGTTTCGTGGTTTTTTGTGAACGCTGGTTTATGGTTGTTGAAGTTGTTGTAAATGTTTGTTAGATAAAGGAAAAAGGATGTTATTTTTATTTTTATTTATGATATGTTCATATATATATGAACTGGAAAGGTAAATTCACAACTGTTGGAGAATTTTCTTTTTATTTGAATAATTGAGGTGGATGGGAGAAATTGATATTGGATTGGCTTGGTTATGGTGTTGGATTGTGTGGATGCTTCATAGAAGTGTAAATTTGCAATTGTTAACAGGGGGATAAGGACCTATTTAGGGGAAATTCTGTCCGTTTTTTGCAAAATTCTGGGCACTTTAAATTGTAACAATATTGGCAGTTATTTAATTGTGAACTGAATTTAAGATGCAAAAGGATTTAGTTTGGTAACATTCAGTATCCGACCTTCACAGGTCAGGTATGGGTGTTACATTTCTGGTCTCCACCTTTCAATAAGTGATGTCATTAAATTCCAGTCAACACTTATCATACCAATTCAGGCAATTCCGATCAACCCTGCTGATCTTATATATGGAATAATTCTATCATCAATTTGTTGGTAGTGCCCATCTAAACTGCCTCTCCTTGTTCTCAACACATCTCTTTCAACCTTCGCATAATTTTAAAACATATACAATTGAATAAATACATAATTTCATCAATAATCTACAAAATATATATAATAAAAAAATTACCGAATTATTCCATATTGCATTAGTTCGATGTTTTCCTTGCATTGTTAGTAACTCTCCATTAATAGGACCCGGATTTATTCGTTCAGCTCCTAAATGATATAGATCTATTTCCAAACTTGCAATTCCAAATAAGAAAAATTTGAATATTAACAACTATTCATGCCAATTAAATTTATTTAACTAATTTAAATATTCACAACTTATACATATAATTTAATCATCAAAACATTATCAATTTTAATCTGCTACAAATTATATTTACAGATTCATCATTTTTTACAACATGAAGATGTTTCCTTGTTAATGATACTTTTTTTTTACTTTCATATTCAAATATTTATACATATTTATGCTATAACTAATCAAAATAAACACAAATTATTCAATAACAGAATAAAATCATATAGTCTTACCTTTAATGTTGAAAGTAAATAATTTTCAGAAGTTTAACCACCTACAAATTAAACATGAACATAAGATTAATAACAAAATAAACTTCATATAACAAAAAAAAAAATATTAAACCATCAAAATCTTACCTTTAATCAAGAAGATAAGGTAGAAAAAAAAACAAAGAATGGAATGAAGGTAGAATGAAAGAAATATTGGAGAACAAAATAGAATGATAGAGAGAGCAAAGCAAAGTTTGTGAAACCAATAAACTGAAAATGAATGAGAGGGGCAGGAAGAGAGAATAAGTAAAAGAGGAAGATTTAAAAAAAATAAAAAATAAAAGAGGGCTCATTTTCGGGTGCTTCACGTGAAGCTGCAGTGGGGTGCAGCTTCACGTGATGCTGTGCACCCCACGTGAAGCTGAGCAATGCTGCAGCACTGCAGTGAAGCTACAGTGCTGCAGCTAAAGTGCCAGAAACCGGCACATTGAAGTGCCAGTTTCTGGTACATAGTCGTCAGAAATCGGCACCTTTATGTGCCGGTTTCTGACACATGGAAACCGGCATTCCGTGCTGCCAGTTTTCAACACCCCATATCCCCAATTATGTTTACTGTAGCCCCAATTTGTCTAATTTTTTTAAATTTAACCCCAAAGTTGAAAAAAAGCCTAGGAATATTCAGATAAAATCGGCTAACCAAACTGTTAGCGAAGTGTCCAGTTATAAAGTAAGTGATAACCACATAAATGTCATTTACAAAAAGGCCCATCCAGTCGGCCCAATTCACTGGAAAGGCCCAAGGTCCATTAGCAAAGAGCAGCAGGTGTGAGCTTGAAAGCAGCGCACACGCTCGGTCTGTTGATGTGACCACACGTCCCGTCAGTCCTCTAACACAAGGCAGCGCCCATACCCCTCACCTGCTCCTTGTCACTTCATCGCTCACTTACTCTGGCTTCCAGTTATCATGTCCCAAGCACTCAAGTGCACCTTAACTGTCTCTTATAAATAGCCCAACAAACAGTGGCACAAGGTATTGAATCTCTAAAATTCTATCACTAAGCATTCTCTCTCTAGAAAGCTACTAACTTAAGCTTCAGAGTGCTTACGCCTGGTCCGACCGAGCATTTTCTCTTGTAGGGTTTGCTCATTCGATCGGCTCTTCCTCTTTTCAAGATAAAGACAATCCAGACTTTATCATTTGGTGCTTTCGTTGACAGCCATGTCGAACTCAAGATCTAATAAGAGCGCATCCCCTAGAGAACATGATCGCGATGGCAACAGCCGTGCCAGATCAAGGACCTCACAGAGAAGCGAGAGACCTCCTAGGTCCCCACCCAGAGCTAACCTTCTTCCTAAATTTGACGATGTCATTCTGCAGCAACCAGAAAACACCGCTATCACTGTTAAGGACATGCGTGCCCTTTTTAGTGACTTCACTAAGAGCATTGTCCAAACGATCAAAAAAGGCAAGATGCCAAGAACCTCTGAAAGAGACCATGAGGACTACCTCATGGACAAAAACTTCAGACGGAGGAGAAATAAGGGGATCTCCATTAATGAGCCACAAGTTCACGACAGTCGAAGGGGCATCGTCAGGACCCCAGGAAGAAAAGATAAATGGAAGGGAACGATTTCCACAAGTAGGGACTCCACCTATTATCCCAGCAGGTCCTCCACCCCGTCCATAGGGGATGATCTGTCCTTTATGTGCACACCGAATCGCAGTCACTCAAGCAGGCCGAGAAGCAAGTCTATCTCCACGGCTATGAGTAAGGAAGACAAATGGTTTAAACAGAAACTCAGGCAGTTCGACTTCCCCGTTCCCAAGAAAGGCGCGTTTGAGGGAAACAAATGCAAGAACACTACCTCCCAATTTTGCAGAGAAATCACAGAATTCGAGCTACCTCCTAAGTGGAGAGACATGGTGATGGACAAATATACAGGTAAAACTGATCCCACCACTCATTTAGCAGAATATTTGACTAAAGTGCAGGTCTATACCTACGATGAAAGGATAGCCTGCAGAATCTTCCCCACCACCTTGGGAGGAGACGCTTTAAATTGGTTCCATGAGCTGCCGCAGGAATCAATTACCTCTTTCAGACAACTCAAAGTGCTATTCACCACAAGATTTATCGTGCAGACGCATGCTCCAAAGTCGGTGAGTGACCTATGTAATCTTTATCAGAGATCCGATGACAGTCTTCGAGACTACATCGATAGGTTCCAAGCTACCATGTCAGAAGTGAGGAACGTCAATTTCGAAATGGCGACTACCGCCTTAGCTAGGGGCACCACTGACCGCCCATTGTTTGAGTCAATAACTATAAGACCCCCAACCAGCTTTGTCGATCTGATGGAGAGGGCCAGGCAGCACATCCAACTAGATGACGCCCTAAGGTCCAATAGGGAAAGAATGACCAATGTTATGGATTGGCTACAGCACCCAGACGGTCGCTCATTCAATAGTGCTTCCGCATTCGATCGGATAGCAAGAAGCCTAGACCGCGCTGAAACTTCTAGAAACTTGGGCAAGCGAAAGGAGTCCGGTCAGGAAAGGGCTGAACGCTCAGACGATCGGCGGGTCAGAACTTTCACTCCACTTAATGCTAGTCCGGCCACAGTGCTGATGTGGATCAAAGAAAAGCATAGCAAGGTCAACTGGCCCAGAAAGCTGTCCGAGAGGAGCAGAGTTATAAGGGACCCCAGTAAATATTGCAAGTTCCACAGAGACGTTGGTCATACGACCGATGAGTGTACCTCGATAAATAAGGAGATCGAAAGGCTGATACGGAGGGGGTCCCTCAGAAAATTTACAGGCCCAGCTAGAAGGGAGAGTCCCTATAGACAGTCGAAGCCTCGGAAGGATGATTCTGGCTCAGACAACGATGATGAGCACAGAAACCTGATGAATGCTGACCCGCGCAGACCGTATGCCGGGATCACTGGAGGATCATCCTATGAAGAGGACCTTTCCAGGAAAAGGAAGGGAAAGGGTGTCTACCTCTCCCACCAGGCCGAGCAGATGGTCCTTGTCACCATATCCAGCGAAGATGTACGAGACGAAATGTTCCCACATGAGGACGCTCTCGTTGTAAGAGCTCGGATTAACAATTTCAATGTTAAAAGGATCTTAGTGGACAATGGCAGTGCTGTCAACATGCTCAACCTTCAAGCCTACCGAGCCATGAGACTCCCGGTCGAAGAGTTGAAGTCGAACGCCACCCCACTGATCGAACTTGGCAATGCCACTGTCTTGGTAGTGGGGTCTGTCGAACTCTTTGTTATGCTTGGCCAAGATACAATTGCCCACGTTTGTAAGGTAACATTTATGGTGATTGATATGATTTTTGCCTACAATTCCATTTTTGACAGGCCGTTATTCTTTCAAACTGGAGCTGTTACAAGCATACGGTACATGGTGATGAAAATCCCCACCAGAGGGGGCGTCGCCATCCTGAGGGGCGATCAAAATGCATCATATGAAGCGTACGTCACCATGATAAAGCAGTAGAGGGAAGCCATGGTAGTGGAGCCAGGCCTGGAGCAGTCTGAGCAGGCAAAGATGCCAAGATTGGATGCTACTGAAGAGGTGAAGACAAGGGCGTTATCAAAGGGCAAAAGCGTCCAAGTTGGGACCAGCATGAACGCAGAAATAGAGGATGCCATCATGCAGGTTTTGATGATCAACCAAGCATCCTTCGCCTGGAAGCTAGAGGATATTCCTGGCATAGATCCAAAAGTGATCACCCACAAATTAAATGTGGACCCAACTCACCCTCCAGTCAAGCAGAGGCTTAGCAGGCATGCGTTCGATCAGAAAAAGTTCATATCTGAGGAGGTTGATAGGCTACTTAAAACCGAAACAATCTGAGAGGTAGACTATCCCGAGTGGCTTGCCAATGTGGTCCTAGTGAAGAAGAAGTCGGGGAAGCTACGGATGTGAGTGGATTTCACAGACCTGAATAAAGCATGTCCAAAAGACAGCTACCCCTTACCAAGCATAAACCAATTAGTGGACGCTACTGTAAGTCATGCGATTTACTCCCTCCTCGACGCATATGCTGGCTACCACCAGATCCTGATGTGGCTTGCAGACCAGGAGAAGACCAGTTTTATCACTGACGACAGAACCTTCTGCTACAAGGTGATGCCGTTCGGTCTAAAAAATGCTGGTGCCACGTATCAGCGTCTCATGAATAAAATTTTTAAAGACCAGATTGGGCAAAATGTGGAGGTATATGTGGACGACATGATCGTCAAAAGCAGGAGCCCTGAGGAACATCCTGCTGATCTGGCAAAATTTTTTTGTACATTAAACAAATTTTGGATGAAGCTCAATCCTGAAAAGTGCGTCTTCGGGTCCCCTCAGGAAAATTTTTGGGCTTCATGGTTTCTCATTGGGGGATTGAAGCCAACCAGGAGAAAATAAAAGCCATCCTCAAGATGCAACCTTCCAGGAGCATAAAGGACGTCCAGAAGTTGAATGAGAGAATTACTGCCCTAGGACGATTCATCTCCTCCTCAGCCAAGCGATGTACTCCATTCTTCAAAAAGTTGAGGAAAAGTGAGATTTTCAATTGGGGAAAAGACTGCCAGCAAGCATTCGAAGAGTTAAAGAAATTTCTCACTAACCCACCACTGCTCAGCCGACCGATACCAAGTGAAAACTTGTACCTATATTTGTCTACCTCTGGTGACGCCATTGCAGGTGTCCTGATGAGAGAAGAAGGGACCCAATAGCTGCCCATGTACTACATTAGTCAGGTACTCAGGGGTGCGGACTTAAAGAAAGGGCCGGTCAAGCAACTCATCATTGCCCTCATGATGTATGCAAGAAAGTTAAGACAATACTTCGAGGCGCACACGATAGTGGTCCGGTCGGGTCATTCAATTAAAAAAAATTTTCAGACCCCCGACCTGGAGGGCAAAATGGTAGGATGGACAATCAAGTTGCAGTCATGGGATGTGAGGTACGAGCCTAGAACGAAAATAAAAGCTCAAGCTCTAGCAGATTTTATTGCTGAATTTGCGGCTGAAGACATCGATAGTCAGCCCAAACGTCAAAAATGGGAAATGATTGTGGACGGCACAGCAAATGACACTCGAGGCAGCGTGGGTATCGTAATAACAAGCCCCTTGGGCATTGCAATAAGGTATGCAATAAAACTTAGCTTTAAAGCTTCTAATAATGTGGCAGAGTACGAGGCGCTTCTTCAAGGATTGAGACTGCTCCATGCCATCCGGCCAGAGTCAGTAACCATCAAAAGCGACTCTCAGCTCGTGACAAGCCAAGTCTTGGGCAACTTCGAAGCCAGAAAAACCAGCATGATCCAGTATCTGGCAAAGGTCAAGACCGCTATTAGAATACTTGAAGAATCTGGATCAGAATGGAGTTCGATCGGGTCATCCAATCAGGAAAATTCTTCAGACCCGACCTGGAGGGCAAAATGGTAGGATGGGCAATCAAGTTGCAGTCATGGGATGTGAGGTACAAGCCTAGAACGGCAATAAAGGCTCAAGCTCTGGCAGATTTTGTTGCTGAGTTTGCCTCTAAAGACATCGACAGTTAGCCCAAACATCAAAAATGGGAAATGATTGTGGACGGCGAAGCAAACGACACCCGAGGCGGCGTGGTATCGTAATAACAGGCCACTTGGGCATTGCAATAAGGTATGCAATAAAACTTAGCTTTAAAGCTTCTAATAATGTGGCAGAGTACGAGGCGCTTCTTCAAGGATTGAGACTGCTCTATGCCATCCGGCCGGAGTCAGTAACCATCAAAAGAGACTCTCCAAAGTCTTAAGCCCGAGCACATACAAGCTCCGAACAATAGAAGGGCAAGACATCCCCAGGAGCTGGAATGTCGAAGTGCTCAAAAAGTACCACTTGTAATAATATATCTGGATTCAACAAGTGTTCAATCAATAAAGAAGTTCTTTTTTATCTCTGTGAAAGGCATGTGTAGACACCGGGTCCCGAACCCCGGCATAAAATGAAAATGGTGATTTTTGATCCTTGATTATTCCCTCCGAAAAAATTAAAAAAATATATATAAATAAATAAAATAAAATAAAAAATAAAAAATATATATATATATAAATATGTGTGTGTGAAATTAGGTAATTAATTAGTTGATGTTGTTAGTTAATTAAGTGGTTAATATTATTGTGTTAATTAAAATGCATGTAAAATTAAAGTTGAAGTGTGTAGTTAATTAGATAAAATACATATATGTATGATAATTTAAATGGATTAATTAGTGTGACGTTTAATTAATAGAGAGTTTAATTAATATGTATGTTTAATTAATTAATGTATGTGTTATTTGAATTAAGTTAAATTAATTAAGAATAGAGAAAAGGAGGGAAATAATTGAGTGGGAAGTTACCATTATAACCCTTAGCCCTAATTCGAGGGTATAAAAAGAACAAGATGAGTAAAAATGGAGGGGGGTCGGCTGGAACAAGAAAAAGAAAAGAAATAGAAAAGAGAAAGAGAGAAGAGAAAGCAAGAAGACAGAGAGCAAGAGGAGCCGGCCAAAGAGAACAAAGAAATAGAAAAAGAAAAAGAAAGTGAGAGCAAAAGAAGAGCAAGAGAGAACTGAGAGCAAGCAAGTGAGAAAAGAAAAATAGAAAGAAAGGAGAGAGTGAAAGAGTGAGTAAAAAGGAAATAAAACAAAGGAAAGAAGTGAGGAGCAGACCCAGGCCAAACAGGGACGCCGGAGAGAGAAGAGAAAGAAGAAAGAGGAGGGGAGGAAGCGTCGCCTCCGCCGGCCACCGATCGCCGCACGCGCCCCGCCGCCGTGGAGAGGAGGTCCGGACGATTCAGGCGACGCCCACCGTTCTTCCATCGGACTCTGGCAGACGGCGCGTGAAGGAGAAGAACCCGAGACAAAGGCAGCGGCTTCGTAGGCGATTTCCGGCTAATCGGCGCCGGCTTCCGGCGCGTGGACACCGCCGGTGAGACCCTGTGACAACGATCTACAGTGCGATGGTGGAGGTGACGGTCACCCCTCCTCCGGCGACACTCCGGTGACGGTAAGCCCTTCTTTTCCTTATTTTATATTATTATTATTATTATTATTATTATTATTATTATTATTATTATTATTATTATTATTGTTATATAAATATATATATATATATATATGTTTTATTTATTTTCTGTTTTTTTATATTATTATTATTATTATATATTTATTCAATTTCTGTATTATTATTATTATATATTTTTTTTAATTTCTGTTTTTTTATTATTATTATTATTATTATTATTATTATTATTATTTCTACTTTATATTTTATATGTTGATCTATTAATGTGTTAATTCATTTAAATATGTCATTTAAACTTATTTATCACATAATATGCATGCTTTATTTAATTTATTTATTATTATTTGCTTTAATTGATTTTCTTGTTTCGATTTCTAATATTAAGTTTATTTGTGTTTGTTATCGGTGTCAAATACTTGCGTTCCCCTGTTTAAGCACCCGTGCGAATGAAGGAGGAGATCCAAGGAGTTGCTATTTTTCATTGTACTTGTTATTTTTCCTTTGTTTGTTTTATTGAGTTATTTGGCATGTAATAATTAATTAAACCATTTATTTTATGCACGCTTAATCAAAAATCAAACAAAAACACTTCTACAAATAAAATTGGGTTTTCTAATAAAATGGGACCAATGTCCTAGTTGTCCATCCAAAATAAATTATCACTTCAAAATGAATTTTTAATTATGCATGAGAGGACCAATGTCCTCAACATCAATAAATACCCCGTTTTATGTATGATTTATATTTCATTTACAATGGGGGTTGTATTCCGCCCCTAGTTTTATTGTAATTTATTTTTATTTTTATTTTTATATTTATTTATCGTTTTATATGTGATTGATATGCGCTTTAATAAATTTCATTAATTGTGTGAGATGAAAAATGAAATTTTATAATTTAAAAACTCATTTATAATTAACCAAGGCACCAATAAGTGTGAAGTTCCGGACACCATCTCTGGTTTAGACCGATAAGAGGTTAAACTTTCCCAATTTCTTGTAAATTGGGTGGCGACTCCAAAATACCTCAAAAGTGCCTAAAGTTGTTATGGCGATAGATGGTCCTTTTCAATGTTCTATTGTAAAAGGAGGTGCCGAAAATATCTCATAACACCTAAAATCGGAAAAGACGCGAACCTATCCCTCGAATCCTAAAAGCGGATTCCCGAAGAGGGCCTTGCTGGTTCCGGCGCGCGTCACAGTGGCGACTCCACTGGGGACTGTTTGTGACTTTGCTCTGAAAATGTCTTGGTTAAAATGTATAATTGGGTTTTTAAAACTAAAATTTCATCTCTCATCTAAATTTCATTGCATCCATGCTAGAGCCTTAGAATTATGCTAGTTTGGTCCCTCTATTAACCCCGATGCGTTCCTGAAGCACGACCTCATTTTCACTCAATTTGGGGAAGTGTTAAGGATAATCACCAGCCCAAGCCTCGTGCCATCAAATGGTATATCAAATGGTGACCCGGCTGGTCTAGACCAGTTGGCAGGGATCACGTTTGGGTAGCCCTAAAGCAACACCACCTTGACCAAAGCTCATATAATGGCAATAGATACTTCCCCTAGGTTACATGTACCTTAATACAATGCTTGTTATATGGGCCCTTGTATATCAAACCAATTCAAACATATTAATCGGGCACTCATCAAAGGGTTTCATGCCCCGGTGGGCTCATTTTAGTCTGTTTGAAAGGTCCAAATATATAATGGCCAAACATTCATGCGCATGTGATTTAAATTAAGAGTTGTTATCCTGCCGATTTTTTACCGCGCACTATACGCGTCCATTGGGTTCCCTATTAACCATTGGATAAAGCCCGCCTAGGAAAGAGACCGCACTACCTCGTGTGTGGGAGAAATAAGGTTGGAAAGATCTATCTGCTTGCATGTGGCTGTGAATGCTGCACAACATGCTCATACAACACATTGTCATTCATGTCAAAAAAAAAATCATCAGCAAAAAAATCAAAAATCATAAAAATAAAAAATACATTTCATATTGTGTAGATATCCTTTTGTCTGCATATTGTTTTTAATATACATATACCATCACGTGTATATTTATTTTCATACATTGCATCGCATAATTGCAATTTATTGATCTCTTCACTCCACCTGCATAATTCACGATCATACATTGTATATATATCACTTATGCATCATCCTAACAAAGTGAGTTATGCAGCCATCATAGATTCGTCCGGGTGCTCTAGGGATACCAGTGGACGGCTGATCAGGAAGTCCTAATCTCTGAGTTATTTAGAGGGGCAACAGTTCTGGAGCCAGATTCAGAAAGTAGCAAGACTTCATCCTCAATAGCGTCCAGTATGGCTGATCCTTCTAGAGAGTTCGAGGCTACCCGTGCATTGATTGCCAAAGAAGTGGGGAAGAGGATGGAAGAGTTTGAGGCTAGAATAATGGCGATGATAGGCAACCTTGCCACTACCTTAGCCCCACCCAAGGGACGACAGGATACCGCTCCGACTTAGAGGCAAGATGAACAAAGGTCTACTAGAGATGATCCCCCAATGGCAGTTAATCCACCCATGGTTGAGCCAAGAGCGCCAACGCCTGTTGAACACAGAGAAGACCCCAAATCTGAGAGTGACTTATGGGAAGAGCAAGAAGAACAGATGGTAGTAAAGGAGAAGTCGCCTAAGTTAGAGGATGAGATATGGAGAAAAATGGAAGAGAGGTTTGAAGCTATGACCAAGATGTTGAAAGTGGGTGGAAGGATGAATCCAGAAGACCGAGAGCTAGATAGTGAAGACTTGATACCTCAGAACTTTAAGATTCCTGATATTCCCAAATTCGATGGCACTTCTGATCCCACTGCACATGTGAAGCAGTATTCATTGGTAATGAAGGGCACTAGCTTAACAAAGAGGCAAAATATTGAATATTTTTGTCTGAGCTTGACAGGCCCCGCAGTGGACTGGTATCATGGGTTAGACAGAAGATCCAAAGAAGATTGGGACTTATTGACTGAAGAATTCCTGAGGCAGTATGACTGTTGTACAAGGATGGAGGTTACTCTAAAAGATTTGGAGCTACTGTACCAAAAGCCAGACGAGTCATTCCATGATTACCTAACCCGATGGAGGAAACGAGTAATGGAGATGAAGAAGAAACCGGATACTCCGGACCAAATCAGGATATTCATCAGGAATGCTAGTCCATATTTAAAAGATGGGTTAAAGATGAAAGGGCTAAAGGACTGGGAATCCTTAAAGGATATAGCCATCGAAGTCGAGGCTGAACAATATAGCTAAATCTACAAATCTAGCCTTGGGCAGAAGCAAGGGAGATGGCAGCAGTAATGGGGGCAATACTAAGGTAGCAGGAGTCTCAGCCGCGGGAATAGCTCCTAAACACCTCACTATCTTGGGCAGACCATTATCTTGGCACTTCACCCGTCTCATCACGGAAGGAAAGTTACAACCCTTGCCAACTGGGCCTGCCCCAAGTCAAGGAAAGCCCAAGCATAGAACCGACTGGTATTGTGCATATCACCAGTACACAGGGCATAGAACAGACTATTGTCGTCCTTTAAGGGATCGGATTCAAGACTTGATCGATAGTAAACAAACCACTAATCCTGAGCAAAAGGAGGATAAGAAGTCGACCTGTATTGCCATGGTTGGGTCAGGCTTACCTGAATGGTATGTACTGCAAGACTTGTTTGGAAATGAGAGTGCCACTGTTACTCACCCTGAGATAGACGAAAGGAGGGTTCTCGTAGCAATGATAGATTGTTGGTCCACTAGCGAAAGCGAAGAAGAAGTTGGAGAAGCTAAAGGAGAGGGATCTGACCAAGTACTAAGGGAGGCCAATTCTTCACGGACTGAAGAGACTTATGCCTTAATTGCCCAGGAGGTGGATAGAAGGTTCAAGGAACTTGAAAAGAGGTTATGGGCCGCAGTTATGGAAAGGATGGATGCCATGGCGCTAGTTCTCCAATCTCAAATGATGGCTACTGTTGAGAAGGCCTATGCATTGACGACAACAACGTCTCCTTGTACTTCCAAGTCCAGAGGCAGGAAACCACTTGATTCACCAGTTGGACAGGGGGGTGGTAAGAGGCCTACTTTGGAATGTGGCATTATGCTGGAAAGGGATGGAGATCCGGCGAGGATGCATGCCCCGAAAAGTGCAAACCCAAGTATCCACAACGACAATAAGGGCAATGCTAAGAAGACGAGAGTGCCAGCCATGAAAATGAATCAAAGGCATTATTCTAATTTGGGTAGATCTCTATCATGGATTTTCAAGAAGCTAGTGAAAATAGGGATGTTGCAGCCATTGCCCTCTAAGCCAGCCAGAACCCAAGGACAGCCGGGGCATAGAGATAATGAATATTGTGAATTCCACCAGCACACTGGGCATCTGACAGACAACTGTGCAAGACTGAGGCATCATATTCAAGATCTGATTGACAGTAAGCAGATTACTGACCCCGAAAAGAGGGAAAAGAAGAAAGAGCCAGCCTACAATGCAGTCCCTCCACCAGATATGTGATCGGGTCTGATCCAGCATAGTGGCATATTTTGCGAGAACTACATGGATATGAATAGGTCGCTGACACACGTCGGGAGAGTGGGGAAGAAGATTATGTTTTTAGACATTTTGGTTTCTTTTGTTTCAAGAACTCCTTATGACAGTTTGGTTATTTTCAATAAAATTGAACAAGTTTGCTTATTTGTATGGTATTCTTAATAATTTCATTTCGCATGGTCATGATGCATTCATTTTGACACTAATTCAATTAATATGGCTCCATCTAGTCTCGGAACTTTGGGTAATCCAAATAAAATCTTAATAGCATCTGATATAACTCTTGAGGAGAGGATAATTTTGAGAGATTAAAAAAAAAAAAAAAAAAAAGGGGGCTCTGCCTGGACCTGGTGTAACATGCTGAAAATTGACAAGGACGTTCTTGAGATCAGTACTACTTCCACGTGCCAACATGACGACGAACCGAGTTTTGAAAGCCATTTCTTTGCATCCACAACATCTAAGTTGCATATGGCACTACCAAACAAGATCAAACCCCACAATCTACATCAAAAGTTGGACAAATAACACGCAGGACCTCCATGAGAAATATATGACCCATCAGAACCAAACCCTATGACCTCTTTCCTCCTGACCTCCTTTGAAATGTGCACCCTCAAAATCGATTATGATTGACCCTTGACCATCCAGAACCCTTATCGCCAAGTTTCTTGCTAAAACCCAATGCTTGACTAGATTGAACCACAACGGTCCCAGTGGTTAAGATGAAAAGTGCACGTATGTGTAACTTCATGACTGGAACGAAGTTTGCAAGGGAATGCTATTTGGGGGCGAGTTTTGTTCAAATCTCATTTGGATTTGTCAACTTTGAGAATGCAGATGATGCTGCTAGAGCTGTTGATGTGCTGATGATAAGGAGTGGTTTGTTGGGAAAGCCCAAAAGAAATTTGAAAGGGACCTAAAAGGCTAATTCACAAACCAGCCATCCAACCCCGGCCGTTGGAAGGCCATTCCAGGATTTAAACCACCAAAACCGATAAAGTATCCCAGATCATCCAAGCCCGACCTGTCACCCTATCCCAACCATTGAAAGGCCACCCCAGGGTTCGAACCGCCAAAGCCAATAAAAGCCAGACGTGAAACTTCATATTCAAGCCCCAAATAAGGAACCCATCACCTCAACTAGTCTGCACAAGGGCTAAGACCAAGACTTTGATACCAAGAGGAGCCACTCTCAGAAGCAGCAGTCCCCCCGGCTGATGAAGATGAAAGCAAATTCAACTAATACTGACAAACTGAAGGAGGGTCCATGGCAGAGGCTAAAAAATAAATAAATAAAAAATAAAAAAAAGAGAGAGAAAATATTCAATCAAGAAAACCCGCGAGGGCTGATTGATAACAGGAGTTTGATGCTCTCAAGATCTATCCCGAGATTAGATGAGGTCTCATATTTTTCGAGTTAATGCCAAATAGTGATCATGTGTTATGAAATTAGATTGAAATATATGCATTTATGCAAAGATGTATTAGTATAACCAGGGCAGTTCATCTTACACACTCAAAGTTGTCTGAGCCCGATATAAAACTAGCACATTGTTATCATCTACCCTCTACCATTCTCGCTGCTCAGGTGATTCAGCTAACTCATCTTGCTACCTACTGTGAAGCCAATCCTACAAGCTCATACAACCAATATCTGAGACATAAGCACATGCCAATCATACCCGAAAGACCTTTCGCAACAACTCCAACTTCTCTCGCAAAAAAAAAAAAAAAAAAAAAAAAAAGGCCGTTAGAGATGAAAACCGTGATTGGCGCTCTAAGCAAAAGTTAGGCCAAATGGCAGGGTGAAAACCTGGGGACAGGCAGTCTGCCCTACAAAAAATGAAATAAATAAAAGCCGCTGGATTGGGTTGGGTCCATTCCAGGCAAAAAAATAAGGCACAGGGTTATGTGAAAATCCAAGAAAGGACGCATTTCCCGCTGAGAGAAGCTAGTGTGAAAATCCACAAGGGACGCACTATCTTTAATTAATGACTCCCGACACCTAGAGCGATAAGGCAGCATTACTTTGAATAACCTCATTTTAGGCATATGGTGCAGGACACGAATTAAAGTCTTGGGGGCAAAATGCTCATTGACCGGGGGGCAAAGATGTGCACGGGTCAGTTCTCGTTAGAAAGATTATGGATCAGAATCCCAAAAGTGAAGACGATGCTTCCCTAGATCCTTGGGAGCATCAGACAATGCCAGGCTATATCCTAAACGGACCCCTAACCACCTAGGACGTGGTCTATCCATTTTTGCATACATCTCATATCTGCATACAACATTTTACACATGCATACACAGTCTTTGGTATATTCCTATATACACAGCTTTGCAGGAAAAGGCCAAACCAAGAGACAGCATCGGCAAGACAAATTTAAGATGAAGCCAGCGCAAGGTTGAAATCGTATAAACCATAGAGTGATAACTCCCTTTAAGTCCTTCTTCTAAAGGCATCCTCGGAACATTATTTTCAAGTCCTTTTCCAGAAGGCATTCTCATAACGTCATCTTCAAGTCCTTTTTCAGAAGGCATCCTCGATCTCTTCAAAGCATTATCTTCAAGTCCTTATTCAAAAGTCATTCCCAGTCTCTTCGGAGCATTATCCTTAAGTCCTTGTCTAACGGGCACCCTAAATCTCCTCAAAAATTTATCTCCAAGCCCTTCCTCTCAGGCTCTTCGGAGCATCATCTTTAAGTCCTTCTCTAAAGGCATTCTCAGTCTCTTCGGAGCATCATCTTTAAGTCCTTCTCTAAAGGCATTCTCAGTCTCTTCGGAGTATTATCTTTAAATCCTTCTTTAAAGGCACTCTCAGTCTCCTCGGAGCATTATATCTAAGTCCTTCTTTAAAGGCATTCTCAGTTTTTTCAGAGCATTATCTTTAAGTCCTTCTTTAAAGGCATTCTCAGTCTCCTCGGAGCATTATATCTAAGTCCTTCTTTAAAGGCATTCTCAGTCTCCTCGGAGCATTATATCTAAGTCCTTATTCAAAAGGCATTCTCAGTCTCTTCGGAGCATCCTGTTTAAGTCCTTGCTCAAAAGGCATTCTCAGTCTCTTAAGAGCATTACCTTTAAGTCCTTGTCCAACAGGCACCCCTAGTCTCCTTAAAAATTTACCTTTTAAGTCCTTGCTCAAAAGGGCATTCCCAGTCTCTTCGGAGCATTACCTTTAAGTCCTTGTCCAACAGGCAACCCCCAGTCTCCTCAAAACTTTATCTTCAAGCCCATGCTCAAAAGGCATTCCCAGTCTCTTCGGAGCATTACCTTTAAGTCCTTTTTTTTTAGAAGGCATCCTTGTCCAACAAGCATCTCCAATCTCTTTAAAATATTATCCTTAAGTCCTTCTTTAAAGGCATTCTCAGTCTCTTCGGAGCATCATCTTTAAGTCCTTCTTTAAAGGCACTCTCAGTCTCCTCGGAGCATTATATCTAAGTCCTTCTTTAAAGGCATTCTCAGTCTTTTCGGAGCATTATCTTTAAATCCTTCTTTAAAGGCATTCTCAGTCTCCTCGGAGCATTATATCTAAGTCCTTCTTTAAAGGCATTCTAAGTTATCGCAGTCCTCTCCGGGGGCAAATCAACCAAAGACCTCACAGGGGGCAATTATTTCAAAGTTCTCACAAATTTAAGTAATCTGAGGAGGTAAAATCTCTAAGTCATTTGAAGAGGCACAAACTTTCAAAGTCCTCTGAAGAGGCAGAGTCTCCAAGTCCTCAAATTTAAGTCCTCCGTGGAGGCAAACTTCAAGTCCTCTGTAGAGGCATTTCCAAGTCATCTAAAGTCCTCTCAGTAGGCAAATTTCAGAACATCTGCACTTTGTAAGTCTGGAGCAGACTCGGTGCAGCTCAGGAGAGCAACCCTCGCGTTTTGTAAGTCGGGAGCAGACTCGGCGCATCACCATCCGCACTTTATAAGTCTGGAGCAGACCCGACGCATCATCATCATTCGCACTTTGTAATCACCACTTCCCGGAAACAAGGTAAGGCTCCCCCTCAGGTATGTAATCCTCTCTCTCATCCTCTTTGAATTTTGGCTCACCTAGGTGTCTATGCACTAGCTTTGCCAAAATTGGGGGCAACAGTAGACACCGGGTCCCGAACCCCGGCATAAAATAAAAATGGTGATTTTTGATCCTTGATTATTCCCTCCGAAAAAATAAAAAAATATATATATAAATAAAAAAAATAAAATTAAAAATAAAAAATAAAAAAATATATATATATAAGTATGTGTGTGTTAAATTAGGTAATTAATTAGTTGATGTTGTTAGTTAATTAAGTGGTTAATATTATTGTGTTAATTAAAATGCATGTAAAATTAAAGTTGAAGTGTGTAGTTAATTACATAAAATACATATATGTATGATAATTTAAATGGATTAATTAGTGTGACGTTTAATTAATAGAGAGTTTAATTAATATGTATGTTTAATTAATTAATGTATGTGTTATTTGAATTAAGTTAAATTAATTAAGAATAGAGAAAAGGAGGGAAATAATTGAGTGGGAAGTTACCATTATAACCCTTAGCCCTAATTCGAGGGTATAAAAAGAACAAGATGAGTAAAAATGGAGGGGGGTCGGCTGGAACAAGAAAAAGAAAAGAAATAGAAAAGATAAAGAGAGAAGAGAAAGCAAGAAGACAGAGAGCAAGAGGAGCCGGCCAAAGAGAACAAAGAAATAGAAAAAGAAAAAGAAAGTGAGAGCAAAAGAGAGACCAAGAGAGAACTGAGAGCAAGCAAGTGAGAAAAGAAAAATAGAAAGAAAAGAGAGAGTGAAAGAGTGAGTAAAAAGGAAATAAAACAAAGGAAAGAAGTGAGGAGCAGACCCAAGCCAAACAGGGACGCCGGAGAGAGAAGAGAAAGAAGAAAGAGGAGGGGAGGAAGCGTCGCCTCCGCCGGCCATCGATCGCCGTACGCGCCCCGCCGCCGTGGAGAGGAGGACCGGACGATTCAGGCGACGCCCACCGTTCTTCCATCGGACTCTGGCAGACGGTGCGTGAAGGAGAAGAACCCGAGACAAAGGCAGCGGCTTCGTAGGCGATTTTCGGCTAATCGGCGCCGGCTTCCGGCGCGTGGACACCGCCGGTGAGACCCTGTGACGACGATCTACAGTGCGATGGTGGAGGTGACGGTCACCCCTCCTCCGGCGACACTCCGGTGACGGTAAGCCCTTCTTTTCCTTATTTTATATTATTATTATTATTATTATTATTATTATTATTATTATTATTATATAAATATATATATATATATATTTTTTTTATTTATTTTCTGTTTTTTTATATTATTATTATTATTATTATTATTATTATATATTTATTCAATTTCTGTATTATTATTATTATTATATATTTTTTTTAATTTCTGTTTTATTATTATTATTATTATTATTATTTCTACTTTATATTTTATATCTTGATCTATTAATGTGTTAATTCATTTAAATATGTCATTTAAACTTATTTATCACATAATATGCATGCTTTATTTAATTTATTTATTATTATATGCTTTAATTGATTTTCTTGTTTCGATTTCTAATATTAAGTTTATTTGTGTTTGTTGTCGGTGTCAAATACTTGCGTTCCCCTGTTTGAGCACCCGTGCGAATGAAGGAGGAGATCCAAGGAGTTGCTATTTTTCATTGTACTTGTTATTTTTCCTTTGTTTGTTTTATTGAGTTATTTGGCATGTAATAATTAATTAAACCATTTATTTTATGCACGCTTAATCAAAAATCAAACAAAAATACTTCTACAAATAAAATTGGGTTTTCTAATAAAATGGGACCAATGTCCTAGTTGTCCATCCAAAATAAATTATCACTTCAAAATGAATTTTTAATTATGCATGAGAGGACCAATGTCCTCAATATCAATAAATACCCCGTTTTATGTATGATTTATATTTCATTTACAATGGGGGTTGTATTCCGCCCCTAGTTTTATTGTAATTTATTTTTATTTTTATTTTTATTTTTATTTGTCGTTTTATATGTGATTGATATGCGCTTTAATAAACTGCATTAATTGTGTGAGATGAAAAATGAAATTTTATAATTTAAAAACTCATTTATAATTAACCAAGGCACCAATAAGTGTGAAGTTCCGGACACCATCTCTGGTTTAGACCGATAAGAGGTTAAATTTTCCCAATTTCTTGTAAATTGGGTGGCGACTCCAAAATACCTCAAAAGTGCCTAAAGGTGTTATGGCGATAGATGGTCCTTTTCAATGTTCTATTGTAAAAAGAGGTGCCGAAAATATCTCATAACACCTAAAATCGAAAAAGACACGAACCTATCCCTCGAATACTAAAAGCGGATTCCCGAAGAGGGTCTTGCTGGTTCCGGCACGCGTCACAGCATGCATGATACAACTTATACGCTAGGCTTGATACCCATCCTAAGCCGAAAATGCGAAAGTTGCAACCCATTTCTTTGCAGGAACAATTCATCCGTTCGGATCGATGTTATTCCCGATCCGAAAATACGGAACAACTATAATCGTTAAGATCGACGATATTCCGGATCCAAATATACTGAAATTAAAAAATCACACATCGGCTCATTCGTTAGGATCGACGATATTCTCGATCTGAAGATACGGAAAGCGCCTAATTTCCACTGACTCATTCGCTAGGTTCGACGCTAATACAAAACCAAAGACTCGAGGGTCAAGTGTTAGTAAAAGTTTCTCCCAAGTTGAGTGTTGCCCAGCGATCATGGATTGAAAGGCAAACTAAAAATACTAACTTGACGAACGAAACTATTCATCTAATTCCAAGTCTATGCGAGGCTAAGAAGTCATACGCTGGTCTTGAAGGTCATTGATTCCAATTCAGGAAGTATTTATGATTAATCAGTCTATCACACCAGCAAGTTATATGCGATTTTAACAAGATATATGCGGTTTTACAAGTTATTGAAGAATGCCAATTCATAACTATGAAAATTTGCAATTTACGCAAAAGTTGTCATTTATTGAAGAAATTATATATTGTACAACTTACGAGGATTAGTACAAAAAACAAAGTATACAATGGAAAATCTTAATCTAATCTATGTCTCTATGTCTACAATTTGTACATCAACAGGAGCCGGGACCTAATCAACAGTTGGCTCCACGCTCGGCTCGGCAGAAGGCTCTGCACTTGGCTGGGCAACAGGCTGAGAAGTCTCGGCAGCCACCTCAGAGATTGGCTCCGCCGGAAGAGAAGCACCAACCTCAACTCCAGAGGATGCGTCTGACTAAACTTCAGCAGGCAAACGATCTTCCATGGATGATGGCGCTCCGACGGTTGCCTCCTCTCTGGGAGCCTCTTCCTCATCGTCACTAGATGGCGGATCAGGCAAAACACTGTGATCCTCCATCCAGTCAAGATCAGCCCCTAGGAAGCATCTCCTGGCGCCGAGACGATAACTTCCCTTGAGCCTCTCCCAGTTGATCAAGAAGCTGCTCCTTTAGAGGCAAGCTCCTCTTCAAGCTTCTTCCTCCAGGAGGTTTCCTTGTCCTCCAAAGCAGCCTTCAGCCAATCCCGCTCGGCTTGGAGTTTGTCGCACTCTGCCAAGTCCTTACCCTTCTCAGTGCCCAGGAGCTTGCACTCGGCACTCAGTCTGGTCGCCTCCTCTTCAAATTTATGGCATTTAGCACTGTCAACTGTCAGACGTGAGGCCTCGTCTTTCAGCCAATCAACCTCGTCTAGCCGAGACTTTAGCTCCTGGGCGTGCCGGGATGCCTCCTTCCTCGCATCTACCACCTCTCCACAAAGAGCAGAGGTCTCCTTTTGCAGGTCCGATACCTCCAGGCAAAGGGCAGAGTTTTCTTTTTGGGCAGCATCGCATTAAGCAATTGCCTCCCCCTTCGCCTTGGCAGCATCTTTTGACCTTGCCTCTAAAAAGCTGGCGATGCCGTGCATGCGCTAACCCCTCTTGATCAGCTATAAGAAGAAGAAAACAACAATATTAGTAAAGGAGGGCTTTGCCAATTTCCAGACAACGAAAATCAGGAGAACAAATCTCACCTTCAGGCTCTGCTAGTTGAACATACTGAGCTACCGAGCGAGCGAGCTGGGATCTCCCATGACCTTGAAGTCATCATCCTGAAGAATACCCTGGCAAAGATAACTGGCGACTACCTTATTGCTTGCCGACCAGTCATTGCCGAAGTTCTCCCTCAGCACGTCCTTCAAAGGCACGGATCGCCTCTCAAGGGCTCCCCCGATAGCTCACCGGGTCGACTCACTTCGAATCGGCACCTTGCCTTTCTCTGCCACTCTACCGTCTGAGGCAGCTACCACCTCCGCAGCCTTCTTCTTGGCAGCCTCCCTCAACTCCTGGATGTTGGGAGGAATGTCGGCCGGCTGTGCTTCAGGTGCTTCATCGGAATCGAACTCCTCATCCAAGAGTATCCGTCTGCGTCGAGGCCATCCTCAGCACCAGTTTGGGGGGCCGCAGGTCCAGAGATGACCAAGGCTGGACGAGCGGCGGGGATGGCAGCAACAGGGACAGCGAGATGAGGAGCTTCCACTAGAGCTTGCGAAGCATGCACTTTCGAAGAGGGTAGGATTTTCCCTTTCTTCCTCTGCACCCTCGCTGCTCGCTCGGCATCTCTTTTGGCTCTAGCTCGAACAGCAAGTTGCCTCGTCAGATCATCTCCTCTAACCATCGCAACTGCATCACAAAAACAAACAAGATAAGTAATTCTTTTTGAAAAGCTAACAAGCAGTGCATATGCAATGCGTGAATGTCAACTCATGTTGTTCTCTCTTTTACAATTCTGATGCTCACGTTCTGCATTTTCGGTAGCTTCGGAGCTAGAAGAACCGAACAATGTGGTCAGGAGAAAGCTGGACTTGTAGGGTTCTCTTTGTCTTGCCACGGTGTCCATTAGTTTCTTGTTGTCGGCCTCATACATGGGCTGACCAGCAGCTAGGTCCTTTAAGATGGTGGCTTCACCCGATCAGGTAAGACGCACACCAAAACCACCGATCATTCCCACCAGGAAGTACCTCTACTTGTATCCTTTCATTGAGGTGGGGACATGGACAAGTTTTCTCTTCGGTCGGGTAGTGACGAAATACTCTGTCCCATCGCTCCGACCCGATATGTAAAAGAAATGGGTGAAAGGTCTAGAGTCGGAGCCATCCCCTCTATTTTACAGAGAATCTTGAAGTAGGCCACTGATCTCCACCCGTTCGGATGCAATTGATTTAGGGCAATCCCATAACCTTCCAGTATCGCCATCTGACAGGCGTCAAGCGGGAGCCTAAGTCCTGCATCCAGGCTCCAAAGGTGGCACACAAACCACTCGCTCTCCTGATGACCGAAAGGCCTATCCGTCACCGACATGAAATCAGGGTAGGGCATCACAAAGACGTCATCGGGAAGGCCATATTTAGAGGGGATTTCAGCCACCTCACTAGGGCTCAACTTGGAGCAACGCTCAACTGCCGGTTTACCCTTGTAATCCTCCATGAAGCTCCTATCTATCGATCAACCGCTACTGGAAGCCATTTTCAACACAGTAACCCTAATTTCTTATGGGGTGAAGCGAGTTGAATGCAATGGTGCAATAGAAAGAATGAGAGGAAAAATTAAAGGCAGACAAGAAAGGAGTACTTACTTGATTGAAGGTTGTAGGTACTTTGAAAAATTTCGAGAAATGGAAAGCAAGAATCGTCGAAGTATGAGAGAGGCGAGAAGAAATTTTGACAGAGTTTCTTTAAGGATTGCAGAAAAGTGAGAAAAAATGTGAAGCCACCTATTTATAGGCAAAACTTCTAGGGCACGCCAACCGTTTCACCACAGAAAGGATGCCACGTGTCCTGAATACATTATTGCTGTACGAAGAACGAATCGCCACCTTCGGAACACGCGCAACATTAAAGGAAAACAGTTGTACGAACAAACACGCCTCTTCAGAAAAGCGCCGTGCAAAATTCAAAAATTCGCCAACGGATGTCTCCCGAGCGGAACAACTTAGAGCAAGCACTCTCCGAACGGAGCAGCTCAAGGCAAATCCATGCCCGATCGGACCAGTTTGAGGGGGGCAAGTGATAACCACGTAAATGTCATTTACAAAAAAGCACATTCAGTCGGCACAATTCACTGGCAAGGCCCAAGACCCATTAGCAAAGAGCAGCAGGTGTGAGCTTGAAAGCAGCGCACACGCCTGGTCGGCTGATGTGACCACACGTCCCGTCAGTCCTCTGACATAAGGCAGCGCCCATGCCCCTCACCTGCTCCTTGTCACTTCGCCGCTTACTTACTCTGACTGTCAGTTATCATGTACCAGGCACTTAAGTGCACCTCAACTGTCTCTTATAAATAACCCAACAAACAGTGACATCAGGTATTGAATCTCCGAAATTCTATCTCTAAACATTCTGTCTCTAAAAAGCTACTAACTTAACTTTCGAAATGTTTACGCCTAGTCCGACCGGCCATTTTCTCTTGCAGAGTTCGCTCGTCCGATCGGCTCTCCATTTTTTCAAGATAAATACAATCAGTAGGCAATTCTAATTATACTAACTAATATTAGAACATCCTCAGATTTTGTTTAATCTAATTTTCAGCTTGAAAATTGAATTGAAACAAAATTGCTCAAGCTTCAAGAAATTCCGCTCAAACGGTTTTTCTCCGCCCGAAATTCAATTGCAGTGGAGGATTCTTTGGATTAAATGCAGCTCGGTGAGTACCAAAAGATTTAATGACTTGTGCAGTTTATTGCTTTGACTTAAAAAAATGTCCGCTTTCTTTTCCTACCTATTAAAAAATTAGTTAATGTAATTCCAAATTTTTTAATGTAACCTATATATTAATTAAAAACATATTAATAAAATAAAAATGTTAATGTACAACAATTGCTATTCACATTAAATAAAAGAATATTAAACAAGTTAAAGAAACGGAGAGAGCACGTTGAAATAAGACTCCTCGTAGCCACATCGCACTGGAAAAAAGAAGTCTTAACTTGTAGAAGAGAATAGGGACATTTTTATTTTTGGGGTGTTTTAAAAAAATATTTAGAGTTTTAGAGTGTTTTAAAACTTATTTTGGGAATTGGGGTGTTTTGCCCATTTCCGCAAGAAATTCTTGCGGAAATGGGCAATTCATTTTTTTTTTAATTTATGGGCAAAAGCTGCAAAATGCAGCTTTTGCCCAACCCAATCCATTTCCGCAACTATTTGTTGCGGAAATGGATTTGATTTAATTTATTTTTTTTTTATTTTTTTTTTAAATAATGGGGAAGCTTGCAGCTTCCCCTCACCCAACCGGCAGCCAGTTGGCTGCCGGTTGCCCCTCACCCAACCGGCAGCCAGTTGGCTGCCGGTTGCCCCCCACCCACACCCAAAAAATAAAATCCCTTTTTTTATAATAAAAAAATATAAATTCAATTTTATTTTTTATTTTATTAATATGAATAAATATTTTTCTTACTCAATTCAATAAATAGGATAAAAAAAATTATAGTTTAATGACAATTTATTAAAACAAAAAATTAGTAATATTTTTCCAATTAAAATAATTCAAAATAAAAATAATATATTTATTATGTACATAATTAAAATTGAATAATATTTTCGTTTAACTAATAACTCTTTTTCTAACAAAATTCTAATTATATACTTCAACACTTCATTTTATTTTTATGTGTATACTGCAAGCATCCCTCTCAGTTCTTGAAGGTAATTTCTTTCCAAAGACATAAAAATCATACTATTCTTTCACTTTATAGACTTTATATTTTTTTTACCATCAAATTAATTGACAATACCATTCAGAATATTATATAATAATCAAAAAAGGAAAGCATACTATATTTAAAAGTACGATAAAATCTAATAGTGTGAGGCTATAGACTTTCTAGATCTTATTAAAAACTATTCGACTTTTACACTTGTCTTAATCTCAATAGAACGTATCCAATCGAGAATATAGCAAGTTTATGAGGTAAAAGTAAATGTTGATAGTACAATATTAATAACAAGGAAACAAAATAAAATGAATTGAAAATCTCAATAGGTAATTTTATATTTCATTGGATTTTCATCCAATATTCAATCTGCTATATCAAATTAAAGTTTAGCCTCATCCCAAGCGCCATTTATCTCGAACTTGCATTCTTTAATTTCAACGAGCCAATACAATTTATGCTTACAAAAACTAACAAACCCAATAATAGAATATTAAATTATAAAAACTATAATTTATATATATATTTTTTAAGTTATACTCTTAAAAAATAAGTGTTGAAGTATATAATTAGAATTTTGTTAGAAAAATAGATATTAGTTAAACGAAAATATTATTCAATTTTAATTATGTACATAATAAATATATTATTTTTATTTTGAATTATTTTAATTAGAAAAATATTACTAATTTTTTGTTTTAATAAATTGTCATTAAACTATAATTTTTTTATCCTATTTATTGAATTGAGTAAGAAAAATATTTATTCATATTAATAAAATAAAAAATAAAATTGAATTTATATTTTTTTATTATAAAAAAAGGAATTTTATTTTTTGGGTGTGGGTGGGGGGCAACCAGCAGCCAATGCCGGTTGGGTGGGGGGGCAACCGGCAGCCTGGCTGCCGGTTGGGTGGGGGGGAAGCTGCAAGCTTCCCCATTATTTAAAAATAAAAAAAAAAATAAATTAAATCAAATCCATTTCCACAATAAATAGTTGCGGAAATGGATTGGGTTGGGCAAAAGCTGCATTTTGCAGCTTTTGCCCATAAATTAAAAAAAAAAAAATGAATTGCCCATTTCCGCAAGAATTTCTTGCGGAAATGGGCAAAACACCCCAATTCCCAAAATAAGTTTTAAAACACCCTAAAACTCTAAATATTTTTTTAAAACACCCCAAAAATAAAAATGTCCCAAGAGAATAGATACAATGGACCCCACCAAATAAAGATGGGAGGCCCCAGTCCCTCTCTCCCCACGTGGATCACAGCTAAACACAATGGCTTTTTTTTTTTTATGGTAAGGAAAGAGTACACAGTGCCTTTGGAGAAACAATCTTCACAAAAAACCACACAAACTTCTGTAAAAAACAATAATTTTGATGGAAAGCGTAGAATCCGCATCCACAACAATCTCTCTATAAATTATAATTCTTAAGCAAACACCGACACTGCGGGTTGCTAAAATACGCAGCCAGCTCACATCACCCATTTTAATCCATCAATCAAATATCAGAATAAATTAAAATAAACCTCTCTAGTCAAAAAAAAAAAAAAAAAAAAAACTCAATATCCAAAATGAAAAAAAAAATAAAAAGAAATAGACAGACCTACATAATTACGATTCAGCCCATAAGAATCGAACAAATTACAGTGGCACAAAGTACTGAGATGAATCCATGGGCAGTCACTTGAACAGCAGCATTATCCGATGTGCTATTCGCAGATCCCACCGGCGAATCTGATGGTGCTCCTTCCGGCGTTTCCGACGGTGGCGCAGGTGGAGAAGCGGCCAATGGAGATGGTGCCTCAACGCTGGCGGGAGCCGGACCTGGAGTCGTGGCCGGAGAAGGAGATGGTGCGCTAACAGGCTCAGCAGCCGGAGCAGGCGACGGAGACTTGCCAAATAACTCTTCAGGCAAAAGCACATTATCAACAGTTAAAATAACAAAAGGAGTCGAGTCAAAAACGGTGTCGGCGACTCTAGATGAGCCGACTCCGGTGTGGAGAGTAACGTCGTCACCGGCGCTGGTCACCGTCAGATCGAACTTGCCTGCGCCGTTAGTAGCCAATGTAGTGATTGGATCTTTAGTAGTCTTCAAAGTTCCTTTAGGACTGTAACCAGGATAAGCGTGATATTGCAAGAGAGAAACAAGCTCAGCATTTGTGAGTTTGCTCAGATCGGGAACTCCGGCGGCCTTAAAAGCCTCGTCGTTGGGTGCAAAAATGGTCAATCCTTTATCAGCCGCAGACTGAAAAGTCTTAATCACACCGCTCGACAGAAGCAAACTAGCGAAAGTCTTGCATCCAGCTTTTTCAAGCAAACCGGTGATGTTGACATCAGAGGCGGACGGCGCCGGAGCAGTTAAAATCCCTGGAGCAATAATCGGAGCGCTGATCTCGAGAATAGAGATATTGTAAGGGATCTGTTTGACGGATTTAGAGTAGGTGGAATCGAGCTTGGAGCCAGGAGCAGCAGATCCGAAGCCGACTTTGCCACCTTGAAGATCGGTGATGTTCACGAAACCGAGATTGCCAGGGGCATTTCCGGTAGTTTGGTAAAGAGTGGTGGAGAGAGTTGTGCCTTTAGAGATCTGGTGGAGTTTAGTTGGGTCATAGTAGTCAAGGACTACAAGAAGGCTAAGGGCATTTTTGATAACAGAGAGTGGGTGTTTTCCTGCTAAGGCTGACATAGCACCATTGTTAAGAGCAAGAACTGTGATTGTTTGGCGACTGTTGATTTCATCGTCTAGCTTTGTTTGGGTTAAGTATTTGTTGAATTCGGAGTAATCTGGAAAACCAGATAGAATGGCGGTGATGTTATGGGCTGATATTGTTGTTGTAGTGAGAGCTAAGAAGAAGAGAACATAACCCAAAGCTCCTCCCATGGCGGATGGCATTTGTGGGATTCAAGAAAATGAGTGGAGCGAGTGAGCGAGAGATGCAAGCCAAGGCAGAAGATAAAAACTTTTTAAAAGGAATACAACAGTGGGAGAGGGAGAATTTAACTAGAGTTAGGGGTACTTTGGTTAAGTCAAAATTTATTTTTAGATCCCTATGTTTTGACTGTATTCTATTTAGTATCTTCCGATACTTGTAAAGAAACTCAATAGAAAAATTAAATAATAGATTTCTCACCTAATCTATGCTAAATTTATCTTATTATTCTATTTAATAACTAAATTTGGATCTAATTGATGTTAAAATATGTAGTTTTCAGACTAAAAAGAATATACCAAGAATTAGAGGACTAGATAAAAAGAATTGAGAAAATTAAAGGACTGCAAGGTACATTGTGGCATTGGTTAAGGGTTGGAGGCATGTGAGGGTGGGGAGGCAAGCTTAGTTTGGTCACAGCTGGAAATGCAACGGATAATGTCCTCTTTTGATCGTGTAATGACAAATTTGGACACCCTCTTTTGTTGTATTTGTTATTAATGCCATATTATATTTAAGCAGCTAGGATTATGACGGTTGGTTGATGAATAACGGCTATTATTTTTTTTTTTTATCAGAATAACGGCTATTAACCCCAATGAAAAGAACGGTCAATTCGAATAAGAGCGTTCCAGATTTCTCATTGTGAAAAGTGTATGGGACCACAACACTTTGTACTCCCAAACGGCGTCGGCTAATGGTAGCAAAAAGTATCAGTAGGAAAAGAAAATGCAAAATTATTTGCAAAATTAAAATAAATGTCATTTTTACGGGGAATTTTTTTTAATAATGTTTTTAAAAAAAATATTATAAAAATGGGGTGGATCAGAAAATAATTGTGGGAATAGGGTTGTTTTCGATGACGCAACACGTGGCTGCGTCATTGTGTCAGGCTGACGTCTGAAAACGCAGCCAGTGGTTGCGTTTTCAGACGCCCATGTGACCGTTGTCACATGGGTCTGCGACATCTGAAGACGCAGCACAGTGCTGCGTCTTCAGATGTCAGGTCCGGTCAAATCAAGTTGACCGGACCGTTGGGTGTTGAGTTGAATTTGGGGTATTTAAACCCCAAATTCATGCGAAGGAATGCACACTTTGCATTCCTTCGGTTTTTACTTCGTCCCCCAGCCAAAATATAACAAAATTTATTTGTTTCCTTCGACTTTTTGTTTCCTTTTATTCAACTTCTTTGTTTCCTTTTATTTAACTTCTTTGTTTATATTTGTTTCCTTCAATTTATTTGTTTCCTTTTATTCAACAAGCTATTATTTTATTTATTTCTTTCATTCCAGCTTATTTATTTTATTTTGGTTCCAGCAAAAAAATATTCTTTTTATTTCTTTTATTATAACCAAAAAAAATATTTGTTTTATTCAGTGCAGAAAAAAATTATTATCCAAATTTTTACGTTATTGTAAAATTTTCGTAATTTTTTTACGTCAAAAAAAATTAGAGTGTAAAATTTTTTATTATATTTGAGAGTTAACGGGTATCGATAAAATAATATATAATTCAGTAGTAAAAATTAATAATAATAAAATTGATTGTATTTTATTATTGTAATTGTAAAAATATTTAACTCTGATGTATTATAAATTTCAGGTTATTTCTGATGATTTATTGTGAAGACGAAAAAAATAAAAGTAAGTTATACCGTTTTATTATTATTTGGTTATTTACATTATTTTTTAATCTTACATATTAGAATAATGTAAAATGAAAAATGTAGTCTTAGGACTAATTAAAATGACATGCATTTATTGTTGACTTTATATTTTTTGTTTGATTATTTATCTATCTATATAGTGTTAGGGAAAAATTTATACGAAACAGTGTTATAATTTATAATATTAAAATGATATTTATGAAATATATAATTCGTATGAACTGAAAATTGAAAATTTTTGACATATTATTGATATTCATATTTATTTATTATAAAATAAAAAATATTATAATATTATGAAAATATGAACCTATGATGATAACAAATATGTTAAAAAAAATTGACATATTGATTTTATTTTTATATTATTTGACGAATATATTTGAATTATAGGAATTTTTTATTTATTGTTATGCTTACTATAAATTATGCTTTAAATATGCAAATGTAACACATGTTGTTATCTATGTGCATTTAGGTTATTAAGTAATGGAAAATTTTAGAAATCAAGAATTCATCAATCCGGGACCGTACGTTGATGAGCTACTCACTTTGAGTGGCAAGCATCGAGCTGATGCAGTATGGGCGGGAATTGTAAGTGTTTTGGCAGTACTTAATGAGTTCTTGTGTCATTTGACAAATTTAGTATTATATATATTTGTCTGATAATTTATTTATTTTTAGGTTGAACACAACGTTTTATTCGCACGGAGAGCTAGCGTTGAAAGTCATTACAGGAATATCGATGAGCGAATTATACCGTATCTGAGATTAGCAGGATTTTATGGAGTTTCGCAAATCGGTGTAATGAATGTTAATGTGGATTTAATGACTGCTCTTGTCGAGAGATGGAGACCGGAGTCCCATACATTCCACCTTCCTGTTGGTGAGACTACAATAACACTGGAGGATATACAGATACTGACCGGGCTACCTGTCGAAGGACGTGCTATGACAGGGCACTTTCAACATGATTGGCCGAATTTATGTGGTCGGTTGTTGGGCCAAGTTGCCCCAGAAGATGCCATTAGGGGACTTAAAATTAAACTAACGTGGTTAAGTCAGAATTTCAGTTATTTACCTGCTGGGGCAACGAACTACCATATTCAGTGCTTTGCGCGTGCTTGGATACTACGCTGTATTGGTAGACTACTATGTCCAGGCACAACAAATAATTTCATACATTTGATGTGGCTCCCATTATTAGAGGATTTAGCCCAAGCGGGTGAGTATAGTTGGGGATCAGCCGTCTTGGCCTGGCTGTACAGAGAGTTGTGTCGTGCGACTCGACCTAGGGCGAACGGTCTTAGTGGTTAGCACCAATTAATACAAATGTGGGCGTGGGAGAGACTTAATCAATTTCGGTCGCCCTTTATTCACAATGTTGTATTAGATCAGAGCAGACCCTACGGATATAGGTAAAATTTATTTAATATATTCCATGGTTGAATATCGTTAGTAATATTTATTACCATAAATTTGCTAATAACCTAATTTTGTTGATGGGTTTTAGGTGGCGATCCCCGTTGGATTTAAGAAATAATAATACTAAAGATGTACAAAAATACCGCGAGAATTTAGACATGCAGCGCTATGATCAAGTACGTATTTTGATTTTGGTTGTATTTGTAAATTAAAATTTATTTTTTTTTTGTTGTGTTAACTGAATAGACTAACTAACTGAATGCTATATTTTTTTGAAGATGGAATGGGAGCCGTACAGGAATGTAATGCACTTATTGCAACATTTTTGTACAAGTGGACATGCGTGTTGGAGATCTGTAGTGCCACTGGTATGTTTTCATATTATTGAGTGGCACCAACCCGATAGATGTTTAAGGCAATTCGGGATGGATCAACCGATTCCATATGCTCCACAGAATAATGATTCAGTGCATTCCATCGATTTGAGGGGCCATACTGATCAGAATTGGGAATTGAAATTTTCAAATTTCATTTTTGAATGGCTTAATCGACACATTCGGGTAGTAACCGGACTTGTTATCAATGCGCTGTTACATCCCAGATCGCAATATATGCAATGGTACATATCGCGGACAAGACGGTGGATTACCCCTCTCGGAGCGTCAATGGGAGCATCGGTATGATTTTAAGCTTGAAAGATATGAACACTTTTATATATGAGCTTTAAATAAGTTATTTTTTTTCATGTAGGCCAATAGTGCGGAGCGCATATACCACAGTAATATTGCGGAGGTATCTAATGAAGGGCCTACTATTCGATTGACATCAGAGGGAATTTTAGGTGCCGTTAGTGCATTTGACCGGACATCTACTGATTATCCACGCCAGCTTGTTCCTGATGCGGCTGAGATTCCACCATTATCAATACCATATGAAGATTTTTGCCAAACTAGACGTAGTAGGCGAGGAATGTCAGAGAGACGTTCGATAGTGGCACCTATTCCTATGCATCCTAGACTGCACCCTGTCCGTCAGCCTTTGCAATGGCCCTTTAATTTTGATGCCGGCTCCAGTTCCTTCAGTATGCCTCCAGTCGACCAACAATAATTTTTCACAGATGCCGGTGTTCCTTCAACATGCTATGACTTTGAAGCCGGTCCATCTACGATTAATGTTGATTTAAATGTGAGCTTATCTGAAAAAGTACCACCATACAACATTTATGGCCAGAGTAGCCAGTCGGTTCCACAGGATGATTTCTTTAACGAACTATTTAGCGGTCCTGATGTTATTGGAACCATGCCTTTGGCCGATCAACCCCTATATAGTGGTGGTTATAATGAGGAATCGACATTACCCCAAAATCCAAACCCTTATCAAGCGGATCCCCATTCTCAATCACACAGCACATCATCGCATAATAGGAGATTTTGATTGAGTCATACTTTTTATTGTATGTAATCTTTATTATACTCATTTTTTTTGTACGTTATCCTTCGATTATGTAATACTTGGTATATGTAAATTTTTGTATATCATATTCTGAGAATTTACTTACCTTTTTGGGCACTACATTTAAAGCAAACTTAATATTAGCATTAAATGTTTAATACCAAATCTAGTCGATGATGATAATTTGCAATTGGTTAATATCAAATCTGCACACTGAATCAAAACATAAAAAACACACTTAACATATCAGGAAATATGGAACATCAAATTTTTAAAATGAAGATAATTTCAATCCCTACAATATTGACTGGATGAGCCAGCTGCACCTCTGCATGTCTTTTTATTGTGCCCTACATCGCCTAGGCTGACTTGAAGAGGCAGCAGGAATTGGGCTATTTGATGTGGGTTGATAATCATGCCCTGCTCCGACAGATGCCGCCCTAGTTAACAAATTACCATCTCGTCGACCGCTGGAGTGTCGTGCTTCACTGGGACGACGATCTCTTTCTTGGATATATGATGGTTGTTGTCGACTGACCTCAACATTTTGCATTGCACCGCCATCAAATTGAGAGAATCTTTCATTGTCTTGTCGACTAACAGACTGCCTTGGCTGACTAGGACCTACGTCATTCACACATAATTGTTGAGGTACCTCATTATTTTCCTATTGCACCCCTTCATTTACCATTTCATAATCGTTGTCATGCAAATGTAGACTGCCCCCTGGATTACCACCTGCATCACCCTCTGCTATTACAATGATTAATTCCACCAAGTTATAACCTTCGTATCTTTTTAAATTTTCATATATTGCGTCTATGTCGTCATCTTCTACTACATCCACCGACGTCCAACATAATGATCCTCCATTAAACATTGGTCTCTTATATATAATTCTAGAAACCATATCATTCCTAACTAAACCCAATTTCACGTGAATTTTATGAACCAATTCAACAAAAGTAGGCTTATTTTTAAGTCTTAATCTCCTGGTAATAGCATTCGGACCGGATATGTCATATTGAAAACCTGACGCTCCATAACCAATTTCTCCTCCAGTGTGCAAATATAATTCCGTATATGATGACATTTTTCTAGTCCCTATCAATCAAAAATTTTTCCAAAACTATTCGTCAACAATTTTATGATAAATTCATTAATTAATATTTAACTATTTCATGTAATACAATACAAATATTATGATTACAAAATACGCTATAATTAAAAATTATTTTTTAACTTTATTATCGCAAATACGTAAATTACATAATATTATTACACAATATTTATGCCTAATATATTATTTACTAACATAATATTTATTTCATTTTTTATAATTGTACATTTCTTCTATTTAGATTATTCAACAAAAATTTAGAATTATTATTTTTAAATTGTATTAAACAGATTAAAATTATTAAATTTACAATTAAGAAATAATTATATTTTCAACATTCATTTCTCATTTAAAGTAAACTAATAAAATAATATATGACGAAACTTAAAAATATTAAAATTTCTATAATACCTGACTTCAATAGCTGGTCTCACCTCGTTTTCCTTGACTTGATAATTTTCAAATAGTTTCCGCGTCTACAAAAAAAACAAACATATAAATACGTTATAATAATTATAGTACAAATAATAGTATATATTAAATTATAAATGATATCCATTGCAAATAATAACACTGCAAATTTAAAAAAAATTTATATGCATACAAAATTTGTAATTGTCAATTTTTTTCGATTTACTTTTAACTTTATCCTTATTTTTTAAATTCAGTATATAACTTACAATACGTAAATTACACGTAACTAATATTACTTTCATCGTTTCCTTTTTCTAAATCTCAACAAACAGATTTTTTAAATAAAACAATATTTTAATATATAAATTATACTAAAAATCAATAATGACAATTACGAAAAACTAAATTTAAAGCTATATTATACTAATAACAATAAATATCTATATATATCTATTAACATTTTTTTTACCGTAAACAACAACAAACAAAATATATTTAAATTGATACATTACCTCACTTTAATAGCTATTTCACTTGTTTTTTTCGCAAGTCGTTGCCTCCCGACTAATTTCTATTTTCAATTAAAAAAATAAATATAAAATTAAATGTGAATACAACATAAATAATAATTAAATTGCTAAAAAATAAATCCAAATCTTACCATTTCAAATAATATTCTCCAACAATTTTGCTATTGATTTTCAAAAAATAATTTGCAACTAATATTTTTGAGTCGGTGACTGAACGAATGCAAGCAGGAGAAGAAATGAGATCACATTTATTGCAAATATTGCGTATGAAAATGCAACAGAAGGTCTGTTGCATTTTCAGGTCTGAAAACGCAGCCTATCATTGCGTTTTCAGACTGTCGTCTGACGCATCCCGTGGGACCCATTTCTGAAAATGCAACGAGTTGTTGCATTTTTACAATTAACCCCAGTCCCACAAATAATTTCTGACACACCCCGTTTCTATAATATTTTATTAAAAAAACATTATTAAAAAAATTGTCCCCATTTTTACCGTTTGTAAATTTGGCTTTTGAATTGGGTTCAATATTTTTCTTTTCCATCTAAATCATTTTCCCTCCAAATATTTGCCCCCGTCCTTATCTTCTAATTCTTAAAAAAAAACAGTAAAAAAAAAAATCCCACTCCAACTTGGCCAAAAGATCAACTAAAAAATAACAAGTAAATTTTTAATTTGCAAATGATCCAACCCCAAATTTAATTATAATATTCTTGGATCACCAAACTCAAAAATTTTTGGCACAAATTCAGATTTCTGAACTCATTCCTTTCAGTTTTCTAATAACTCTAATAATTTTGATGAGTTATATGACCTTGATAAAAATTTCAAATATTTTTCTCAGATTTTTATGGCAGATGATGAATCGTCTCAGAGTACAATAACTGCTCCTCCTCATTCGACTCAAAATTCTAGGATTTCTTTTGCTTATCAACCTCAAGCTACTACCTAGGAGTACTTTGCTGGAGAACCATTTGTTGATGATATTGATGATAATTTTTGGGCACATCCACCTCTTCCACCAAATCCATCAATATTTCCTTTTTGTTCTTGGTTCATGATAAGATGAAGAAAGTCTTTATCTAAAAGAGAGAGAACCTGATTGGAAGTCTCAAGTGGTAGAGAGTGAGAGCCGATCGGATGGTTGAAACCTGCAATAAAGAATGTCCGGCTGGACCAGGCGTAAGCACTCCGAAAGTTAAGTTAGTAGCTTTCTAGAGAGAGAATACTTAGAGAGAGAGTTTCAGAGATTTGATACCTGGTGCTACTATTTGTTGGGCTATTTATATGAGATAAAAGAGGTGCACTTGAGTGCCTGGGGAGTGATGACTGGCAGTTAGAGTAGGTGAGCGGCGAAGCGACAGGGAGAGCAGGTGAAGGGCGTGACGCTGCCTTGTGTCAGTGGGCTGATTGGACGTATTGTCGCATCAGTCCGATCGGACGCTGCCTTGTGCTCAAGCTTTGTGCTCTTTTCTGATGGGCCTTGGGCCTTGCCAAGTGGATTGCACCGACTGAATGAGCCTATTTGGGTATGTTATTTATGATGTTATCACTTGTCCCATCTTAAAAGGGTCCGATCGGGCATAGATTTGCCTTGAATTGCTCCGCTCAGGGAGAGTTTATATTGAGTTGCGTCGATCGGCGAGAATTTCATGCTGAGGTGATCCGATTGGCAGACATCCGTTGGTGAAATTTTTGAATTTTAAAAGGCGGTTATCTAAAAAAATGCGCCTGCTCTGACAGTTGTCTCATTTAATACTGCACGTGCACCGAGGGTGATGCTTCGTTCTTCATACAGTAATGATGATTTTTAGGACACATGGCGATCATCTAGTGGAGAGGTGTCTGGCATCTCCAAGAAGCTTTTTCTTATAAATAGGTAACTTTTGAGCAGTTTTTCTTCACTTTTCAGCGATCCTTAGAGAAACGCTGCCAAAATTTCTTCTCGCCTCTTTCAGCCTTCACATTCTGGTGGCTTTTGCTCTCTGTTTCCTAAAATTTTTCAAAGACCCTACAATTAAGTAAGTAATCCCTTCTCACTTGCCTTTGATTTTCCTCTTTTTTATTCTATTGCGCTTCTGCATTCATCTCGATTCATCCCATTAGAGACCAGAAGCTTGCATTGAAAATGGCTTCCAGCAGTGGGCAGTGAATAGACAGGAGCTTCATGGAGGAGTACAGGGATAAACTGGCGATTGGCCGTTTTTCCAGGCTGAGTCCTAGAGAGGTGGCCGAGATCCCTTCCTAATATAACCTCCCAAGGGATGTGTATGCGATGCCTTGCCCCGAATCCATAGCAATGACGGAGGGGCCCTTCGGTAATCAGGGGAATGAGTGGTTCATCTCCCATCTATTGAGCTTGGATGCAGGGATGAGGTTTCCCTTTGGCGCTTTCGAGGTGGCGGTGTTGAGAGGTTATGGGATAGCCCCCAACCAGCCTCATCCGAATGGATGGAGGTCGGTGCCCTGCTTCAAAATCTTGTGCCAAATAGAGGGGGTGGCCCCGACCCTGGATCTCTTCACCCATTTCTTCTATGTCTTGGGTCGGAATGACGATACAGAGTGTTTCTTCACCAGCCAATCGAAGAGGAAGCTTTTCGCAGTCCCCTCCTCGATGAAAGGATATAAGGAGAAGTACTTTTCTGGTAGGGATGATTAGCGGATTCGGGGTGCCACTAACCCGATCGGGAGGAGCCATCATTCTGAGAGATCAAGCGACCGGACAACCCTTGTACGAGGCTGACATCAAAAAGTTGATGGATGCCGTGATGAGACAAGGAGGACCCTATGACTCTAACTTCCTGTTGAGAATGCTGTTTGGGTTTTCAAGCTCCGAAACTGCCGAAAACACAAAATGTGAGCATTGGGATTAGTGTAGAGGGAGCGGCATAAATTGACAATCATGCATTGCATCTGCACTGAGTATTAAAGGGTTTCAAAAAGGATACTTATCTTATTTGCCTTTGTGATGCAGCCTTTGATTTTCCTCTTTTTTATTCTATTGCGCTTCTGCATTCATCTCGATTCATCCCATTAGAGACCAGAAGCTTGCATTGAAAATGGCTTCCAGCAGTGGGCAGTGAATAGACAGGAGCTTCATGGAGGAGTACAGGGATAAACTGGCGATTGGCCATTTTTCCAGGCTGAGTCCTAGAGAGGTGGCCGAGATCCCTTCCTAATATAACCTCCCAAGGGATGTGTATGCGATGCCTTGCCCCGAATCCATAGCAATGACGGAGGGGCCCTTCGGTAATCAGGGGAATGAGTGGTTCATCTCCCATCTATTGAGCTTGGATGCATGGATGAGGTTTCCCTTTGGCGCTTTCGAGGTGGCGGTGTTAAGAGGTTATGGGATAGCCCCCAACCAGCCTCATCCGAATGGATGGAGGTCGGTGCCCTGCTTCAAAATCTTGTGCCAAATAGAGGGGGTGGCCCCGACCCTGGATCTCTTCACCCATTTCTTCTATGTCTTGGGTCGGAGTGACGATACAGAGTGTTTCTTCACCAGCCGATCGAAGAGGAAGCTTTTTGCAGTCCCCTCCTCGATGAAAGGATATAAGGAGAAGTACTTTTCTGGTAGGGATGATTAGCGGATTCGGGGTGCCACTAACCTGATCGGGAGGAGCCATCATTCTGAGAGATCAAGCGACCGGACAACCCTTGTACGAGGCTGACATCAAAAAGTTGATGGATGCCGTGATGAGACAAGGAGGACCCTATGACTCTAACTTCCTGTTGAGAATGTTGTTTGGGTCTTCAAGCTCCGAAACTGCCGAAAACACAGAATGTGAGCATTGGGATTAGTGTAGAGGGAGCGGCATAAATTGACAATCATGCATTGCATCTGCACTGAGTATTAAAGGGTTTCGAAAAGGATACTTATCTTATTTGCCTTTGTGATGCAGCTGTGATGGCTGGAGGAGATGATATGAGAAGGCAGCTCACCGTTTGGGCTAAGGCCAAAAGAGATGCCGAGCGGGCCGCGAAGGAGCAGAGGAAGAAAAGGAAAATCCTGCCTGCTTCGAAAGTGCACGCCTCGCGGGCTTCAGTGGATGCTCCTCACCCCGCTGTCCCGATTGCTGCCATCTTCGCCACTCATCCAGCCTTGGTGATCTCTGAACCTGCGACCCCCCAAACTGGTGCTGAGGATTGGCCTCGATGTAGGCGGATACTCTTAGAGGAGGAGTTCGATTCCGATAAAGCACAGCCAGCAGTCATTCTCCCCAACATCCAACAGCTGAGGGAGGTCGTGCAGAAAAGAGCTGCGGGGCTGGTGGCTGCCTCAAACGCCCGAGTGGCAGCGAGGGGCAAGGCGCCTATGCAAGGTGAGTCGACCCGACGAGCTGTAGGGGGAGCCCCTGAGAGGCAAACTGTGCCCATGAAGAATGTACTGAGGGAGAACTTTGGCAATGACTAGTCGCTGAGCAATAAGGCGGTTGCCAGTTATATTTGTTGGGGTATCCTTCAAGAGGATGACTTCAAGGTCATGGGAGATCTCGACCTGCTCAACCGTAATTGTAGCACGTTCAACCAGCAGAGTTTGGAGGTGAAGTTTAGTCAGCTTCTTTCATGCTGTTTGGAAATTAGTGATGTCCTCCCTTATTGATGTCTTTATTTTTGTTATTTTTTTAGCTGATCAAGAGGGACATACACATGCATGGCATTGCCAGCTTCCTGAGGGCGAGGGCAGAAGATGATGTCAAGGCGAAGGGGGAGGCAGATGCCCGCTAAGAAAGAAAACTTTGCCCTTCCCCTGGAGGTGTCAGGTCTGCAAAAGGAGACCTCTGCTCTTCATGGAGAGGTGGTAGATGCGAGGAAGGAGGCATCTCGTCACGCCCAGGAGCTAAAGTCTCAGCTAGGCGAGGTAGATCGGCTGAAGGGTGAGGTCGCACGCCTGACAGCTGACTGTGCTCAATGCCAGAAATTTGAAGAAGAGGTGGCCAGATTGAGCACTGAATGCAAGCTTCTGGGCATTGAAAATGCCAAAGCGCAAGAGGAGAAGGGCAAAGCTCTTGCGAAGTGTGACCAACTTCGCACCACTTTGGCAAGCAAAGAGACGGCCTGGGGGAAGAGGCTCGAAGAGGAGCTTGCCTCTCAAGAGGAGCAGCTTCTTGATCAACTGGACGAGTCTCAAGTGAAGTTGCTATCTCGGCTGATTTATGAGGCCGGGAGGCACTTCCCTGGGGCTGATCTCAACTGGATGGAGGATCCCAGTGTTCTGCCCGATCCGCTATCTAGTGACGATGAGGAAGAGGCTCCTAGAGAGGAGGCAACCGAAGGAGCACCCGGGGAGAACCCCTTATCGACTAAAGCCCAGCCAGATGTGACCTCCGAGACTGAAGTTGGCGCTTTTTTGCCAACTGAGCCGATCTCTGAGGTAGCTGTCAAGCCTTCTTAGCCTGTTGCCGATCCAAATGCAGAGCCTGCTGCCGAGCCGAGCGTGGAGACAGCTGCTGATCTAGTCCCGGCTCTAGCTAATGTAGAAATTGTAGACATAGAAACATAGATTAGATTTTCCATTGTATACTTTATTCTTTGTACTGATTCTTGTTGTACAGTATACTATTTCTTCAATAAACTGCAATTTTTGTGTAGATTGCCAATTTTATGAATTGCTGTTGTTCAATAACTTGTATAATCGCATATAATTTGCTAATGTAATCGATTGATTAATCGTAGATACTTCCTGAATTTGAAGAAGTTTGAGAATCAATAACTTTTAAGGCCAGTGATTAATTTATCTGATTTGATTGGAAAATCATAATCAGTCGATCATCTGGCACGAGTTATGATTTAAACTTTTGGAGATCGGGTCCTATAACGTCAAGCATAGCGGATGACCACTTGGCCTCACCTTAGCTTGGAATTGGGTGAACAGTTTCGTACATCAAGTTAGTGTTTTGATTTGCATTTTGATCTGTGATCGTTGCAGAACACTTAACTCGGGAGAAACTGTTAGTCTATTTTGACTCTTGCATTTTTGGTTCAGGATTGACGTCGAACCTAGCAGATGAGCTAGTGGGAGTTGTCCGATTTTTGTATTTTCGGATCGGGAATGTCATCTATCCTAACTGATGAGCCGCTGGGAGATTTTCGTATCTTCGGATCGGGAGTATCATCGATCCTAACGGATAAGCCGCTAGGCAATTTTTGTATCTTTGGATCGGGAGTGTCATCAATCCTAACTGATGAGCCGCTGGGCAATTTTCGTATCTTCGGATCGGGAGTGTCATCGATCCTAACTGATGAGCCACTGGGCGATTTCCGTATCTTTGGATCGGGAGTGTCATTGATCCTAACTGATGAGCCGCTGGCCGATTTCTGTATCTTCGGATCAGGAGTGTCATCAATCCTAACTGATGAGCCGCTGAGCGATTTCCATATCTTCGGATCGAGAGTGTCATCGATCCTAACTGATGAACCGCTAGGCGATTTTCGTATCTTCGAATCGGGAGTATCATCGATCCTAACGGATGAGCGTTACCTGCAAATAAAAGGATCCCAACTTTCGCATTTTTGGCTTGGGGGGAGCATCAAGCCTAGCGGATAAGTTGTAGCATACATATCTTTTATGGAGATGGAAAAGAATTTTTTTATTGATTGATTTTGATTCTTGATACATTATTATAAGGAATTAGAGGTGAGCACCCTATTAGATATTGTCTTCTTCGGGTCGTCTTCGGGCATAGCCCTCTAACCCTCGGCACTTTGTCCAGCTCCCTCTTTTTGGTACCTAATTATGGTGACATATGCTTCGCGGGATTCCTTCTGATCGCCTCTTATAATGGCAACACCCCCTCAGGTTGGGATCTTCATCACCATGTATCGTATGCTCGTGATAGCTCCGGTTTGAGAGAGTAGGGGCCTGCCAAAGATGGTGTTATAAGCAAAAGTTATGCCAATACTCATAAATGTTACCTTACAGGCGTGGACAATTGCCTCTTAGCCAAGCTCGACTGATCCCGCTACCGAAACTGTAGCATTGCCAAGCCCGATCAGTGGGGTGGCGCTCGGCTTCAGCTCCTGGGTCGGTAGTCCCTTGGCTTTATAGGCTTGGAGGATGAGCACGTTCACAGCACTGCTATTGTCCACCAAAATCCTTTTGACACCAAAGTTGTTAACTCGAGCCCTAACGACGAGAGCGTCCTCGTGGAGAAACATCACATCTCGTGCATCATCCCTGCACATGGTGACCAAAGGGAGCCGTTCGGTTTGGTGAGAGAGATACATGCCTTTCCCCTTCTTCTTTCTGGATAAGTCCTCCTCGTAATATGATCCTCCTGTGATCATGTTTATGACCCCGGCATATGTTCTGCGCGAGTCTGTATTCCTTGGATTTTTACGCTCGTTGTCATCGCCCGAGTCAGAGTCATCCTTTCTGAGGTTCGGCTGTCTGAAGGAACCTTCCCCTCTAGCCGTTCCTATAAATTTTTTGAGAGAGCCCCTTAGTATAAGCTGCTCAATCTCCTTTTTCAGCGTGTAACACTCATCAGTGGTGTGACCAACGTCTCTGTGAAACTCACAGTATTTGCTTTGGTCCCTCTGGCTTCTGTTCTGATCAGACATTTCCCTAGACCAATTGACTTTCTTGTGTTTCTCCTTAATCCACATCAACACCTTAGCTGGGTTGGTGTTAAGTGGAGTAAAGGTTCGGGCCGACCGACTGTCTGAGCAATTGAACCTTGCCCATTGGGATTCCTTTCTCTTGCCCAAATATTTTAAAGTTGCGGCTCTGTTCGGGTTCCTCATCATCCACTCGGATACTGGAGCTCTATTGAATGACTGTCCATTTGGATACTGCAGTCTATCCATGACGTTAGTCCTTCTTCCTGTGCTGGACCTCAGAGCATCGTCCAGCTGGATGTGCTGCCTGGCCCTTTCCATCAGATCGACAAAACTGACCGGGGCTCTTGTAGTTAATGACTCAAACAGTGGACGATCCAGGATGCCTCCGGTTAAGGTGGTCATCGCCATTTCCACGCTCACATTCCTCACCTCAGACATGGTGGCTTGGAATCTATCGATGTCGTCTCTAAGACTTTCATCGGTTCTCTGGTAGAGATTGCACAAGTCGCTCATCGACTTCGATGCTTGTGTCTGCATAATAAACCACGTGGTGAACTACTCCTTGAGTTGTCTAAAGGAGGTGATTGATTCCTGAGGCAGCTCGTGGAACCAATTCAGAGCATCTCCTCTAAGGGTAGTGGGGAAAACTCAGCAGGCGATTCTCTCATCATAAGTGTACACCTGCACTTTAGTCAAGTACTCAGCTAAATGAGTTGTGGGATCAGTTTTACCTGTATATTTGTCCATCACCACATCTCTCCATTTAGAAGGCAACTCGGACTCTACAATCTCCCTGCAGAACGGAGACGCAGTGTTTTTGCAGGTGTCCCCTTCAAACAACGATTTTTTGGAGCCCGTCTAGCCAAACTGCCTGAGTTTTTGCTTGAGCCACCTGTCCTCTTTGTTAATGGCCGTCGAGATGGACTCGTTTCTCAGCCTTCTGGAGTAGCTGCGATTGGGTGTGCATATGAAGGATAGGTCATCTCCGATGGACGGGGTGGAAGATCTGCTGGGGAAGTAAGTGAAGTCTCTATTTGAGGACATCGTCCCTTTCCCCTTGTCATATCTTCCTGGGGTCCTGATGATGCCTCTTCCACTGTCGTGAGCTCATGGCTCATTAATGGAGATTCATTTGTTTCTCCTCCTTCTGAAGTCTACGTCTATGAAGTCCTCTTCATGGTCTCTTTCAGAAGTTCTAGGCATTTTGCCTTTCTTGATCGTTTGAACGATACTCTTAGTGAAATCGCTAAGGAGGGCACGCATGTCCCTGACTGTAATGGGAGTGTTCTCTGGTTGCCGTAGAATGGCATCATTAACTTCTGGAAGAAGGTTCCCCCTGGCTGGGGACTTGGGAGATCTCTCTCTTCTCCCTGAGGGACCAGATCTGCCCTGGTTATTGCCACTGCAATTATGCTCTCCAGAATTCTCATTTGATCTTGAACTTGCTATAGCTCTCAACGAAAGCACCAAATGATAAGACGAAGAAAGTCTTTATCTAAAAGAGAGAGAATTTGATTGGAAGTATCAATTGGTAGAGAGTGAGAGCCGATCAGATGGTTGAGACCTGCAATAAAGAATGCCCGGTTGGACCAGGCGTAAGCACTCCGAAGCTTTCTAGAGAGAGAGTTTCAGAGATTTGATACTTGGTGCCACTGTTTGTTGGGCTATTTATATGAGATAAGAGAGGTGCACTTGAGTGTCTGGGGAGTGATGACTGGCAGTCAGAGTAGGTGAGCGGCGAAGCAACAGGGAGCAAGTAAAGGGCATGGCACTGCCTTGTGTCAGTGGGCTGATTGGACGTGTTGTCACATTAGTCCGATCGGACGTGGCGCTGCCTTCATGCTCAAGCTTTGTGCTCTTTTCTGATAGGCCTTGGGCCCTACCAAGTGGATTGGGCGGACTGAATGGGCCTCTTTGGGTATGTTATTTATGATGTTATCAGTTCATATTTGATGATATTCCACCTCATAAGTGGAGAGACAAATTTCAAGAATTTTATGCATGGCTTGAACTTCAAACAAAAAAACCGAATGCTGATATTTCCATACTCTTTAAAATTTCACTTTGCGTTTTACTGGTTCGCTTAGAGATTGATTCATGCAACTCAATGTCTACAATAAATTGCAATTTTACCTGTTCCCTGGTATCTCTCATGTTCTTAATTTTATCCACAAAGAATTAATTAGTAAATCATCACAGTTTGATGAAATATATAGGGACGAATACTTTAAGATGAAATGTTATTGTCTATCCAAAAAATAATGAATATTCATATTTGTAATTTAAGGAAGACAAACAATTTCATTTAGCAAGTATATATAGCAAAGATGATTTACATATTCATTTTAACCAAAATAACACTTTGAAAAGAAAAAAAAAAAAACTAACTATGAAAAAAATGAATTTGGATCTAATTTAATTTTAAAAATTAATTTGTAAGATAAGAATTACCTAAACTTTTATAAGACAATTTCATTTAACAAGTATATTTAGCAAAGATGATTTACAAATTTTTTTTTTTAAAAAAAAAGACAAACTAAAATGTGAAAAAAAATGGATTTGGATCTAATTGAATCCCAAAAATTAATTTATGAAGTGAATATTATCTAAGCCTTTATAAGAAGCATTGTGTTCTTATAACTAGCCAATTTGGAATACTTAACATATATTCAAAACCGAACACATGCGGAAAAAACCTGAAATAGGAAGTTTGCAAGCGTAAAAATTTGTAGGATTAGACATCTGCAGACGACCAACATTAAGGACTATTAGCTATGATATCATGTGAAAAAATAAGTTTAGACCTAACCCAACCCCAAAAGCTAATTTGTGAAGTGAAAATTGTTTAAGTCTTTATAAAAAAAAATGTTATGTTTTTATAACTAGCCAATGTAGAATACTTCATATATACAAATTAAAATTATAGAAAAATGAAAACTCATTTCAAGTCTCGCATATCTAACCTTCTATCAAATCTACCAATTGATATGCTCAACAACATCATTGACAAAGTCTTGGAGCATGATGAAAACAACTTCAAAAACTTAGCACAAATGTGAGTTCCATTCCATTTCCAATAGACATATTAATATTTGTTTTATATAAACACATTAATTTCAAATTAAGTTCAAAAATTTAACATCAGTCATAATTCTTTCTTTGTCAACTTTTAGATGCAAAAAGTTTAAAATAACAGTATACAAGTATGCTAAGCATGTAAATTTATTGATTTAGAGCAGAGATTACCAAGTATAGATAAATTTAGAATTCATTTTTTACCAAATTAGCCAATACAGGTAACAATCAAGCAAAAATGTTATTTAGTACTCATTTTTCAATTATGATATGAAAGAAAAAGCAATGCCTCATCTACAATAAGCCTCATCTACAATAAGCAACAACTTCAAAAAAACCCATTAGTGATTTACAATTGTGGCATAGTTAATATGGTCCAAAAAAAATTATGATGGAATAATATTTTTATATTCTTTGTTCAATGATGAAGAGCAAAAATATACCAAACTAATGTAACATCCCAAATTTCAATGACTGGTAAATTGTAATTTTAACACTGAAATTTATATTATGAAGGAATTTATAAAGAAAAGATGTGCTATTATTTTAGGGTCTTTGAGTTAAAACTTCAAATTTAATGTATTTTTTAAACAAATAAATTAAAGTAGATAAATAAATGTATAGATATATAATTAGACAAATAAATAATAATAATAATAATAATAATACATACATACATACATACATACATACTAAGAATTGAGTCTAGATTTATCTAGACAAATGTGGGAAGAAAGAGAAAGGGGGAGTGGGTGAATTAAAAAAAACAGAGAAAAGGGGAAAATGGGACAAGAAATCGGGGAGAACACAGAAAGGAGGGAAGAAAGGGGAACAAAAACAGAAGATGGCATGAGAGAGAGAGAGAGAGAGGGTGACGGAAGGGTAGAGCTGGCAATGACAACGGCGAGCGAACCGCCGTTCTTCGCAGCACCGGTGTAGACACCGGGTCCTGAGGCGGTCCAAAATCAAAATTATCCTATGATGAAAGTGATAATTGCAAGTAAAGGTGTCAAAAATGATATTTCTCTTGTCAAGACCCTCATTATTTTTAAATAAGAAATAAACAAATGAATATATATAAAAATATATATATTATCATAAAAAAATTAATTAAATTAATTTTAAAAATAATATTATTAGGAAGTGTTATTATTTTTAAAGATAAAAAAAGATAAGAATTAAATTAGTTAATTAATTTAATTGAAAAAAAAAAGAAAAGATTTAAGAAAAAAAAATGGGTAAGGAAGGGATTAAAAGTGGCCATCCACGGCCACTTAGTGGCCGCGTGATGGCCACTTTGCAAAGTGGCCACCACGTGGCCACTTTGCAAAGTGGCCATCACGCGGCCACTTTAGTGGCCGCGCTGTTCCTCCTTCACGCGGGGCAATTTTGCTCCGTGCTGTCCCTTTCTCTATATTTTTATGTTTTTTTCTTTTTTTTTCCAGTCTGTTTTTGCCTGTTTCTTTCATCATCTCATGTATTTTTGGGGTAACAAAAAATGAAAAGACTTTGTCCTCTTTCCATTTTTGGCCAAGACAGAAAATTAAAGGGTTGGACCCTTCATTTTCTAAGGGGGGCTGCATTGGATTAAAAAAAAAACTTGGTTTTCTCTCAAAAAAGAACAAGGGCAGCCGTAGTCTCATCAGGAAAAAAAAAATCAAAAAGTTCAAAGTTTTCAAATCTTTTTCTTCTTCTTTCTTAAAACAAAACATATTTCATTCTTGGATAAATTTTGAGCAAGAAAAATTAATTTTCTTTGTTCAATCATCCACCAAAAATATTTTCATTAAAAATATTTTCTTGAGTTAACCCATTTCAAAACACAGATCTTCATTTTTTTTTAAACATATGTCACCACACAAGGAAAACAAATTGAGACACCGTTTCTCCGATCTATAAAATTCTGAGGGTAAACGCCTGGATCCACCTTCATTTACTTTTTGTATATTATTTATCGTTATTTTTACATTCTACCGTTAATATCCTGCTCTTTGCCTAATGTTTTCCGTGGTTTGTTACTGTTGATGTCCTAAGTTTGATCTTGTGGCCTAATTTCTTTATAGTTGCTCTAGTTTGGCTTTTGGTATTTGTATTCTCCATTTGTTTTGCCGTTAGTCTTCATTCATGTTCCTGTTATTATTATTGCTATTCTGTTGATAATTGTTTCAGTATCTATTATCATCATTACCATGTTATTTATCATCATTTTGTGTTTATCTATTTTATACTCATTGTTGTTTATTACTGTCATCATTTAACTTGTTTACTACCATTATTATTATTATTATTATTATTATTATTATTATTATTATTATTTGTTCATCATTATTGTTACACTGTTATTATTATTATTATTATTATTATTATTATTATTATTATTATTATTATTATTATTATTATTATTATTATTATGCATTTATATGTCTTATGTTTATTATTATTATTATTATTATTATTATTATTATTATTATTGGTATAATCGAGTCATATTAATATTATAGTTATTAATGCCATTTGATTTATGTCCAATTTCACATTATTTATTATTATGAGTATTTGTTACTATTAGTTATCATTATTGTCATTATTATTATTATATTTTGCATTTGTCTGACTAATTTACCTAGAATTATTACTAATATTTCGACATTATTTTTTGTCTGAGATTTATATTTGGGTTGCACTGTTTGAGCGTCCCCGCGACTCCCCGGATAGGTCGCGACGCGTGGCGGATCACACCGGTTTTGGTGAGATCTTTCTCAACTCCCTCTTTATGTTGTGTTATTTGTAAATAATTATTTTATTTGTACACACGTGGGATAAAAAATTACAAAAATATTTTTATAATTAAATTGAAATTTTTACTAATAAAATTGGGACCAAGGTCCCTTGTTTTAGCCAAACAATAAAAAATATCACAATTAAAATCAAGAGTCAATTTTTCTCCAAAAATGGGATCACTCATCCCCGTTTTCATCAAACAACCAAAGCGACTGTTCGAACCCTCTTTAAATATACGCGAAGGAACCAATGTTCCTAGATCTTCAAACGAGCGCGAAGGAACCAATATTCCTAAAACTTAGATGAATGCCCCGATTTATGTATATCTTTCTCTAATGTTTGATTGTTTTAAATAAATGTTCATTTTCTTTTGGGCCCTTACAATTAATTTTGGGGCAACATTATTTAATTTTGGGATTGTATTCCGTCCCACTTAGTGTCTTTAATTTTCTTTCAATGGGGCTGTATTCCACCCCTTGTTTCTCTTGTAATTGTGTGCTTGCGTGTTTACCACTTTCTTTATTTCGTTTACCGCATTTTATCGCTTTTATTTATTTTCTTTAATGCTTGAAATGCGCTCTTTAATTAAAAATGCATTGACCGTGTGAGATGAGAGATATAATCTTAAGAAGTTAAAAACCCATTTATAATTAACCAAAGCATAAATAAGAGGAAAGTTCTGCACACCGAATCTCTGGTTTAGACCGATAGAGGTGAGAAACCTTTTCCCAATTTTTCGCAAATTGGTGGCGACTCCAAATACCTCAAAGGTGCCTTTAGGCACCATTAGGCTAGGTGGTTCTCCCCAATGTTCTATTGGGAGGGATACACCAATGATGTCTCTTGGCGCCCATTATCAATAAGACGCAAACCAATACCTCGAATCCCAAAGGTGGATTCAAAGCAAGGGCCCTTGCTGGGTTCCGGCGCGCGTCACAACCGGCAACTGATCGGGTCCCCCATTCATGAAAACAAATTCAATTTTGAGAGAGAAGATCGAATGTTCTTCCTCTCGTTTCAGCCACCTCCGGCGATTGGTGGCAATATGAAAGGTGGCGGATGACTCCTGACAACGAGGTGAGCCTTTCGGTGTAACTCCCGCCTCCTTACTCGCAAGCGATTGAGAGATCGACGCTGAAGTGAGCCGAATCTTCTGAGGGCAATTGTGGCCAAATGGCGTAGTGTACTGGCACGCAACCACCAATAATGGAGTCCTGACACCGTGAGCTTCAAGCTGGCAGTGGTGGTATCTCCGGTGGTGCTCTGGTGACCGGCAAAGGGGATCAAAAAGGGGCAAAAATTGACTCAAAAAAATAGTAAGTGACTATCAAGTTTATCTTTCCTTATGAATTTATATAAATCAAATTTGTTAGAGATTACTTTATAAAATTTCATTATGTGAGAATATGTATGTTATTTAAATTGAATTGTTTGTTTGGTTGGTTGATGAATTTGTTTGGCCAAACTGAAATTAAATTAACATATGTAAGTTTAAGGGTGCATGTAAGAAATAGGGAAGCTGTAAACTATTTTGCATTTGATGAGTTGGTATAAGACTTACAAAATTAGAAGATAAATAGATTTATTTGTGTGTTAAGATTTAATTAGTAAATAGTTTTATGACAGTTAAGTTTTAGAATATGAATTGGCATTATGCAATATTGTGTAAATATACATATATAAGTATTAATGGTATATTTGTTGATGTTTGATGAGTTGGTGAAGACTGGGATGTCAAATGGGAACTTAATTATAATTATTTGAAGTTTGAAACACTGACATTTCCCTAATGTGGTTGAATGTATGTGCTGTTTTTACATTAGGATTTGGTTAGTTTATGCTCTAGTAAAAAGGGAATGTTTGAATTGTCTAGATACGCATTTAAATTTGCTCATAGGATTGAATTACATAAATATATATTTATGTATATGTTATAATAATAAGGAAAACAACCATAATTAGCAGGTATGTTAATATAGGACATATAGAATAGAAAAATCGATGGAAAATGATATAGGTGGTGAAGTAGCCATAAAGTTCACATTATGTAACTAATAAGTATAAGCATAATGTATGGAATTTTAGTGAAATAAAATTATAGAAATGAATTTGGAGTTAAAATAAGGTAAAAGGTGGACAAAATTAATATTAACGAATTTAATTTAATAAGGTGCGCCTATGGAAAACATTATGTAAGTTTGTGAATAATTTATATATGTAGGTTTTAAATGAATTAATGGTACAATTGAGTAGTACATAACTTGGGAACGTAATAAAAATTAAAGGGAAGTAAGGTAATGAGCAATTTAAGTGGAGATGTCTTAAAGAGCCGAATCATGATATAGAACTTGACATTTTGCAGGTTATTGGAATGTGATTGACATTTGAATTGCAAAAACGTCACAATAGTGTATGATTTTGAGAAATTGATATGATAAAAAAATGGTATTGTTGTGACATATGATAGAAAAAGGAATCTCGATTTGAAATTTGATTATGTAATTATAAATGTGTAAAATATTTTGGATATTAAAGTTCGAGTAAAAAGAGTATTGATTCCCTTAGTAAACGATAGGAAACGTGAGTAGCATATAATTGGCCGACCATAGGGATGTAATTTATTTGGAGTGTCGGTTGGATTTTGAATATTATTTGGAATGTCGGTTGGATATTGAATATTTATTTCGGAGTGTCAGTTGGATTTCCATACCTGCATGGATAAATAACCCGTGCTAAGTGATAACCCTTATTGGGGAAAACAAAAGATTAACTACCACTCACAGTGGCTGTCAAGGCAATACACATACATGTGGCACATATAAAAATATACATGTATCCATATAAAAGCATAGTACTTATCTCATATTTTACACTCACAAGTGTTACCTAACATATGCACATTCATTTAATATCATATGACAAATTTTACATTCATATGAGAATCATAGATATGCCTGCAAACTTAGAGTAGCAGATAACGAGTGAACATATTATTACTCAGGGGTACGAACAAAAGCAACTTCTTTCATTTTATGCAAAACATTTTCACATTGGGGGATCTTAAACAAGATCCAAACACATAAGGATCGCGAGGACCCAAATGGTGACCGATCAGAGTCCAGAACACATTGGGGCTGCAGCTTATAGAACTCTATAGGCATGCCTATCTATCCACTTACTTGACTCTTATAGGCTAAACATTAAATCAACAAAATGAACACACATTGAAGCATATGATAATTTATACCTAGTTACAATTATACTACGAGAGTAAGAAACCATGCAAGGGTAACGAAAAATAAATAATATTGAAAAATAGGGAAAGTCGCACTCGCGACAGCCATCGCGCCCGCGATAGAGGCAAAACTCACCCAATGCTGCGCTCGCATCAACCACCCGTGCTCGCGAGGAACAAAAAAAAGCCCTCTATCGCACTCGCAATAGAAGGCGGGGGAGGTCGCTATGGCGCTCACGCGAATAGGTGCACTCACGATAGCAATCAGCCCCGTAGATACTCAACCAACCGAGCTCTCTGTCACATTCGCGACCAAAGTCACGTTTGCGACAGAGACACTCCTCGGCAAAAGTCCAAAAGGCCGGGCTTTGTTGCGCTTGCGATGAATGTCATGCTCGCGACAGAGTCGAGTTTCTTGCTTCCATAGCCGATCTGCAGAAAATCCTCTAACACCAACCAATCCAAACTTACAATCAACCCATGAAAATTCAATCCAAACATTATCAAGCATTCAAAATATATTACACAACTTAAAACCCAAGTTTTATTCTAATTAGAAGGAATTAATTTAACAAATTAAGCAATTCAAACTAACAATCCTTCAAACCCAGAAAAATACCCAAAACCATACAAATATCATACCCAATCTCAATTCTACTACCAAAATTAACAATTTCACTTCAATTCATCATCACCCACTTCAATCAAGCACATATATATACATTTCACTGTCAATTACCAGGAATCAAAACAAAAATTCACAAATGAAAATATGCAAATTCAAGAAATTCCCAAACCTTGAATTCCTAAGCTCCAAGAGATCAATTGGATGAACTTCCACCAACAATCTCCTTCTCTTTAGGATCTTTAGGAAGAATCTCTGCCAACAAAGCCAAACACACCAATAACTCAACTCAACCACAGCCACAGCCACAACACACACATACACACAACCAAAACGAAAAATAAAAGTTGAAGAAGAAGAAGAACAACAAGAACAAGAAGAACAAGAACAAGAAGAAGAAGAAGAAGAGCAAAACACTTACTTGAAAAGCTCTTGAATTTGCCAAACCAAACACAAATCACCAGCTAGAAGGGATGAAAGTGGGCAAGGAGGAAGAAGAAAGCAAGGAAGAAGGAGATGCCGAGAGGTAAAAAAAAGGGGGAGAGATAGGGCAGATTTGCTTGTTCTCTCTCTCTCTCTCTCTCATGGCTTTTAAAGCCACTCTCCTCCTTCAATCTCTCTCCTGCCACTTTGTGACGCGCGCCGGAACCAGCAAGGCCCTCTTTGAGCCCTCCTTTCGGGGCTCGAGGGATCGGTCGCGTCTTTTGGATCATGGGCACCACGAGACATCATCGGCGCATCCCTCCCAATAGGACATTGGGGAGATGCCACCTAATCTAGTGATGCCTAAAGGCACCTTGAGGTGTTTTGGAGTCGCCACCCAAAAATTTGGGAGAGGTCTCTAACCTCGATGGTCTTAAACCAAAGACGGTGTTCGGAACTTTACTTTTATTAATGAGTTAAGTTAAGTTTTATAAATGAGTTTTTAATGAAACACAATTCCACTTATCTCCTCACACGATCATGCATTAAAATTAAAGCGCACTTCATTCACGTTGAAAAGCAATAAATAAAGCGATAAATAAATAGTTAAATTACAAGAATAAAATTTGCCCCAAAAACTTAAATTACAAGGGCCCAATATAAATAAATGAACACTTTAAAATAAATTATACATAAATCGGGTCATTTATTGAATTTTAGGAACATTGGTTCCTTTTATTGAGTAAAAATTAGAGAACTATTTTTGGGTATTTGTTTGAAAATCGGGATGAGTGATCCCATTTTATAAAAAATTAACTCTCCATTTGATAGTGAGATTTTATTGGATAAAATTTAGGACATTGGTCCATTTTATTAATAAAAATCCTCAATTTTAGTTATTGTAAATAAAGTGATTTTATTGTGATGCGAGCAAGTTTTGAAATACATTTTTACATACAACACATGGAAATAATAGAATGAAAATAAATGCGGTGGTAAAGAAATGCAAACCCAAGTTATTGCGAGGGAGACTTTAGTTCCTTGCTCCAACGGCCCGCTCAGAAATATCACTCAAAGTGAAACAAATAAGTTTTGGATGCGGATAAAAAGGAATAAATAAAATGTTAGTAAATTAAATCAAATCAATAATAAAATATAAACAAATAAATGAATGTCAGTTAATTAAATAAATAATCAATAGTAAATAATATACATAAGTAACTAGTTGAATACATTAATCAAATAAATAATTATTTCAGCAAATGGTGCGGTCAGTTAAACAATATCTTAAATTATATAACAGCCAATTAAATTTATTGAATATGTACAATCAATTATGTCACTTAAATATGAATAACCAATTAAATCAATTCAATGTAAGTAATCAATTAGTTAAAGATGAATAAATAAGTTAAGCAATTAAATAAATAGCTAACAAATAGATTAAACAAATTAAAACTGAATAAGAGAAATCAGATAAGGAAATGCTGTATGTGAACTAAAGAAAATAAAAGGATAAAAGAATTGCATGAAAAGTTTTGGCCCACGCATGAACAATACACATGAAAAAGGAAAGGAAATAGGAAAGGAAATAGGATACTGTACTAACGCCCAAAACCATAAAAAACATGCAAAAAATGAAGTTTAACAAACTACAATAATAATAATAATGATGAATACATTAGTATGAAATGACAATGGTAATATATATTATATTAATTTAAAATAATAATAATAATAATAATAATAACAATAATACAACAACAATATAAACGAACATGGATAAGAAATATTAAGGATAAACAAACCGATTATTAACAACAAAAATATGAACAAACAACCAAAAAATAACAATCAAAATATACAATATGGAACAACAAACAGATGATGATACAGTGGGAATAGCACAAGAAAAGAATCAAGTAGAGGTGAAATATATACAATGGAAAAATAAACGAATGCGAATAACAAAAGAAATAGAAAATGAAACTTAGCTCAGATATTTACCCTCAGAAATATTATATTTGCAGCAAAAGTGAGGAATTGATGATCTCCTGTCGATTTGCCTCAGATGAAAAATTGGTTTAAAAGATTTTGAATAGCTCTGTTTAAAGAAAACGAAAACTCAAATCTCAAGAATTAATTTCTTGGATTCAAGCTTTCGGATGACTTTTTAGAAAAGCTTTTTTTTTTCTCTCAAAATTTTCCTGGGTTTTTTTCCTCTTCTGTTTGCCAAAAAAGCCCCCTCTCCAAATTCTTTTGATTTCTTTTTATACTTAGGTTTTTCAGGGCATTTTTTCTGGATTTAAAATCCTCAAAATGCCCCTCAAAACGACTGGAAACGGTTAAAAAACCGACAAAGAATCGCGCTGGAGGAAGAAGACGGGCTACAGTAACTTGGTACAAGACCGCGTGTCGCGCCCTTCAGCACGCGACACGCCCAGGAGGCAGTCGCGTGTTGGGCAGTGCAACGCGCGCGCAAGCCCTCGCAGAAAGGGCAAGGCGCGCGTTGCCCTGCGCGCACCAAGGGACAATGCGCGAGGGGAGGCACGCGCAGTGCTCCCCTGCGCGCGAGGGGGAAGCACGCGCGGTGCTCCCCTCGCGCGGGAGTGGGGCACCACGCGAGGTGCCCCTCGCGTGGGAGTGGGGCACCACGCGCGGTGCCCCTCGCGCGAAAGGGGGGCACCACGCGAGGTGCCCCCCGCGCGGGAGTGGGGCACCACGCGAGGTGCCCCTCGCGCGAAAGGGGGGGCACCATGCGAGGTGCCCCTCGCGCGGGAGTGGGGCACCACGCGAGGTGCCCCTCGCGCGAAAGGGGGGGCACCACGCGAGGTGCCCCTCGCGCGGGAGTGGAGCACCACGCGTGGTGCTCTCCCCGTGCGTGCAGGGAGCCTCGCGCGATGCTCCCGCGGGCGCGACACCGCGTGGCGACACGTGCTGCTCCGCACGCGGCGCGCGGCACGGGACCCAAAAAAATCCGAAAAAAAGATAAAATAAATAAAAATAAAAATAAAAATAAAAATGAAAATAAAACAAAATAGAATAGAGAGGCTTTCGACAAGCGATTCATCATTTTTAATCTTTTGCTCGAGAGCGGTTGCCATTTTTCATCATTGGGTAACCTCGGTCTGAGCTGCCTCGGGACCCGGTGTCTACACACTTGTCACTAAATTGTGATGAGTTTGGCAAATTCCTCTTCTAATACTTCTTATCTTCCCAAAAACCCAATTATCACATAACTAAAATATAATATACAAATATACCCTTAAACAACACATTCACACACTCACACACATACACACCAGCTCAAAACTACTAGGGTGAAAATTAGCGCGTTACAACACTCCCCTCATTAAAAAAATTTCTTCCTCAAAATTCTCACCTAAGCTAAATAATCTCAGATGCTGAGATCTTATAGCTGATTCTGGTTCCCAAGTAGCTTCTCTGACTCCGTGATGTTGCCATAGTACTTTAACCAAAGGAATTTTCTTATTTCTAAGTTATCTTACTTCCCGAGCCAAAATAATCTTGGATTTCTCATCATAAGAATAATTAGGCTGAACCCTCACATCCTGAACCGATAGCACATAACACACATCTGATCTATACTGACAAAGCATTGACACATGGAACATGTCATGCAAATTGGCTAATTCCATCGGCAAAGCTAACCGGTAGGCAACTGGACCAATCCGCTCTAAAATCTCTAAAGGTCCTATAAACCTTGGACTTAACTTTCCCTTTTTGCCAAAATGCAAAACCATCTGCCAAGGTGACACTTTTAAGAACACTTTATCCCCAACATCAAACTGAATATCTTTTCGGTTCAAATTAGTATAGGATCTCTGTCTGTCCTTTATTGTCTTCAAATTCTGTTGCACCACTCTGATCTTTTCCTCAGTGTCCCTAACCAATTCTAGACCAACAAATGAACGTTCAGTCATCTTAGTCCAACAAATTGGAGTCCTACACTTCCTTCCATATAGGGCCTCATATGATGCCATCCCCGATGCTCATCTGATGACTGTTATTATATACGAACTCCATCAAAGATACATATCTATCCTAATAGTTCGAGAAATCCAGAACGCAACCCCGTAGCATATCTTCAAGTATCTGAATAACCCTCTCTGACTGGCCGTCGATCTGAAGATGGAAAGCAGCACTAAAATTCAGTCGGGTAGCCAAAGCCGTTTGCAACTCTTTCCAAAACTTCAACGTAAATCTCGGATCCCGATCTGACATAATTGATAATGGAATTCCATATAATCAGACCACCTCATTCACATAAATATCCGCCAACTTATCCATCGAGTAATCGAGTCGAACTGGTAAAAAATGAGCTGACTTGGTGAGCCGATCAACTATTACCCAAATTGAATCATGTTTTCGCTGAGTCAAAGCCAAACTCGATACAAAGTCCATAGTGATGTTATCCCACTTCCACTGAGGAATGGGTAAAGGATTGAGAAACCCAGATGGAACTAGGTGCTCGACCTTTACCTGCTAACATGTTAAGCACTTGGAGACAAAATCCACAATATCTCTCTTCATCCCAGGCCACCAGAAAAATTATTTCAGATCACGGAACATCTTTTCACTTCTAGGATGCATAGTAAAAACTATAGTGTGCGCCTCTAGCAAAAGCTTCCTCTTCAACTCACCATCATTAGGCACACACAAACGATTTCTATAACTTAGTACCCCTTGCTTAACAGAAAAATCATTCTGATTCCCACTCTGGGCTACTTGCATAACTTGCTGCAACTTTGGCTCATTTTCTGAGCATCAATAATCAATTGCTTCAGAGAATGCCTAGCTTTCAGCTGGGCAATCAAAGCTCCAACGGATTCAAATCTCCATCTACCCCGTTGTAAAGATAAAGCCGAAACTGACTTCCTACTTAAAGCATCTACAACCACATTCGCCTTACCCGGGTGGTAATCTATAATACAATTATAGTCCTTAAATAGCTCTAACCACCGTTTCTGCCTGAGATTTAGCTCTTTCTGAGATAGGAGATACTTTAAGCTCTTGTGATCAGTAAAGATCCTACAAGTTTCTCCATACAGATAGTGTCGCCAAATCTTGAGGGTAAACACAACTGCTGCTAACTCCAAGTCATGAGTTCGGTAATTCTTTTCATGAGGCTTCAATTGCCTAGAAGCATAGGCTACCACTTTACCATCTTGCATCAAAATGCAACCAAGTCCAATACCCGAAGCGTCACTGTACATAGTATACTTTTTACCCGAGATGGGTTGAGTAAGTACAGGAGCCTCAACCAACATCCTCTTTAGCTGATCAAAACTTGTCTAACACTTATCGTACCACTCAAACTTAACTCCTTTCCGAATAAGCCTAGCCAAAGGTGAAGTAGTAACCAAAAACCCCTTTACAAACTGCCTGTAATAACCAGCTAATCCAAGAAAACTCCTTAATTCTAGCACATTCCTAAGTGGCTTCCAATTCACAATTGCCTCAACCTTAGATAGATCTACTCGGATACCTTCCGAGGAAACAATATACCCCAAAAAAGACACTTCCTTCAACCAAAAGTCACACTTGCTAAGCTTAGAAAAAAACTGATGATCTCTTAACACTTGAAGCACCAAATGCAAATGTTCCTCATGCTCATTCAAATTCCTCGAATATACCAGAAGATCATCGATAAACACCACCATAAATTGATCAAGATATGGCCTAAACACTTGGTTCATCAGATCTATAAAAGTCGTTGGTGCATTGGTCAATCCAAACGACATCACTAAGAACTCATAGTGGCCATATCGTGTTCGAAAAGCAGTCTTAGCCACATCTACGTCCTTAACCCGCAACTGATAATAACCTGACCTCGGATCAATCTTAGAGAAAACTCCAGGTCCTCTAAGCTAATTAAACAAATCCTTTATCCTTAGCAACGGATATTTGTTCTTCACAGTGACCTTATTAATTTATCGGTAATCGATACACATCCTTAAGGTGCCATCCTTCTTCTCAACAAATAAAACCGGAGCACCCCATGGAGAAACACTAGGCCTGATAAAGCCTTTATCCAATAGCTCCTATAATTGAGTTTTCAACTCTCTCAATTCCATAGGAGCCATCTGATAAGGAGCTTTAGAGATAGGAGTAGTACCTGGCATAATCTCTATAGAGAGCTCCATCTCTCTCTCTGGTGGTAAACCCAGCAATTCTTCGGGGAAAACATCCACAAACTCCCTTACTACCGGAATATCTTGGATCTTAACTTAACTCCGTCTAGAATCCAAAACCAAGGCCAAAAACATCTCACATCTTTTTCTCATAAAACATCTTGCTTGCATAGCTGAAATCACATTATCGAATGGACTAGAACCTAAACCTCTCACAACCACTGCAGACTAACCACTACTCTTGAGCACTACTGCCTTTCTATGGCAATCCACTACTGCCCAGTACTTGCACAACTAGCCCATACCCAGTATCAAATCAAACTCGCAAAAAGGCAAACTAATCAAATCCATAGGAAACTCTACACCTTGCACCATAAGGGGACAATTCCTATACACTCTACTCATATTGACACTAATCTAATTGCTCCTCACTAGGCAATTTAGTATGCATCTTACCAGAACATAAATATAAATGTGTGGACCCAGGGTCTATTAGAGCATGCAATTTAGTGTCATATAGTAGGAACTTACTGTAACACCTCGACATCCCCATTAGAAGGATACCGGAGCGCTATGCAAAACCAATCATATAATCATATACATATGAGCAATCAATATATATATAAAACAAATACATTTAATCGAAAGAAATCAAATCCATACATGATCATATCGTTTTACAAAAGGGATTTGTAAACATTTGACATATACATATACAAAATCATTCCTTTACAAAATTACATTTCTAAAATCATCATCCAAATACAAAAAAAAAATAAGCGGAAGACAAAAAGAACTCCAACTATAGAGTTCTTTGAGCGGGAGTTCCATAACAAGTATGTGACTAAGGCGTATAAGGAAGTTAGATGGGCTCAGATTTTGAATTTCAAGCAGAGGGCTTTGTCGGTGGCAGACTATGAGAAGGATTTTAACCGGCTTAGCAAGTATACTTCACTGGGTATCCTCACAGAAGATTTCAGTTGCCAACATTTTGAGGCGGGCCTCAATGAGACCCTTAAAGTAATGTTGATTTCTTTGATAAGTTCTCCGACGGTTAGTTATTACCAGATTGTGCAAGTGGCATTACGAGTGGAACACTCAGAGACTGTTTTGAGGGAAAGAGCTCAAAGGAGAAATCCCCCTCGTGGAGGCTCATCTTCGGGAAAGAGGTCAAGGAACACCCAAAGGAATACCCCACATGAATCTTCCAACAGTCCTATTATGAAGGGTAGGAGACAGGGATCTCCTTATGTTTCTGGGCCTAGTAAAGGTGGTTCAGGTGCTAGAAGTAAGGTTGTGCCACAATGTTCGCACTGCAATAAGCGCCATAAAGGTGAGTGTTGTTGGTTGACTAGAGGTTGCTATTGATGTGGCAGCACAAAACATTTTTTGGCTAATTGCCCTAGATTGAGTGAGAACACTTGGGATCAATAAGAAGCCAGTTGAGCGAGGTCTAATGCCCCTCAGGCTAGCTAGGGTCGAGGTAGAGGTCGAGGTCGTGGTGGACGGCCTAGGGGTGGAGCTTCATCTGAGTCAGTGGATCATCCTCAAGTGGCACCAGTGAGAGCTTATGCAATGAGAGCTCAGGAGGAGCAAGATACACTTGAAGTGATTGCTGGTAAGTTCCTACTCTTTGACACTGAATTGCATGCTCTAATAGACCTTGGGTCCACACACTCATATTTATGTTCTGATAAGTTGTGTGCTAAATTGTCTAATATGGAACAGTTAGATTATTAGATTTGTGTGACCGATCCCTTAGGGCATAGTGTCAATGTGAGTAAAGTGTATAGGAATTGTCCCCTAATAGTCCAAAGTGTAGAGTTCCCAGTGGATCTGATTAGTTTGCCTTTTCACGAGTTTGATTTCATTATGGGTATAGACTAGTTGTGCAAGCACTAGGCTTGTAACACCCCCTACCCATACGTAGGCGTACCCATCCTGCAGAAGTGAGAAGCCGTATGAGCCGGGTGTGTCACCAAGCATATAAAGATACAAAGCATACATTCATACATAATAACCATACATCATTACGGAAAAATTAAAACCTTCATAAGTATCAGAATGATCCATCATTACAATAGCAAAATTCGTTACAAAAATGTTCTGATCAAAAGTCAGAATAAGATAATTACATAACCCAAAAGTATATAAATGCGGAAGCTTTACAAAATAATGGTATAAAGAGAGTTCCGATACAAAAGAATTAGTCATGCTATCAAAAATAAAGCCCTAACACTAATCCCTCTGTGTTGGCTTGACTAGCGATGACTCTCCCAAAAGAACACCATCCTCCGCACCTGCACGGATAAAACACCGTGCTAAGCGATAAACGCTTAGTGTGGAGCACACAACAAAAGAGTGGACGGCCATTCACAATGGTCGTCAATTCCATACACATACAATATGACAAATGCGAATAATGATATCAGCCATATAATCATACTTGCATAATAAAGACATGCATTCAGAAGTTCACATCCACATTCATTTACACTTTAGTTGATTTCTCATACTTATCATTATACGCATCCGAATACCATATTCTTGAAATCATATCAAAGCAGAACAACACAAAAAGAGCACCTGCTGACTCACAATAGTGGATAACGAGTATACGGACAGTACCTTACGGGTACAAACCGACTCCTGCGGTGAACCGACTCCCGCGGTGAACCGACTCCCGATGGGATATGTTTCGGGGATGGACCCACCGGTCGTTACAAGGCTGTAGTTCATTGTCATAGGAAGATAGTAGTGCTCAAAGATTGTGATCAGTCTGTAGTGGTTGTGAGAGGTTTAGGCTCTAGTTCTTTGGGTAATGTGATATCGGCTATGCAAGCTAGGCATTTTATGAGAAAAGGATGTGAGGCGTATTTGGGCTTGGTTTTGGATTTTAGGAGGAATCAAGTTAAAGTTCAAGATATTCCAATAGTGAGGGAGTTTAAGGATGTGTTTTCGGAAGGGTTGTCGGGTTTGCCTCCAGAGAAGGAAGTAGAACTCTCCATAGAGATCCTATCGGGTACTACTCCCATTTCTAAAGCTCATTATCGAATGGCTCCTATGGAATTGAAAGAATTAAAGATTCAACTGTAAGAGTCATTGGATAAAGGCTTTATCAGACCCAACGTCTCTCCATGGGGTGCTCCGGTATTATTTGTTAAGAAGAATGATGGCTTCTTAAGGATGTATATCGACTATCGGCAGATTAAAAAAGTCACTGTGAAGAACAAGTGTCCGTTGCCTAGGATTGAGGACCTATTTGATCAGTTGAGGGGCACCAGAGTGTTTTCTAAAATTAATTTGAGATTGGGTTACTATCAGTTACGGGTTAACGACATGAATATTGCTAAGACTTGTAATGTAACACCCCCTTACCCTCACATCGGCAACCCATCCGTATCGGAGCGAGAAGTTGCACGGGCAAGGCGTGTCACCGGATAGAGGCGGAACAAAGGCATACATTCATGCATCACAAGCATACATAAACACGGGAAATTAAAAACTTACCTTGAGGGGCAAAAATCGGTCATGTATTAACTCACACACACGCAGACATTAAGCGGGAGCATATACACATGCATACACACATTCACTTGTTTAATCAGCAGAAGTATAAGGCGAACGATAAAACTGAGGAATAACTTAAAACATAAATATAATAACATTTACATCAAGATCCTTACATATACATATACAAAAGGCTACAGAAATATATAATCCAAAATACAGAAGCTGAAAACGAAATAACAACTTCTAACTCCTATGTGGCCGACCTTGCAGATGCGTGACTCAAACCGAACCAAACCTGCCACCTGCACGGGAGTCGAACCCGTGCTAAGCGATAACGCTTAGTGGGGAGAACACACGAGCAATATGGACGGCCATTCACAATGGTCGCCAAGGCATAACACATTCAAAATGGCATATGCGGACATTCACAACACGTATATAATCATGCTTGCATTTAGAGGCATTCATTCAGAAGCTCAAGTTCATATGCATATACATATTAACTGATTGATATACGTAACATCATACAGAAGTACAATTGGTCTTACCTGCACTTACCGAGTTCGCTGAAGTGTCTGATGTCAGACAATGCACAACCACTAACCAAACCGATCCGCATGCAATATATCGAAATCCCATATCATTACACCAAGACATACATCATCATGCAGAGTCACAAAACATTTACATATACAGCTGTCATACCAAAGTACCCTTACACCAACTGAAACCCATTCACATGCAATACAACTACCATGCAACAATACATATAACTATCATGCAAAAATCACCAGATATCTAAACATACATATGTCATGCCAATATGCACACACACGCTAATCGAAACCCGAATGACAGGGTCAAAACACAGCCCTTCCACTTCATTACGATAACACATATGATCATACAGTGAGATATAAACACATGCCAACATGTCGAAATCAGCATAATAGCAAGATCCGAAAGAACATATATATAGCACCACATTCATAGCCTTCAATAGTCAAGTTCGCATTCATACGCATACTAATTAACCATAGCATTCAGAAGTTCAAGCTCACATTCAGATACATATTAATTCCCATGCTTAACCATAGCTGATCGGATTCACACACACCTTCACATTATGAAATATGCGAATAATCATACGCAATGCATGCTTGAGTCACATTCAAACCGTTCAAAGATTCATAAGCACATTCGGATAATTACTAATTCGCATGTCCAAAATCATACTCATTCGGATATTGCATTCTCTTATTCATATTAGACAAAACAAATAGAATACCTGCTGACCCAAAATAGTGGATAACGAGTGAACGCATAGCATAACTTACGGGCACGAATCGGACGCATAGCGTACCTTATGGGTACGAATCGAAAACCATTTTATTTTTGTCGCACTCAAAACATTTTACAAAGGAGACCTTAAACAAGATCCAAAACGCATAAGGGGTTCGCAAGGAACCAAATGGGGACCTGATCGAGGTCCAAACAGAACTGAGGGTGCAGCTAAGAGACTCTATTAGGCATGCCTAACTATCCACTTACTTGACTCTAGCAGGTCATACATCATTCAAATCATGTGTCGAATCATACAATATATATATCATCATACATAATCCAGAGTGTAGTAGACATATAAATAAGTTCATAACGTCAGCCATGCACCATACAATTCATATTACGAAGCATACAATATAATTCAATCAACATACTTTTGCACTATTCAGTATTCTAAAACTTATCAGAGTCAAATATGGAAACATTATCATGCCAATCATTAACAATGCAAATTCTCAATCATGCAATGAGACCATTTACACTTAAGCATAGCATATTATTCTTACAGAAGGATCATGGTTAAATATATGCATATCGCCTTTCACATTTTAGTATAACATGCTCATAGTAATAATAACCATGAAACATGGCATTCAACTCACTTGTATTCAAAATGCAACATGCGATATGAATCACAATAATTAACATAGATAAAACAAATCATACAGTTTGAATCAAACAATAGTCTAACAGGGATCACCATTACTAAGCATATCATAGTCAAATATTAGTGTACTATCATTTCAATAATCACACACTTCAGAATACACATACTAATAATAATAGGCAAAGACACATCCCAGGCAATAGTGAGAAACGATGCAAAGTGAAAGAAGATCATTTTCGAAAACTGGACAAAAAATAGGTCAGACAGACGAAGGTTCTGTCGCGATCGCGATAGAGGTCTGAAAGAACATTGCTGAGTAGAGCTATGCACGACTCGTGCACATGAGCATGACTCGTGCTCATGTGTATGAGTAGTGTCTGAAGAGCATGACTCATGCTCTTCGCTGCTGGCCAGACTGTCTCGCTGATCGAAGAAAGAAATCAGAGGAAGAGGGAGAAGTTAGCACATTTCATGCTTCAAGAGCATGACTCGTGTTCTTGGAGCACGTCTCGTGCTCTTCCGCTGGTGATCGCACTAAAAGAGAAGGATGGAATAGCACGAGACGCATCCGTGCATGACTCGTGTCTCAAGAGCACAACACAACTTGTGCTCTTGAGCACGAGTAAAATACTTCGAGCACGTCTCGTGCTCCTCCATCCGAGCACCACCCGAGGAGTGCTAAGGAGAGATGATGAGCACGACTCGTGTTCATCCCTTTTCTTGGGCAAAACGTTTCTGTCGCGATCGCGATGGATGTCGCGATCGCGATAGAATCGTGATCCCTTTTTCCAGCCAAAACGCAGCGAATCCCCCCTTTTTTCCAAAACCATTTCAAAAACCACACAATCAAGCACAATCTCTTACCTTAACACTCCAATACATACCAAAACATACATATGATCAAAACACACTCAATTATCACAAGATCAATAATTGATTCAAGGAAAAACATAAAATCTGCAGACCAAGAACACCAAGAACAGAGTTTACCCAAATCATGCATTTTCCCATCCAATCCAACATACATATATCTCAATCCTAAATCATGCATTTCTAGCACAATTACATGCATATACACATGCCAAGACACTCAAAATTCAAGAAATTTACATTACAAAACACATACACAATCAAAATGAGAATTAGGGCAGAGACAAACACCAAAACTAAAAATGAAGAACATAGAGCTCCCAAACCTGAAAATGAAGATCCAAAATCACTCTTCTTCAACCTTCAATCTTCCCTTTTCCTTTATCCCTCTTCTTATCACCAAAAGCTTGCACAAATAAACCCAAAAAATCACTTAATCTAAACCCTAACTCAACAAAACCAGAAGAAGAAGAAGAGAGAACCCAAATGCAGGAAACCCTAGCACCCAAAATCCAAATACATACCTCTTTAATCTTGCTTTCAATCTCCACCAAGAGCATCCAACTCACACACAGCCAAAGAAGGGAGAACAAGAAATGGGAAAAAGGGAAAGAAAGAAGAACAAGGAAGAGGAGAGGAGAGAGCAGAACGTAAAACGTGATCTGTTCCTCCCTCTCTCATTCTTTTTCTTTTTCTTCTTTTCCCATTAATTGCACACACCCACCAAGACACATTGTCACACCCCAAAAGTGGCCTAGTTGGAATTACCAATTTTAATTGGACAATATGGATATGTTGGTAATTTTTACAAGAGTAATTAAGGGCAATTGGGTAATTTACAAGAGAAAAGAGGATTAAATTGCAAGGAATTAAAAGTATTAAATTGCAAATTTTTATTTAGTGAGTAAAGAGTATTTTGACAAGGATTTATTAGTAATTGTAAGGAGCTATTGGAAAAAGAGTAGTTAGTGGATTTAGGGGTCCAATCAGAACATGACAAGTGGAAAGGTGAGTGTGTGCATGTGGGAGAGAGAAAAGAGGGTTTCAGAAATTTTTTTGTAGCTTCCTAAAGAAGCCATCAGATTTCACTCTCTTTCTCTCTTGCTCTCTCTCACGTTAGCCACTCCTTCCCCTCTCCATTTTCTATTCTTTCCCCATTTGCATGTGTGTTCATCCATTGTGGAGCTAGGGTTTGAGTTTTAAAGAAGTTTCAGGAAGTAAGTGGTTGTAAGTTTATGTGTGGTTCTCCATCTTCTCCTTCTTTTTGGATATTCGTTACTGTTTTATTGGGTTGATATTGTGGTTTATTTATTGGTTCATGTAAACTGCTAAAGAGAAGAGGAAGGATAAAGGAAAAGGGAAGTTAAGGGCTTGAAGAGGCAGTAGACGTTTTGAACTTCATTTATAGGTTTGGGAGTGTTTCTGTCCATCCTCATTTTGGATCCTGTTTTGATGTTTAATGTTGTTGTTAAATTGTGTTTTGATATATATAGTAATGCATGAGTAAAGTAGAGTTGTATATTTGATTTGTAGCAGCAAGTAACGATGATATGCATGGAAAATATGAAATATTTGCATGAAAGTGAAAGAGGAAACTTCTGGGTTTAAGTCTCTGTAAATGCAATTCTGATTGTTTGATAATGTGAATGATTTGAGTGATTGTTGCTGTAAATGTGCTCTGGAGGCTTGAAGGTACGCTTTTGCATAGATATGGCATGAAAAATGGCTTTGGGCAAGATGGAGTTTTGAATTTTTGATATACTCTACTTTCCACGTTTTCTGTTTTTTTTTACGTTTTCTAAAAATTCTGGGAACCAGCTCTTCTCCTTCTAGTGGATTATTGCTCTGCAGTAGTGAGTGAGGAAGATCACGAGTCATGAGTGAGGATCACGACTCGTGACCCTCTTCCCTTGACAGTCATGAGTCGTGAGGGAGAATCACAACTCGTGACTGTCCCTGTTCTACCAGAAGAGACGCGAGAGCGTCACGAGTCATGAGGGAGGATCACGACTCGTGACCTCCTCTTCCTCTAAGCGTTGGCATCACGAGTCGTGAGGGAGGATCACGACTCGTGACCGCCCCTTCCCTGCGAGACGCTTGCGAGCACTAGCGTCACGAGTCGCAATGGTCTGTGCAACTCGTGACTGGCCTCTCTTCCCGCCTGTTTTTTTTTTTAAAAAAAAAAGAGTTTCAAGCTTCTTTTATATGGGGTTTTTCACTACATGACACATGATCGGGTTTAAATCTGTATTATAATTTGATAATTATTTAATTATGAGATATGTGTACATGATTAATAATGATGTACATGATTTAAACGCTTATAATTTACATGAACATGGATTATTTCAATGTGAGTTATATGTTCTTATTACCTCCTGTATTTAATATATATATATATATATATATATATATATTTATATATTTTCGAATTTGATCAATATACATGTACACATGAGTTATAAGTTCATATTTAAATCAATTGTCATGATATGATAATGATACTTGAGTTCTTGAGTTGTGTCTTTAAGCCTGAATAGTCATAGTAGTGGATAAGTAAGCGCTTACTTAGGTCAGGATGTGTGTGCAGCTGCTATATGATAAAATGTTATATGCGGGTCCCGTTTGGATCCTTGTTTCGATCCCATTTGGGTCTATATGGAAATAATGAGAGACTTTGGTCTCCATATGAAAATCACATGTTTGAGACTCATGTCTCCATATGCTTGGGATACTGTGTTCTATCAGTATCCAATGGACCGCATCCACTTCTAAAGTGTATATTCAGACTAATCAGGCTATATGTTAATATGTGTTGCATATGTGGAGATGTATATTGATAGGATTAAATGTATAAGATGCGCAAGAATTCATGAATAACTTTATGATATGCACCTTGTATCTGTGTACTTAGAATGGTGAGAAGTATGTTAATCCTAAGTTTTAAGATGCATGTGTTATGATGTGTTACATGCTTAATTTATAAGAATATTTTGTTATACGAGCTACGTAAGTAAGAAACGATAAGCCTTATTGCAAAACTCGAAGCTAAGTATGAATTGAGTAATTAATTGCTTGTAAAGTATGTTGAAGCATGTCTTGTAGAATTATTAAAATATGCTTATATGAAATTTTGATGCCTTTGATTATTGAATCAAAACTTAATTGCACGTTTATGGTTACGATGAGTTTAAATTATTGTTGTAAATATTGTATATGCGTATTTTCGTTTGTTTTGTTCCTCCCCACTAAGCGTTATCGCTTAGCACGAGTTCTTTTCCCATGCAGGTGGCGAGTTCGGTTTGGAGTCAGTCATCTGCAGGTCGGCCACTAGAAGTCTTTTTGGATGAAGTTTATTTTGTGTCTTCCGCTGTTATTTTGTACATGGCTTGTTCATAGCAAAATGAATCTTTTGTAATGGAACAACTATTTTGGTATATGTATTTGCTTACAAGCCTTTTTGGTAAACGATATTGTTATCTTTTAATTAAATGTATTTGTTTCTTAACTTATTTGGATATATGTTTAAGTAATTCAGTTCGCCCGCGTGGCGCTCCGGTATCCTTCCAACGGGGGTAACGGGGTGTTACACACATGGCAGCCTCCTATTGGTCCAAAGGGTCAACTTTCCTTGACTTTCTCTTTTAGTCCCTACAAATCTCACTTAAGTCCTTGGCAACTTACACTCCACTCACTAACAAAATTATTTCCTCACTTGAACTTTAATTACTTCTTCAATTAGGTCCTTAACACTCCAATTCCACATGCACACATTACCAAAATACCCTCACTTATCCCGACTTAGCATGCACATTTCGACTAGGCCCGATTTGGGGTGTGACATGTAATGGCCTGAAATATACCCTAGTAGGTCTAATTAAGATAATTGGGATAAGATTGCATTGAATATGTTAATTAAGGACTTAAGTGAAAGTTAAATGAGGACCCAATTGAACAAATAAAATAAGTTTAAGTGGCTATTTGGTAGATGTGCATGTTTAATGTTAAACAAGATTATTAGTGGCTAATGGTGATTAACTAAATCAGATTTTGGGTTAATGTTGATTAAGGGATTTGTAGTGGAGTACACGTGAGACTTGGTGGAGCTGCCAACTCATCCTTAGCCATGCAATAAAAGGGCTAGATGAGAGAGAAATTTACATCTTTTGCATGTGTAGTTCTCGGCTGCTCTTCTTTAAACTCTCTCTAGTTACTCTTCTTCATCTTTAGATATTTATTCCTTTCAAAATCTGATTAGTAAGTTGGATAATTGATTGATTGAGCTGAACTTATTATTGATCAAGGTAAGTAATTGAGTTGAGTTTTTTTTCTTTTTCTTCTATTTCTTTGGTCTCGAGTTGATGTGGATATTGACCTTGGTGTCCAATTCTGAAATTGGACTGGAATTTGTAGTTGAGGAAACCAAGAGAAGAAAAGGAAAGGAGAAAGTGGTGGACCAAGGTGCTAAGTGATTCTCTAAGGAGCTTAGGAGAAGAGGTTTGGAAAAACACCTTTTGTGTATCGATTTTGATATATCTTGAATTCTAGAATTTGTATGATTAAAATGTGTGTTTGTGTAGAACATTAAATGTGAAATTATGTGTCTAAATTATTGAGTAGAGATGATGAGTGTTGAGCTAGTTGGTGAATGTAGGTATGTTGCTTTGTTTTGAATGAATCATGTTATAGTTTTAGATGGATGGAAAATGTGTTATAATATCCTTAATAGGTAGATAATTGAATGCCTAAAAAACTTGCTAGTAAGTAATGGGGATCATATGTAAAGAGGGGTTAAGAGTAGAAGTGAGGAAGTGAGTTTTAGAGATTGATATTGGGAATTTGGGTTCTTTCGCGAGCGCGACAAAAGGCTCCTTAGCATCGGTTTTGTCTTCTGTCACGGGCGTGTGTATGTGCACAAGTGCGACAGAGGCGTGGAGTAGGTTCTGGTGCGAGCGCGACAGAAGCTATCATCTAATTCTATCGCGAGCGCGACATTTATGAGTATTTTAAATAAATTCTTAATTGCCTTAGATTGATCAATTTATGAGTTTATATGTAAAGTGAGCATGTGTATGATAATAATTGTTGTTTTATGTATATGAATGCCATTATATACAATTGTTAAAGTGAATGAATTATTAATACTATTAATGCTTATGAGAAGTGATGATACGAATAAACCGGATTAATAATATAGCCTGCGAGTTAAGTAGTGGATAGATAGGTATGCCTATAGGGTCTAAGTGCTGCAGCCAAATTCATCCGATTCCTTTGGAATCATCAATGCGATTTAAATCCTTATTGGATTCCCTAATGTCAATTTATTGATATTATTGATCTTTCCGATACCTTCGGGTGCTAATGAGAATGTGTGGTATCTATGGTTACTAATGTGTTTACTGTACCTTTGGGTACTGATGCGATACCCGTTATCCGCATCTTTGAGTTACAGGCAAGGCTAAAATAATTATGTTAATTAATTAAATGACGTGAAATTATGTGACATATCCTCGAGTATGACTATAATGAGCATGCGAAAACGATGTGAAAATGTAACCAAAATGTGACTGTCATGTTATGATATGAACATTGAATAGTTACATTTATATATGTGTATGTTGAGTTTGGAATATGGAATCTATAAGACTTGTTATTATTGCAATGAATTATCTATATATATATATATATATATATATATATATATATATATATATGCATATATTGTGTTATTGTATTGTTTTCCCCACTAAGCATTATCGCTTAGCACGGGTTTCCTAATCCGTGTAGGTTCGAATGCAAAGTGATTTCGAAAGACTGATCCGCATTGCCAATGATCAACACTAGGAGTCCTATCGTGTAGGCTTTGGGTTTTTAGGCAAAGAGTTATGTATATGTTTTATTTAATCTTTTGAGAAGCATAAAATATGTAATGAATGGAATGACTAAGTTTGTAATATTAAGCTTATGATGTATGTGTATATGTAAGTATATAAGCTCTAGCATGTGATAGTATGAGATATCCGCTGCTTATGAATATATGTGAAGTGAAATTTATTAGCACTGGTTCTGGCATGTGAGCATGTTAGAGTTATATGTGCTTGTGATTGTTGTGTGACAACCATTCTCAACTGCTTTAGCTAAGCTAATTGTGCTGTCGGGATTGGGCATTACAAGATTGCTTTTCGGACGCGATATGGCCACTATGAGTTATTAGTGATGTTGTTTGGGTTAACAAACGCGCCAACAACTTTTATGGATCTGATGAATTTGGCGTTCAGGCCATATCTAGACCGATTTGTTGTTGTGTTCATCGACGATATCTTGGTATATTCGAATGATGAAAGGGAGCATGAGCAGCATTTGCGGGTTGTGCTTTAGGTTTTGAGGGATCATCAGCTATTTGAAAAGCTCAGTAAGTGTAATTTTTGGTTAAAACAGGTGTCTTTCTTAGGACATATCGTTTCTTCTAAGGGTATTCAGGTTAATTCGTCTAAAGTTGAGGCAATTGTGAATTGGACACCTAGGAATGTGCCAGAAGTGAGGAGCTTTCTTGGATTAGCTGGTTATTATAGGCGGTTTGTGAAAGGGTTTTCAGTTATTGCTTCGCCTTTGACCAAGCTTCTTCGAAAAGGAGTTAAGTTTGAGTGGTCCGACAGGTGTCAAGCGAGTTTTGATCAATTGAAGGGTAAGTTAGTAGAGGCTCCTATACTTACTCAACCCATCTTGGGTAAAGAGTATATTATGTATAGTAATGTTTTGGGTACTGGACTCGGTTGTGTTTTGATGCAAGATGGTAAGGTGATAGCGTATGCATTTAGGCAGTTAAAGCCTCATGAGTGGAATTATCCGACGCATGACTTGGAATTGGCGGCGGTGGTGTTTGCTCTTAATATTTGGCGTCATTATCTGTATGGGGAGACTTGTAGAATTTTCACTGATCATAAGAGTTTGAAGTATCTACTCACGCAGAAAGAGCTAAATTTGAGACAATGGTAATGGTTAGATTTGTTCAAGGACTACGATTGCATAGTAACTATCACCCGAGTAAAGCAAATGTGGTCGCTGATGCCTTGAGTTAGAAGTCAGTTTCAGCTCTAGCATTGCATCATGGTAAATGGAGATTCGATTCTGATGGAGCTCTGATTGCCCAGTTGAGAGCTAGGCTTACTCTGAAGCAGCTAATTGTTGATGCTCAGATGAGGGATCCTAATTTGCAGTATGCTCTGCAAGTGGTTAGAAATAGAGGTCAGACTGAGTATTCTGTGGACAGTGAGGGGGTACTAAGTCATAGAAATCGTTTGTGTGTGCCTAATAACGATGAATTAAAGAGGAAACTTTTGCAAGAGGCACGCACTACAGTTTTTGCTATGCATCCGGGAGGTGATAAGATGTATATAGATCTCAAGCAATTCTATTGGGGACTTTGTTTCCATGTGCCTAACTTGTCAGCAGGTAAAGGCTGAGCATGCTCATTCCTCAGTGAAAGTGGTACAATGTCACGATGGACTTTGTATTGGGTTTGCCATTGACTCAGATGAAGCACGACTCTATTTGGGTAATAGTTGATTGGTTTACCAAGTCGGCTCATTTCTTGCCGGTTTGACTCGATTACCCTATGGATCGATTAGCAGAGATTTATGTGAATGAGATGGTTCGATTGCATGGAGTTCCTCTTTCGATTATGTCTGGTCGGGATCCTATGTTCACATTGAAGTTTTGGAAAGAATTGCAGTCAGCTTTGGATACTCGACTGAATTTCAGCACTGCTTTCCATCCTTAGACTGACGGTTAATCAAAAATGGTTATTCAAATTTTAGAGGATATGCTTCGAGGTTATGTATTGGATTTCTCGAGCAATTGGGATAGATACGTATCTTTGATGGAGTTTGCATATAATAACAGTCATCAGATAAGTATCAGGATGGCCCCATACGAGGCTCTTTATGGACGAAAATGTAAGACTCCAATCTATTGGATTGAATTAGCAGATTGTTCCATTGTTGGTCTGAAATTGGTTAGGGACACCGAAGAAAAGATCAGATTGGTTCAGCAAAATTTGAAAGCGGCAAGAGACCAACAGAGATCCTATGCCAATTTGAAGCGAAAAGATATGCAGTATGAGGTCGAAGACAAGGTCTTTTTGAAAGTATCACCTTGGAGGAAGGTCCTTTGTTTTGGTAAGAAGGGAAGGTTAAGTCCAATGTTTTTCGGGCCGCATGAGGTTGTGGATAGGGTCGGACTAGTTGCGTATCGATTGGCATTACCATTGGAGTTGGCTAAATTGCATGATGTATTCCATGTATCGATGCTTCACCATTACAGATCATATGAATCTCATGTGTTATCTGTTCAGGATGTGCAAGTTCAGTCATACTTTTCTTATGATGAGGAACCCAAGGCTATTATTTTAGCTCAGGAAATGAGATAGCTCTGAAATAAACAGATTCCTTTGGTTAAAGTGTTGTGGCAACATCATGGGGTCGAAGAAGTGACTTGGAAACCGGAATCGATCATGAAATCTCAGTATTCGCAGTTGTTCGATTCAGGTGAGAATTTTGAGGACGAAAATCCTTTAAGGAGGGGAGAGTTATGACACCCCGATTTGCATCTTAGTAGTTTTGAGTGTATTTGTGATATATGTGTGTTTGTGTGTGTGTGTGTGTGTTGTAGTTAGAGGATTTAATTGCATGATTTGTTAAGTTTAGAGGGTATAATTGCATGTTAGTTTTTAATTTATGTGGCTTGATTAGTCTTTGAGGAGAACAGAAGGGAATTTTGCCAAAACTAGTACACAAACTTGACAAATGGAGGATTGAGATGAGGAAAGAGAAAAAGAGGATAGGGATTGACTTAGTCAAGGGAAAGAAAATGGGAGAGAGAACAAGGAAGAGCATATTTTCGTTCTCGCTCTCTCTGTCATTTCCCTTCCTTGTTCTAGCTCTTCCTTCTCTTCTTTCTTGCTCATCTTCTTCCTTCCTTTAGTTGCTGTAATTGTGTATTTGGGTTGGCAAATTCCAAATTTTTGGGTAAGTGATAATCTTCTTCTTCTTCTTTTTCTCTTCTCCTCTTGGTTTTCCTTAATGATTGTATTTGGGCTTTGAGTTTTGGGTGTGTTTTGGCTTGTTGATCAGAGATCCCTGCAAGAGAACCAAAAGGGAAAGAGAAGATTAGAGGTAGTGTTGCCATTGATTCTTGAGGAGCTTAGGAGCCAAAGGTTTGGGAATTTGTGCTTGATTCAATTTGTGATTTTTATACGATATTGACTAGGCTAATGAATTGATATGTTTGAGATGCTTATATAACTTGATTGAGTTGAGTTTTGATGGCATGAGTTGTGTGTGGTAGTTGTGGTTTGAATTAGTGATAGGAATTGGAATGTGAATAGCTAAGAAAAATGTAAAATCTGGGTTGATCCACACAGCGGTAAGAAATTTCATACCGCCATGTGATCACATTTTATGTATGTGTTTTTGCTTGTCCGTTGGGTCTCACGGCAGTTAGGATTTTCCTAACCATCGTCTAACATCTTACATGGTGGTTAGGAGTTTCCTTACTGCCATGTAAATGTATTCTATTTGCAAGCATGGGTTTTGTGCATTTTTACACGGCAGTCAGGATTTCCCATACTGCAGTGTAAATGCATTATGTTTGTTAAAGATTTATAGTTCGACAGACTACACGATGATCAGGTTTTCTTGACCACCGTGTGGGATGTCTTACACGGCGGTGAGGATTTTTCATACCGCCGTGTAAATGCTTTCTGCTTTGAAAATTTGGATTTTTGAATTTTGTTTTATTTTCCTCTATTGAACCAAGCATTACTATTAATTTACAATTATCGAAGTATACTGTATCAAATGATGTTAAATTGTAATGTTTGCATGAGTTATGTTAGTTTTGCTATGTGATGAATAAGAGACTATTATTGTTTTGCCTTCAATAGTCAAGCAAGTGGATAGATAGGCATGCCTATAGAGTTCTGTTAGCTGCAGCCCAATACGTTCAGGACCCTAATCAGGTTCCCGTTTGGATCCTCACGATCCCTATGAGTTGGATCTTGTTTAAGATCCCCCAATGTGAAAATATTTTTGAATAAAAAGGAAAAAAATTGCTTTTGTTATACCTACGGGTACTAATGTATTCACTCGTTATCCACCACTCTGAATTTGTAGGCTTACCTATGTGTTTGCATAATGTAAAATAAATTATTGTAATTCATTATATTGATATTATGTAATATGTTGAATGAAGTTATTTGTTATGATGTATGCACTTTACAGAAGATTTATGATGCTTTATCCATATGTATGTACCATGTGTATGCGAATTGCATTTGACGTCCACTGTGAGTGGTCGTTCATTTCTTGTTTTCCCCACTAAGCGTTATCGCTTAGTACGGGTGTTTCATCCGTGCAGGTGTGGAAGCTATTGAAGTTTTTGAGATGACCGATCTGATGGAATACGTCATGGTATGTGTATGTAGATAACGCAGCGGAAAAATATCAAAAACGATCATACACATCAAACAATTCCATAACAAGAATCGAAACATGCACTTTTAGGGTTTTAAAACTTACAACTTTATATGCTCTTAAGACTTGGATTTAATAATGATCAGCAACCAGGATGATATAATCCACCTTAGATCTTGATCACCAAAGCCAAGGAACAGCCTTTACGCCACTCCTCTCTATGTTCACACACACACTTTCAAGCAAAGCTTAAAACCGAGATTTCTAGCTCTCAACTTTAGGTATTGTGTAATGGCAATGATTAAAGCTACAAGATTTTATCTTGTACTTTCTTTAGGTGCTTTTAATGCCTAATAACACAAGCAAGCAAGGAAGGTCCTTCTCCTTGAGTATTTCGGCCAAGAGAAAACTTAGAGAGAAAAAGATGTGTTTCACGTAAAAACCTAGCCTCCAATCTTAGGTTTTTTTCTCTTTTATCTTTTCTATATTTTTTGTATATTTTCTTTTTGGCAAGTATTTGATTTGAATTTCAATTACTTTTAGATAATCTGATTCAAACTCAAAATCCTTCCTAAAGATAAGTAACACAATTTATTTCAAACTCACTTTTGAATTCAAAATTCAAATTAATTTGAAATATTACCTTAACATATATTTAATCAAATATACAATCACTTAATCATGTGCTGAAATTCCATTGTATATCATACTTGGAATTTCGGCTAGGACATGGTAATTATTAGGTGATTTAATTTGACTTAAATGCCACTAGGATTTAATACTCAATTAACTTAATTGATTTAATTAATCAATTGAAATTAATCCTATGTGGGCCGAATATTCTCTCTCTCATGGACCAAGGTCCAATAGCAATTTAATACCCATTACATACATTAGGTTGACTTTTATTAAAAGTCCAAATTAATGCTCAATGCCTTATTTAAATATTTTAAGCCCAATGCTTTGTGTGTGATCCTATAGGTCCATTTAATATTGGCAATTGAATTAATGAATTAATTCAAAGGCTATATATATTCTCTAGAAAGATATTATAGCATTCCAAATTAAATGAAAATGCAAATGGCATTTGGTGACCTAATGCAATTTTGTATAGTCCCTTACCCATAAATATCAGAATTAATATAAGGCATGGAACTAGTCATCCTTATATGTAAGTTAATTCCTTTCTTGATATTCCAGTGACACTGAACTCTCAGATAAATAATGATTGCACATTATTACATCTCGGTATGGCCATACACTTCTCAGTTCACTGATCAAGTGGCCGATGATATTTTTCTCTCTTATAGAGAGGGGTAATCCCTTTACTTCTCTCATGCTCTCTAACATGAATCAATGCATACCCAAGCATACCCATACTTGTCACTCAGTTACGAGCACGTTAGGTGTATGTCAAAGTACACAGTAATTCATAAAGAGTTTCATAGAGATTTTAGGTCTAAGAACTCCGATACAAAGCTTGCATATGAGGAACACTTATGACTTGTACCATGTAGTGTTCTCATGTGTGGATCGTATCCAAATACCATGTTATAAACATGTATCTATGATCTCTGATTGACACTTTTGTCCTTATGATCCGTAAGACAGAACTCAACTAATCAGAGAGAGCATACTAGTCTTAATTCATTTGTTATTCCCATAACAATGACTGACTAGGGATATTTAGAATGAAGTCTCATTTGTTTCAAGGTCTTACAACCATGTGCCTCACACATGATAACTTAAACTGAAACGACATTCTTGGACAGTTCTATCAATTGATATGCACAGGAATACAATTGGTAAAACAAATGCCTCATTTATTAACTAAAGTGTTTTATTACAATGTATTGGGGCTAGGACTTACACTAACAATCTCCCACTAGCACTAGTCCCAATTGGGCATAGCCCTAAGACCGAATGCTCTCAAATGAGCTTCGTGCAGATTTGGGCGCAACTGTTTCGTCAAAGGATCTGCTACATTGTCTTCACTTGCTATCTTGCTGACCTTGACGTCCCCACGATCAATGATTTCTCTGATCAGGTGGTACCTCCTGAGTATGTGTTTGGATTTCTGGTGTGACCGGGGCTCTTTGGCCTGTGCAATGGCCCCGTTGTTGTCACAAAAAATTTCTAATGGATCTAGGATGCTTGGGACCACTCCTAATCCAGAAATGAAATTTCTAATCCAAACAGCCTCTTTTGCAGCCTCACTTGCTGCAATATACTCAGATTCTGTAGTTGAGTCGGCAACGGTCTCTTGCTTTGAGCTTCTCCAGCTGACAGCAGCACCGTTTAAAATAAAAACAAATCCAGATTGCGATCTTGAGTCCTGAGTGCTGGTTTGAAAAGCAGCATCGGCATAGCCTTGTATGACGAGCTCTTCCTGACCACCATACACCAAGAAGTGATCCTTAGTCCTTCGTAGGTACTTTAGAATCCCTTTTACAGCAGACCAGTGCTTTTCACCAGGGTCTTGCTGAAACCTACTGGTTATACTCAGTGCATGAGCAACATCCAACCTAGTACATAACATAGCGTACATTATAGATCCAATAGCAGATGCATATGGGATTCTACTCATGTTGTCCCTTTCCTCTTTGGTTTTAGGGCACTGTTCTTTAGTCAAAGGAACTCCCAAAGCCAAAGGTATGTACCCTTTCTTTGAGTCTCCCATACTAAAACGCTTTAGTACTTTGTCTATGTACTTTTCTTGACTTAGTCCCAAAAGCCGATTCGATCTGTCTCTATAGATCCGAATACCAAGTATTGTCTCAGCTTCTCCTAAGTCTTTCATCGAGAAACATTTCCCCAACCATTGCTTAACCTTTTGCAATGTTGGAATATCATTCCCAATGAGAAGGATGTCGTCCACATACAGGACCAGAAATACTACTATGCTCCCACTAACCTTCTTGTATACACAAGGCTCATCTTCGTTCTTGACGAAGTCAAATTCTTTGACTGCCTCATCAAAACGAAGATTCCAACTTCGGGATGCTTGCTTTAATCCATAAATGGATTTCTGAAGCTTGCAAACCTTCTTAGGATGCTTGGGATTGACAAAACCTTCAGGTTGTGTCATATACACATCCTCAAGTAAATTTCCGTTAAGGAAAGCAGTTTTGACATCCATTTGCCATATCTCATAATCATGATATGCAGCTATGGCAAGCAAGATCCTAATGGACTTGAGCATGACTACAGGCGAAAAGGTTTCATCATAGTCTACACCATGTGTTTGTCGAAAACCTTTCGCTACTAGTCTACCTTTGTAGGTCTTATCAGCTTTGAGTTTAAATAGCCACTTGCATTCAATTACCTTAGCACCTTCCGGTGGATCAACCAAGGTCCAAACCTGGTTATCGTACATTGATTGCATCTCGGATTTCATGGCTTCAAGCCAATTTTTCGAGTCTGGGCTTTCAATAGCTTCTCGGTAGGTAGTAGGATCCTCACGATCTACTAACTCAATAGTGTCACTGTCGGTGATTAGAAATCCATATCTCTGAATCTCCTGACGTACCCTACCGGACCTTCTAGGTACTTGTGTAATGGGTTCTTGTTCCACAAGTGGTTGTGAACTTGATCCCATTTCCAACTCATCCTCTATAGGAATTTGTGGCGCTTGAATTTCTCCAAGTTCTACTTTACTCCCACTATCTTTCTTGAGAAGGAACTCCTTTTCCAAGAAAACAGCCTTGCGAGCAACAAATACTTTGTTCTCGGCTTGTGAGTAAAAGTAGTATCCCTTTGTTTCTTTGGGATAACCCACAAATAAGCAGACAGTGGATTTGGACTCTAGTTTGTCAGATGTTAATTTCTTAACATGTGCTTCACAGCCCCAAATCCTGATAAATGACATATTGGGTTCTTTCCCAGTCCATACCTTGTATGGTGTCTTTTCAACTGCTTTAGTTGGAATACGGTTTAGTAGAAACGCAGCAGTTTCTAATGCATAGCCCCAAAAAGAGACAGGAAGATTTGCTTGACTCATCATAGATCGAACCATGTCCAATAGAGTTCGATTTCTCCTTTCGGACACACCATTCCATTGTGGTGTTCCAGGAGGAGTGAGCTGTGAAATAATACCACACTCCTTTAGATGACAGTCAAACTCTTGGCTTAAATATTCGCCACCTCGATCTGACCGAATGGCTTTTATACTTTTGCCAAGTTGGTTTTCTACTTCGTTTTTAAACACTTTGAATTTCTCAAAAGTTTCAGATTTATGCTTCATTAGATAGACATAGCCATATCTACTGAAGTCATCTGTGAATGTCACGAAGTAGCTAAAACCACCTCTGGCTTGTGTACTTAATGGTCCACATACATCGGTATGTATTAGCTCCAATAAGCCATTAGTCCTCTCACCTTTCTTGTTAAAAGGACTCTTTGTCATTTTTCCATGCAAACATGGCTCGCATGTATCATAAGATTCTAAGTCAAATGACCCAAGCACTCCAGTTTTGTGGAGTCTTAAAATGCGTTTTTCGTTTGCATGTCCTAAACGACAATGCCAGAAGTAAGTAGGGTTTAACTCATTTGATTTAACCCTCTTTGTATTAATGTTGTATATGGACTCTTTGTTTGATAGATCAAGGATATAAAGGCCATTTTGTAACATGGCATTGCCATATGAAATGCCTTGGCGACGAATATGAGCATTGCCATTTTTAATAACAAAATCAAATTCATCCAAATCCAACAATGAAACTGAAATAATGTTTCTGCTCATAGCAGGTACATAATAACAATTTTTCAAAACTAAACAAAGTCCGGAAGGTAAAGTGAGTTGATAGTCGCCTATCTCCATGGCAGCAACTCGTGCTCCATTCCCCACACGGAGGTCCACTTCATTCTTCCCAAGTAACCTCCTATTTCTTAGCCCCTGCACATTTGAACAAATGTGAGAACCACAACCGGTATCTAGTACCCAAGTGGTAGAAATAGAAAGGTTAATTTCAACAACAAAAATACCTGAACTGGACGCCTTGGCTCCATTCTTTTTTTGTTCTTCCTTGAAGAGAGCACAGTTCTTCCTCCAATGCCCTATTTTATTGCAGTGGAAGCAAGTGCTCTCGCTCTCCTTGAGCTTTTGTGCCTTGGGCTTGGATTGGGCCTGAGGTGTACTCCCATTTGACTTGAGCCGAGTCAGGTCATTCTTGGGTTTTGCCTTTCCCTTTCCTTTTCCCTTAGCGGGTCCCTTCTTGATGCCCCCTTGAACCATCAGTACGGGATTAGTCTTTCGAATGTTTTCTTCAGCATTCTTAAGCATCCCATGAAGCTCAGTAACTGACTTGCTCATCGCATGCATGTTATAATTCATTACAAATGGATCATAATCATCAGCCAATGATCCTAAAATCAAGTCAGTGGCCAATTCCTTTGGTACTTGTACCTCAAGCTTCTCAAGAGTATCAAGATACCCTTTCATCTTGAGTACATGCGTACTAACAGGAGTACCTGTAGCCATCTTACAGGAAATTAAGGCCTTAGTTGTCACAAACCTCTCGTGACGAGCTTGCTCTTGGAACATCTCCTTTAAGTGCACCATGATCGCATAAGCCTCTTGGTCCATAAATTGCTTTTGCAAGTCAGGCACCATAGTGGCTAGCATCAAACAGGTCACATCATTGGAGTCGCTCTTCTTGGTCTCAAAAGTTTCCCTTTGAACCGCAGAGGCGTTCCTACCAGGTTCTTGAGGCAAGGGTGCATCCAAAACATACGACTTTTTCTCTTGCTTAAGAACTATCCTTAAGTTTCGAGACCAGTCTATGAAATTGGTGCCATTCAATTTGTCCTTTTCAAGGACCGATCGCAATGAGAAATTGTTGTTTGAAGATGCCATTTTTCAATCTACAATAAAATTTAGCAAGATTAAATGAGGTCTTATTAATAATCCCACAAACCGAATTAATATCCCTTTAAATAATTCGCGTTAGTGATTTAATGTGGGCCAAGATCCACTTTTCACAACAACCTTATTAGTCAAGCTGAGCTTGTACACCTAACAAGTTAAGTTACTTAGGTAGGATAACTCCAATCATGACTCGTACATGACTCTTGGATCAAATGGGCTAACATCTTAAGATGTTATAGCACAAACCCATTTATTAGTTGCCTAGGTCCGGGCATCCCTTTCCATGTTAAGTCCAACCTACATTCACAACTCATGCCTCACAAAGATAATCGGGCGCATCTAGGACTCCTAGTCTACGTTACCGATGATCGATGCCTTGACATGTTTCGAATTAGGAAGGCAACTTTGTGACTTACTATTTTAGGGATTCATTTTATTACGGCTTACATGGCATACGCTTTGTCATCCATTCATAGCATGCATATATAAATAATTGCATAAAGTAAAGCGTGACAAACATGGGCCCATAAAACCTACAACTAAGATTCTATACTATTACACAAGAATCTTCGAGTTGGGCTTCACCACTCCGGTGGGCTTCATCTTGATTTACAAAGTCTTCAAGTAAATTCTATTCTAAGAAATAAATGAAACTTTTACAATAATACATAATGGCTCGCAGGCCATAATTAATTACAAAAACCCAGGGCCCATGAATGCACCATGCATATCCATTTATCACACCAAACAAGCAAATTAATATACATAACATTCATGGATCAAACAAAGTCCAATTTTAATTAAATTAGCCAAGCCCATTAATGGAAATTGTGTACTTGAACCTTTAAGAGATGACCCCATGATGGGCCTGGGCCGAGGCCCAATGGACTAAATCCTCTTATTGAATAAGTTCTCTTAAAAGCCCAAAACACAAACTAGTTAGATTTGTGCTATAAATCAACTCTAGTATAATTTCCAATTTTGCCATTTTTAATTTTATGTCATACTGTCCATAAACATTAAAAATACATATAATATGTACCGACATGAATTAAAACAAAAAATCATGAAGAACATATATATGATACACGGCATACATATAAAAACAAACAAACAACAAAACTAGTTGTTTAATGCTTATGTGATGCCACAAAAAAATGCACAAATACTTAAATCAATTTTATGAGTCATTTAATAATTCAAATAAGGTCTTAAAAATGATTTAATATATTGTACCAATCTGATCTAAATGTGTTTTTACCATTTTAATCAAATCAAAACAAACAATGTTGATTAAACATGTAACAAACACAAACTAGTCATTGTTTTAAGTGATATTAAAATTAATCAATTAAATTGTCATGGACCAGAATTAAAACCAAATTTTAAAAATGTCCAGACCTGATATTTAATCTTTAAAATCACTTACAAACATGCCAAAAATGTTTTTACATTTAATATTCAAAACTAGTTGTTAAACTAACAATTAACATGCCAAAAGCACCTAGTTTTAATATTAACATATACCATCAGGTATTATCAATTAAAAATGACCAATAAAAGCTCCTAGAACATCTTAGGACATTATATTAACATGTCATATTAATTATAATACCTATCTAATCAATTAAAATCGTTTTTACACCAAAACAATGCAAAAAACTCAAAAAAGAAAATTTCAGCATTGCATGTATTAAAAGTAACGATTTTTAATTAATTATTTCATGCATCTAAAGCACTAAAATAAGCATGTTTAGGCTCTGATACCACTGATGGAATACGTCATGGTATGTGTATGTAGATAACGCAGCGAAAAAATATCAAAAACGATCATACACATCAAACAATTCCATAACAAGAATCGAAACATGCACTTTTAGGGTTTTAAAACTTACAACTTTAGATGCTCTTAAGACTTGGATTTAATAATGATCAGCAACCAGGATGATATAATCCACCTTAGATCTTGATCACCAAAGCCAAGGAACAGCCTTTACGCCACTCCTCTCTATGTTCACACACACACTTTCAAGCAAAGCTTAAAACCGAGATTTCTAGCTCTCAACTTTAGGTATTGTGTAATGGCAATGATTAAAGCTACAAGATTTTATCTTGTACTTTCTTTAGGTGCTTTTAATGCCTAATAACACAAGCAAGCAAGGAAGGTCCTTCTCCTTGAGTATTTCGGCCAAGAGAAAACTTAGAGAGAAAAAGATGTGTTTCACGCAAAAACCTAGCCTCCAATCTTAGGTTTTTTTCTCTTTTATCTTTTCTATATTTTTTGTATATTTTCTTTTTGGCAAGTATTTTATTTGAATTTCAATTACTTTTAGATAATCTGATTCAAACTCAAAATCCTTCCTAAAGATAAGTAACACAATTTATTTCAAACTCACTTTTGAATTCAAAATTCAAATTAATTTGAAATATTACCTTAACATATATTTAATCAAATATACAATCACTTAATCATGTGCTGAAATTCCATTGTATATCATACTTGGAATTTCGGCTAGGACATGGTAATTATTAGGTGATTTAATTTGACTTAAATGCCACTAGGATTTAATACTCAATTAACTTAATTGATTTAATTAATCAATTGAAATTAATCCTATGTGGGCCGAATATTCTCTCTCTCATGGACCAAGGTCCAATAGCAATTTAATACCCATTACATACATTAGCTTGACTTTTATTAAAAGTCCAAATTAATGCTCAATGCCTTATTTAAATATTTTAAGCCCAATGCTTTGTGTGTGATCCTATAGGTCCATTTAATATTGGCAATTGAATTAATGAATTAATTCAAAGGCTATATATATTCTCTAGAAAGATATTATAGCATTCCAAATTAAATGAAAATGCAAATGGCATTTGGTGACCTAATGCAATTTTGTATAGTCCCTTACCCATAAATATCAGAATTAATATAAGGCATGGAACTAGTCATCCTTATATGTAAGTTAATTCCTTTCTTGATATTCCAGTGACACTGAACTCTCAGATAAATAATGATTGCACATTATTACATCTCGGTATGGCCATACACTTCTCAGTTCACTGATCAAGTGGCCGATGATATTTTTCTCTCTTATAGAGAGGGGTAATCCCTTTACTTCTCTCATGCTCTCTAACATGAATCAATGCATACCCAAGCATACCCATACTTGTCACTCAGTTACGAGCACGTTAGGTGTATGTCAAAGTACACAGTAATTCATAAAGAGTTTCATAGAGATTTTAGGTCTAAGAACTCCGATACAAAGCTTGCATATGAGGAACACTTATGACTTGTACCATGTAGTGTTCTCATGTGTGGATCGTATCCAAATACCATGTTATAAACATGTATCTATGATCTCTGATTGACACTTTTGTCCTTATGATCCGTAAGACAGAACTCAACTAATCAGAGAGAGCATACTAGTCTTAATTCATTTGTTATTCCCATAACAATGACTGACTAGGGATATTTAGAATGAAGTCTCATTTGTTTCAAGGTCTTACAACCATGTGCCTCACACATGATAACTTAAACTGAAACGACATTCTTGGACAGTTCTATCAATTGATATGCACAGGAATACAATTGGTAAAACAAATGCCTCATTTATTAACTAAAGTGTTTTATTACAATGTATTGGGGCTAGGACTTACACTAACACGATCCGCACTCATCAGGGCCAACACAATAGAGAGGGCTTTTATAGTATAGCTTTTTGTATTTTGTATTTGGTACTCCAGTGCAAAGCTTATTGTTTTGTATCCAATTTTGTAACATTTTCAGTTATGTATTTCGTAATTATATAAAGAATCATTTTGTACACCCGCTCTGTAATGAATATTTTTGTATATCAATGGAGGAGCTTGACAAGTTCTTTTGAGATTCATATGTGTCTTCTTCAAAATGTTTGGTTGGTAAAAAGAGTCTTATTATCTCCGTGTATGTTATTGTGCATTAAAATTATTCCGTTATGCATGCTTTGCTCTGCTTAGTGACAGCCCTTACCTATGCGGGCTCTCACTCCTTTATGCGGGTGAGCTCCCCTACGTATAGGTAAGGGGTGTTGCAGGTGTTGTACTAGGCAACACATCAATAGAGAATTCCACTTCTCTTTCTGGCAGTAACCCAGGTAACTCCTCAGGAAAAATATCTTAAAAATCACATATCGTTGGTATGTCTTGAACTTTAGGAACATTCTTTTTAGCTTCAAGAACATAGGCCAAATAGGCTACACACCCCTTTGTAATAGATCTTTTTGCTGTTGTTGCTGATATAATATTTGAGAGAAAATTCGACCTTTCACCAACAACTATGAGTTCCCCATTACTAATTGTCCTAAGAGTAATTCTTTTAAGGTGACAATCCACCATTACACGATGTCTAGCCAGCTACTCCATACCAAGAATTACATCGAATTCATGAAAAGGCAATTCAATCAAATCACTAGGAAATTCATAACCTTGTATTTTTAAGGGACAACTTTTGTAAACCTTATTAACAACTACACTATGACCTAAGGGATTTGTAACTATAATATCATGCTCAAGAGTATCAACATGCAACCTTTTATCATCAGGCAATGGTATACATATATATGAATGCGTAGACTCTGGATCTATTAATGCACGAACAGTAGTATTAAAGATAGTAAAAGTACCTGCAATCACATCTGGGGCATCCTGATCATCACGGGCCTTCAAGCATATGCACGTGCTGGTGTACGGGTATCAGGCCGTTCAACTATTTCTGATGTGCCTCTTTGACCACCAGTACTGGAACTAGCTCCTTTACCTCTGCCTCTACCCCTGGAAGCTGAAGAAACTGGTCTCTCTGCCTGACTGGCTGTCGGATACTGTCTACCAGGACAATCTCTCTAAAAATTATCCATAGACCTACATCGTAGACATGCTCCCATTTTTCTCCAACACTCTTCGCCATGCTTTTTCCCATAGTGCTCACATGTAATAATCTCTCCCCGACCAGAACCACCTGCTGTACTAGCCATAGATGAAGCCGGTTGTCTCGACTTCACAAATGATTTCTGACCCTATCCTGATCGACTAGAGGATGTCTGTGACTGAGCTAAAGCCTTAGAACCTTACCCTCTTTGCTTCTTACTAGCCGAAGAAGACTAACTAACTTGTCCCTGACTCCTTTTTTGTTGCCCCCTATTTTGCCATTTTTGTTCATCTATATTAACCTTTTCAATTTTTAAGGCAGCTTTCACTAGTTCTCCATAACCTTTAATTTACAAAGCCATAAGAAGATTTTTGATATCATGATGAAGACTCGCCTCAAACCTTTTACACTTATCAGCCTCTGTGGGAATCAATCGATCAGCATATGCACTTAATCTGTCAAACTCTTTTTCATATTCTGACACTGTTCTAGGGCCTTGCTTCAAATGTAGAAATGCGTCTCTCATTTCCTCTTTATATGCCTCTCCCACATATTTTTCCCTAAACTGAGTCAAAAAAATACTCCCAAGTAATATCTTGTGGTGCAACAAACCTCTTTATGGACTCCCACCACTAACATACAGGCCTTGAAGAAGACATTCTGCACACTCCAATCTTTCTTCAAGGGTAAAATGGAGAAGATCAAAAGTCCTCCTTATCTTAGTCAACCAATATTCGGCGTTTGGAGCAGTAACTGATGACTCTCCCTTAAAATCCTCTACTTCTAACTTCTTTGCTTTCTCTAGTGTAAGTCTCTGTGATGGGTGAGGTGGCTATGGCTGGAGAGGAGGTGCAGCAGCCATCTATTGTCTCATATAATCCATCATAGTTGTGAAAAACTATGCCGATTAGGCATCAGCTGAGCGGTAGGTGGTGGTACTAGCTGTGCTAGTTATGCCTTCATATCTCTATCCATATCACTAGTTGAGGCATGACTTTCTACCTCTTCTTCAGTGGATCCCCTTGAACCCGATTCCATCTTTTAATCTATAACAGACAAAAATAGTGGATCTACATTAGAGTCACGTCATATTCACATATAACTTTCACTTTTCATGTACGCAACTCATTATTCTCTTAGTTATTTAAATATAAGTCCAGAATCGCCTAAACTGATCTCTGATACCAATAAATGTAACACCCTATACCCGGTCCATTAAAGAACCGAATATCGGACCTCACAAGTCATCTAAATTTAAACATTTTTATCATATGCATATCTTTTTACCTTTTTATTTTCATAACATAAACTATTAAATTTTACAGAAATTTTGATAGAGTCTCCCCTATAATTCCTTAAAATCCTCTTGTAAGCAAACTTTCAAACACTTCTAATTTAACTACCCAACCATCCATCTCCAATTCAAACTCCAACTCACAATAATTTGCCCATCCTCTATAATTTCCAATTAATTATAATCAAAATTAAACACAACTGTTCACTATTCCATATATGTCTAGTTTACACTCTTCTATATACATAACTTCAAAATATAATTTATATTGACCATATATATATATAAATTCACTTCACCCTTATACGGTATACATGCCCAAAAATTTCCAAAAGAACATGACAAAATAAATTACTGTGCATCCACCTCAAAATCCTCCACTCTTCTCTGGTGACTCAAATTTTGGTGTAGATCCACTTCTAGCTAACTTCAAGCTTTTCCTTTCCAAACCTACGTGCAGAAGAAAACCACGCGCTAAGCTATATGCTTAGTGATGTTCAAACAATTCCATTTTTCACACAATATGGTATATATAATTATAACACGTTTAATACTCACTAATTTCAAATACAAGTAATGTTCAAACATAACAACATTAAAAATCATGGCATGAAATTAAAATAATGTACATATGTTATTAATTTATAAATTACTCATTAATGACTAATTAATTTACAACTTAATTTTAAACTAACTATTCCAATTGGAGTTTTTACCCTTTTAAATTGTATTTGTTTATTTTCTACATTTACCCAAGTAAAAATCCAGCAGGAATCGTGTCGAGCCAGATAAACAGGGTTCTAATACGGGACCGAGTTCTCGGAACCATTCGGTCCATTTTTACTTCTTTTATTACCAATATTACTACATTATTATTAACATTATATACATATATGTGGACAGAGCTCTCGAAGCCATTCAGTCCACGATTCAAATTCAACTTACTATATCGGAACAAAGCTCTCGGAACTAGTCAGTCCGATTTTACTCAACGGTTCAGTACTGCTAAAATCCCCTAATTGGCATGCCAACCTTATCACATTCCTCCAATTCCTACTTGGTTTTACTAAGGGCAAATAAAATATTTTCCAATTTATAAACATAATCTTATATCATCAATTTAAGTTAATTTAACCCAATTTATAGCTCATAATCATCTTTTAAACAACTTCAAAATTTTAATTTCCCCATCATTTCATCACAAATAATCTCAACATCTCAATTTTAACTTAATTTTACAAGCACTTCCTTAGTTCTTACTTCATGCACAGTTAAGCCAAGAAAATTAATATGTCTGAGCATACTTTCACCATAATAATTCTCAATTTCAATAAATTTAGCCTAAATATGCAAAAATAACGCTAATTTTTATTTCAAGAATAATTTAACTCAAGATCAATTCCAATTTATTTGCTGTTACTTTCTTCATTTAGTTGCTACACAAGCTTATTTTCATTCTTAAACACAAATATTAAATCGTTCAAGCAATTTAACTTATTTAGCAAAATTTAAGCATTTATATAGATTTTATGTCAATTAATAAAAGTTCAAGTTAATTCAAAAGCCAACATTAATCACTTATAGTTTAGCACCCATTTTAATATTTTTAATACCAATTTCATAAAATTCTTGATTAACACTCAAAATACTTAATTTACATAAAACGTAAATGCAAAGAAAAATGGATTTGCTTGAACACTTACCTAATTCCTTGCCAATTTCTTCAATTTCTACCTCAAACCATCAATCCATCATCACTAATTCTCCATTTTTTTTCTCCTTCATACCCATCTCATCTTCTGTTTCTTCATAAAACCAATAATTCAACATAAATAACTTACTAAAATATGCAATATTTAGAATTTTAAGCTATTTTAATCAATGATTTACTCAAAATTTCAATTAACTCAAATAATAATTAAACTCCTAAATTTTTCTCAAAATTCTCAAAATCCCTAGGTGCAAATTTCTTCCTTTTTCCTTAAATTTCTACCATAACTCATCAATTAAGGGAGTAATAAAGCTTACCTTGTGATTATGGAGGGAAAACCAATGCAAAAATGGAGGACCCAAATTAAGGAAGAAGAGTAGCAAGGAAGAGAAGCTGCTCCAACGTGGTGGGGAAAAGAAGAGAAGGACGTCGGAGTGGCGGGGCTACTGCAGGCAGAGACGGTGGTGGAATGGCTAGGGGAGGTTGGCGGCAGTGAAGGACGATGTGCTGACCGAAGAAGAAGGAAAAAAAGAAAAAAGAAAGAAAAGGTGGAGGTTGGTCTCCACTGGAACATGCAGCCAAAAAGAAGGAAAAAGTCACTCCCAAAACGACATAGTTTTGGTAGAAAATTCAATTTAGTCCATGAATAATTACCATTTGCTCCCTAATCTCTTATACCTTCTCAATTAAATCCAATTTCAAGTATATTTTGTAATTTATTTTTATTTTATGGTCATCGAGTCATGTCTAAGGTTCAATTTGACTAACAATATTATTCGGGTAATTAAAATTTTGGATGTTACAAGGAGACTTGCGTCCAATTGCGTTGTGTAATGTTAGATACAAGATTGTGGCTAAAATGTTGGCCAATAGATTGAAGCGCATCCTTCCTTCAGCAGTGTCTGAATTTCAAAGTGCTTTCATTCCAAATCGGCTTATTTCTGATAATGTTGTAATGGCTTTTGAAATCATGCATTTTCTGAATCACAAAACACAAGGAAAAGAAGGTATTGCAGCATTTAAACTTGACATGAGTAAGGCGTATGACCGCTTAAAATGGAGCTATGTAGAAAGAATTCTTATTGGTATGGGTTTCAATTCCATTTGGGTCTCGCTTATGAATATGTGTATGCATTCTGTTAAATATTTTGTCAACCATGGAGATAAATTACTTTGCCCAATTTTTCCAAAAAGAGGTATGCGTCAAGGTGATCCGTTGTCCCTATATCTGTTTATTTTAGCTGCTGAAGGTTTATCTGCTTTAATTTAGCAAAAAGAGGCTACTAACTTGCTACATGGTTGTAGGATTTGCATTGGAGCTCATCGAGTCAGCCATTTTCTTTTTGTAGAAGATTGTTACATATTCTTTAAAGCTACTAAACAAGAGGCTAGTGTAGTCAAATCTGTTTTGGACATTTATGTATCCACTTCGGGTCAGATGATTAACTTTGATAAGTCTTCAATCATATTTAGTAGGAATTCTGCTGCAAGTGTTAGAAATGGTATTTGTTCAATATTTTCTGTTAAAGAGGGTGGTCATAACTCTTCTTATTTGGGGCTGCCTTCTTTTATAGGTAGAAACAAAAAAGATATTTTTGCTTTTATTAAACACATAATTTAGAAGAGGATTCAAGGTTGGAACAGAACATTCTTATCAAAAGAGGGAAAGGAAGTGCTGCTTAAGATAGTTGTCCAATCAATTCCCAATTATGCCATGTCTGTTTTTCTGCTGCCCTTGGGTCTTTGTACAAAGATAGAAAGGATGCTTAACTCTTTTTGGTGGGGTACTAAAAATAATGGATCTAAGGGGATCACTTGGCTATCTTGGAAACGCATGTGCTGGCCTCGTAAATTTGGAGGTATGGGTTTTCGCTCAATCCATGATTTTAATCTTGCTTTGTTGGGGAAACACTGTTGGCGCCTAATTTTGGATTCATCCTCCATAATGGCTCGGGTTTTAAAAGCAAGATATTACCCAAATTCATCTCTTTTGTAGGCTTATTTGGGTAATAATCCAAGTTACATTTGGCATGGATTTATCTCTGCTCTAACAATTCTAAAACAGGGTTAGAGACGACGAATTGGGAATGGTTATCACATGTCGGTTGTTTCTGACCCATGGCTACTAGGCCCGGTAAATCCCTATATTTCTTCATCAATCTCACCTATTTATCAGAATTTAGCAGTGACAGATCTGTTTGATGATGTAAACAAGTCTTAGAGATCTAATTTATTGGCTATATTTAATGAAAGGGACATGAATCTTATTATTAGTATACCATTGAGTTAGCGAAATGTTAATGATGGGTGGCAGTGGGTTTTAGAACGCAATGGAAGCTACTCAATGAAGAGTGCCTATAGAGCTACTCATGTTAAACCGGATAATTTTTTGGATTTGATGAATCCTCTTTATTGGCAAAAATTTTGGAATCTAATGGTGCCCCCAAAAATGAAGTGTTTTATGTGGCATGCTCTCCATTTGTGATGACAGTTCGATTGGCTTTCTCATTAAAAGGTATGGATGTAGATAAAATTTGCCCTCTTTGAGGTCTAGCTGATGAATCTGTTATACATATTTTCATGGATTGTGTTTTTGCTAAGCAAGTTTGGGTTAAAGCGGGTTTTTGCTTCGATAATCTGCATTTCCATTATCTACGTTCTTGGTTTGGTTTTCTGCTAAATTCTTATAATTTGGATGCTTGCTGCCATTTTGTATCTTTGTGTTGGGTAATTTGGAAGCGTAGGAATGATTTGGTTTGGCAGGGTCTTCAGCCTTCTCATACTGCAGCTATTAATGTGGCTTTTTTGTCACTCAATTCCTAGCAATCTGTTAAAAGAAAGGAGGATTGTATTCTGGATGCAGGGATTTCTTCTTCAATTCCTTGGGCTGCTCCACCTGAAGGTTGTATTAAAGTAAATATTGATGCAGCAGTGTTTAAGGAGATAAATAAGACTGGCACAGCTTTTGTGGCTAGAGATCATAGGGGTCACTTTATTAGAGATCATAGGGGTCACTTTATTGCAGCAGGGAGTAGTGTGTATCATGTTGTTCTTGACCCTGCTATTGCGGAAGCCTTAGGTGTTAGGGAAGTTTTAAGTTCGCAGAAGCGGAATCTTTATCCTGTAGTTCATGTTAAATTGGACTCAGGAATTATTGTTCGTGTCTTAACAGATCGAAATCATTATGGGTTTGATTTTGGTAGTATTATTTCAGATTGTGTTTCTTTTTTTTCCTACTTGTGTAAACCTTACATTTGGTTTTATTAAAAAGTATTTGAATCGGGTAGCTCATTTACTAGCAAGAGCTTTCGCTTCTATGTCAAATCTTATGTTTTAGAATTTATTTCCCTCTCTTTGTATTTTTTCAGCTCTTGCAGCTAAATTTATTTCACAATGACGATATTAGTTTGTTTTTTCAAAAAAAAAAAAAAAGAAAACTCCACATGAAAAATTGTAATTAGAATCATTCCATATAAATTTAATCTTTTTAAAAAAAAAAATAACAACACATAAAGTTAAAAAACAACAAAAACATAATCCGATAAAATTTGAAAACTACACTAGACAGATCAGAAAAGGGACCCAAAAAAAACCATATTTACTCTTATACAATCGGCATCTAAAGCATAGCATAATTGCCGACCAGTCTAATTATACTTGCTACCAAGTATTTTTATTCTCAAATTACATTTACTTGTAATCTCAATTTCAGAATTGACTTTGAAAGTTTTACCATGTGCGTACAGCGATTAACTCTTATTGATTCGGTTTTTACTAAAATCAATCTTTCTGTTTTGTTGCCGGTTACATTTTTTCAACTTGGGGAAGCCTACTCTAGAAACACAACAGAATGGTATTTAAAACGGAAATGTGACAAAGTAGCCAAGTATTCAGCAAAATTTTCTTTCTTTTCGACTCTTCATCCTCCGACTTGTTAATTTTTCACATTTTAATGCTACAAACTGTTAATACTCCATATTTTCTACCACGTACTACCTCCCTCCCTCATAAGGATCCTAGCACGCAATTCACAGTAATCAATCACAGAGTTCCCAAGCATTTGGAATATAAATTCCATAACTTTAACAATTCTGAATGCAGGAATCTCCCATCCACTGATGCAACTTCTGTCAACTGCTCAAGACCCTTAGCACTTGAAGAACCAAACAGAAGTAACTCTTTCCTCACATCATCTGCCAAAAGCTTCTTTGTTTTCAAAATTTGATGCACTTGATTGCAGAAGATGAGAATCACCCTGAGCGCAACATGGAAATTGATAGCTCTGGCCTAGTCTTTCCAGATGATATGTTTTTAAGGACCAAATCCAGTAAACTTCGGATCAGCCAATTCAATAACACAACTACATGCCCTGTTTTCAGATGAGTCTACCTAACAATTTCTTTGGGGACCATCATGCCTCTCAGTTTCTTCGCATTTTTTTCTTCAATTTGTCTTGCTCCCTATATCTCTCTCGCCGTTCTTCTCTCTGGCGCTTTCTTGACAATTGCTCATTCTTGGCTTTCTCTGCTCCATATTCCTTTCTCTTTTGATCTTCTTTAATTTTTCGTTTCTTCATCTGCAACATCAAATACAATGTATAATCTGTTAATATTTGTTTCAAATTTCTCAGCAAGATCGCATAGCAACAATAATTGTGACAAAGACTCTTGACAAATGCACATATAGTTATGCACCTATACGCATCACTGATTATTTTTATTTTTATAGAAAATAATTCCTGTAACTATACTTCTGATTAGAAGCTTGTTGCTTATTATTCTCCCACAAATACCAGGAAAATGCAACTTTAAGCATGAAACTTCTATGCCTTGTGTTCCTTTTTCTTTGGAGAGGGGAAAGCACAAGTTTGAACCAAGTGCCTACGCTATGAGCAGCTAAGATAATGTGCGCATGGTTTAGGTCCAGAATAGCATTGGATTTCAATTTAACACTTGCACAAAGTGGAAGGTGAGAAAAAAACTATAGTAACAGGTCAATCAAACACCTGAAAGAGCATGCAGTTAAAACTGGGATCCATTTTAGTGTCAGCAATTATTTGACCTGAAAAAGTGGTTACATCTAGTTTTCTACTGACGAGCAATATTTGATGAGAAGCTGTCAAAACATCAATAATTCAATTATTTGGTATTATGATTCCAACAGCATACCTTCTCCTGTCTAATCCTTTGAAGGTGTTGTAAAAGAGTGTGAAGTTTTCGCTCTCTAGGTTCCATGACAACAGCTCTTCTCTTTTCAAGGGGTTGCCGATTCCGACTGGGTATATCCTTTGGTTTGGATGCAAATGGCAGTGCTGCCTGTAACGACTTGGGAATCACCAATGGGTTGAACTTTCTAAGCTTTCTTTCGATTGGCTGTCAGAAAACACAAACAAAGAATAAGAAAACAACAGCAAGAATAGCGAACTAAAAGCAACTCCATGAGGAAGCCAAAAGATCAGCTAGCCTCAAAAAAGATTACCTTGTACAGTGAATCCTTGTTCACAGGAACAGAAAGATTATTTTCTCTCCTCAATTCAGCCACAGTTTTCATTCCTTGCCAGGTCTTATTCCGAGGTTGCAATGCTGTTGTCAAAGGGTTATAGAACTGAGGAATGTCAACTTGAGTCCAAGCTTTCAGGTTAACAATGTCACTCATCAGAATCTTGTCCTCAAAGGTGCACCTCGCAATGCCTTCCCTTGGTGCCCCTCCCTTCTTTTTAGGTTGATTTCCCACCTCTTCTTTGGCAGCCTGCCCATATTAAAACTCATTAGAAATTACTCGATCAACGTTCCTTTGATTAAAAGGATAAACAATAAACCACTGTCTATACAATATTTGCACAAAGGCACACCAAGAACTATTTCCTTCAGCGTTATAGCCAACACTGACAGCGTTATAGTCAAATTTATCCATTCAGCAGACCAGATGGAAGTAGAACAAAGAACTGCAGACACAGCCTAGGCGTCCACAAACAAACATTACCTTTTTAACCTGACCTCTGATCCCGCTAACAGTTTCAACAACGGCACCTTCAAAACGAGCTACCTCAAGATCTGAAGTAAACATGTTTGTGATGAGTGCAGTCTTCTTAAAGATCTTACACGGGTAACCAACCAGCTTTACTCTCTTCATTATTTTTGCTGTATGGTTGAATTCAAGTATAACTCCAGTTGCAGCTATCCGAAATGCTGCCTGAAATTTAGACAAGAACTAATGATGAGAATAAGGAGAAAGAAAAAAAAGAGGGGGGGGGGAGGGTGGGGGACAAACAGAAGCCATTAATTAAGTCACTCAAATATCCCTGAAGCATGCAAATCAACAAGGTTCAATGCCTTAAAAGTTTGAGCACCAAAAAGAAAAAAGAAAAAAAAAATTCAGGACTATGGAAGTAAATGCATTTCTTAATGAAACAAACCACACAAGTGCCACCAACCAAGTTATACTACAAGAAGTGTATAACTTTTCCCCACAACATTTTTAAGAGCTCCCAAGAGTTATGTGAAGTGCTCTCATGACTGTTGGGTTACATCCTTTGTTCCAAATTTTCAACTTCAAGTCATCAAGGCAACTTCCTTTATAATCTATCATTACTGAACACAATCTCATCAGCAAATATTAGAAATTTGCAAAAGGAAAATCCCCAAAAAAAAAAATACTTTGAAATAATTGAGAAAAATGGACTCATCTCAATTGTCCACACTAATTTCTTACAAGTGTGTCCCAATGAATGCTAGAACATAGAGGGCACATTTGATTCACTGGTAAGCACATAAGATAGCATAATACAATACAGACTAATGCAAATACAGTGTTCAGAAAATTTTCTAAATAGCTAATGTGGGAATAACATGATACACCATGAGGTCTACTATCTCATATGCATTGAAGATAGTAATACACAATTCACCATTTGATTTATGTAACACGATAATCACTACATTAGACGAAAGAGAGCCAATTCAGCATGAATTACATTTTACATAAACTAGTCATTATGAAAGAAAAATTATACCTAAATTCTTAATGTTCACAAATCAAGTCATTAAATTATACCTAAATTCTTAATGTTCACAAATCAAGTCATTAATCACTTGTCTAACAAACAAAATACCTTTTATAATCTTTTTAATTTTATATATTAATATTTTAATGTTATGATATGTTACCAAGTTTTTATAAGCTTGGTGTGAACAGTAAAATTTTTAGTCACTAAAAATAAGCGTTAAAGAGAAGACACAATTCTTTTAGGTTTTAAGCTAATGGAACTTGATCTAAAGTTTAAAACAATTATTAGCACTATTAGTATATAAATACAATTTTAATACAGTAAGGAAATAATTTAATTTTGTCAATAACACAACAATATGCACCAAACACATCATAAGATACAGGATAATACAATTTTACACCAAACATTATATATAACAATAGAGACTAACACTAAACAGGCCAACACTATACAAATTAACAAAATACAGTGATTCAAACATGTCTAGAATGGCTTCTCTAGGATCAATTTACAGTTATCAAATTCATATGAGAAAAAATTAAATACCAAGAGCAGTCATTTTTGCCTTATATTGATTAATATTTAATTTTGTTTCTAATAAGAGGACAAGATTGCCGAAATAAGTAATTATAACTGAACGAAGCAGTAGAAGACAAATTCAATTAGGGAAAACAAGGAATACAAATGCATAAGTAATAAACATTCTCTTTCTTCTTTTCATTTTATTATTATCATTATTATCGAGTTTTTAAGAGAAGTCATTCACATTTGCTACAATTGGGAGAAATGACACAATTTTCTCATAGTTTTGTCCAACTGCCAATAATGGGAAAAGAATTAAAAGACAAAAAATCCTCAAGGTTTACTTTATGATAGTATTCATTAAACACCAAAGCAAACCAAGAATTCAATCTAAAATCACATCAGTCCTCAAAATAACTATATCTTTTTCCCTTGTATAAACAAACTATCAATAAGTCTGATCCAGTTGCATGGTATCTGTTTTAACTTGATTGAGCTTCTTATTTTAATCAGATATGAGTTTTATTAAATTTTATAAACAAATGATAAGTTAAGGATCTTATCTATCTCCCTCCCAAAAGGTTTAGTTAAACAGACTTCCTTTCCAACTCTTCATAGTCATTTTTACATCAAAGATGTACGAATAAAGAACACCTCGTAGTAATGTTATGGATTTTTCAACACTTTACCACGTATGACTAATGCAATTTTCCATTCACTTATTGATGCGCTTTCATAGTTGCCATCCTACAAGTTGGGACTATGCAAGAATCCAGGTAACTCCAATGGTGTCTTGACACTATGCATTCTCCCCTTAGGAAGGGAAGTCCTGAATTTTGTAAAATTCTTAAATGCTTTAGACACCAATTACATTTAACTCGACAACAAGTCATAACCTTACTATCAAAAACCAGCACCCTTCAGTTCAACCCCTCTCAACATAAAAACCTGAAAAGAATTTGCCAAAGAATAAATGAAGAAAACAAATAGTGACCTGATTATTTGATAAATTTTGGACAGCAACCACCCCAGTGTTGGGAGGAGCAAGTGGACCCCAAAACATGGCAAGACAATGGTTGTGTTCTTGAGTGTACTTCAGCATGCGATGCCTTCCATTAGACCCCTCAATTGCATAGACAGGAGTAGTTTGGTAACGCCTCCAACCAATAGATACAATTATAGGGTCTCTAGTCTTCAGCACCTTCCCATGCCATCTGTGCTGTTTCAACCTAGTCTGGAAGAAAGAAATAAAACAATCTGTAACATGCTGAGGAAGATAGCAAATCACCTGTCAACCTTAATGTAAGATGTGAAGACATGCAGCAAACAAACATTCTTCCCTTTTAAAGGCAACTTGTAAGACACTAGATACAACTATCAACTCAAAACTCTGCAGATCCAACACAAGTCTTCCAATTAAAAACGCTTATTATAAGCTTGCAGTTTTGATTTGGATTCCTTGTGTTTGTTGTTCCACAGCACAATGATGGAGGTTTCTACACTCTCATTTGCAATGGGTATTTCCCCAACTAGAGCAGAGTATTTTTCTCTTCTTTTCCCCGCAGTGAAGAATAGAGAAAGTGAGATTGATTAATCTTTTCTTTTATTATATTTTCAGCATTACTTATACATCAAATTTGAAACTTTAAGAATATAAGCAATCAGTTGCCGACAATAGTTATATTCCTCGACAGAATCTGAGGTGGTCTTTCCTACATGAGCTAGTAAAAAACTAATTTCTAGAAATCAGGGGAAAAAATATATGGCAAGAAATGTAGTAGCCAGTAGTGAAGAACTGAAAACAATCCAATCACAGAGAGGAAGGAGAAACTATGCAGATCCATAAGAATAAATAAATTTAAAGAAAATAAAAAAGAAAGGAAGGAAGAAATGGTATGCCATTTTAGCTTACCTGCATATATCCAACATTTTCCTCACCAAAACCAACCCCTCCAACCAGAACAGGGTGACAGGGATCAAAATATTTGACCATCTCAAAAGGAACACCATGAATCTCCAATCTCATGTATGTCCCTGTTCGGAAACCCTCTATCTCTATTCGGTTTTCATCATCAAGGTCATTGAGTTCAGCAATATTCCTTTGTTTCTGGAGTTCAATCTCCTCCTTCAACTGGAAGAATCAAGCATAATAACCATAGAAAGGTAACCACTTCAGCCATTTCTTGAAAAGCCATAACGTATTCAGCATATTTAAAGAAAACTCACCTTCTCAAAATATCCACTTTCATTAGCTTGTCCCCGATGAAACTTGGCCGATTGTTTCTCGTCAGCTTCCTCCTCAGGCGATTCAGTTCCATAATATGTAAGTCAAAATTAAGGTCACAAAAATCAATTTCCGACTGCTATACCATGTACAAGAAAGATACCTAAACTTAAATGATGTGGTTAGCATACAGCTGAATGAAAAGAAGAAGGGAGGGGGAAATCAAGAGTAAAAACACACATACAAACTCAAATGCACAAAAATAAATTAAAAGTCCTTAAAATGAGGGAAATATTTGCACCAACTGAATAATAAAACCTTAAGCAAAAAGGATATTGAGCATCAAATTTTGCACGGAGCGCAAGCTTTTTAAGTCTCCGCTCCTCATTTGCAAGCTCATCTTCTGTCTCCATGGTACCATTGCCAGCTTCACCTTTCTGATGGCTCTCGTACTTCTCACCAGTTTCTAAATCTTCAAAGTCACCATAAACATCATCTTCCTCACTATCCGCTTTTGCTAGTTGATTTCTTTGGGCAGCTTTGGACCAGTCACCAGTGACAAAACGATCACGAATACTTTCATATATCTCTTCTTCTTTCCAATTTTTAAGATCAGTATGTTTTGTAGATTTGGAACAGTCCTCAGTATTGATATATGTACCATCTAATCCTCCTTTTGGTTTCTGCAATAAAGATGACAAGAAACACAAATATCAATTAATGATTAACGATAAACGCATGCAATTAGATTGATAATTCAATCAAGAAACAAAGAAATGCTCCAAATATGTTCCAAACCTTATTTCCTTCTCCTTTTGGCTTAAAGAAATCATCTCCATCACTTTCCTCATCGTTGCTCATATCCTGCTTTTCATTAGTGCCAATTGTTGATACAGGCATCCCGTACACAAGTTGCATGAGATTAATATTTTTTCTTGAAACAGTCCTCTCAGCCAATGATTCCTTCCACTTTGATGCATTGCCCAGGTCATTCCCTTAAAGTGCGATAATAGAAGATATTGTAAATTTAATGAAACCCCCAAAAAATTATGGAAAAAAGAAAAAGAAAAAAAAGAAAGCAGAACAGTTTTTTCTCGGCATGATTACATTTTATCCGTGTGTATATGAGTGTGTAGTGACCAGAAATTTACCCTTAAGACAATGCTACAATTATATATCACAGGACTCATAAGCAAAAGTTACCATCTGTTTCTTCATCCTCTTCATCCTCCTCTGAAACATCTGAACCAGAATATGATTGATCGTCCACATCATCATCATCATCTTCACTCCCATCATCGGATTCCTACAGTAATGAAAATTATTACCACCAGAAGATAAATCTGTAAAATTCTAATGCGATGAATCACTTTATATAAATCCATAACAGGTAGGAAAAACCATCCTGAGGCCCATCTTGAGAGAGAGATTGTTTAAAACTATACAGATCAATGATCCATTACACAGCTAATTTTTAATTTTAATATGGGATAAGGTTTCGATTTGCCCCCGGCGTTTTGTTGAAGAAGCTCAATTGCTCTTAACGTTTATTTTGGAGCTAATTTGCCCTAACAGTTTGATATCAAGCACTAAAATGTCCCTCCATGTTCTCTTAATTTTTCAACTTTATGTTTTTACCTCAATTTAATTTCTTTTTTTCAGAACTTATTTTTCTTTTAAATTACGTCCATAACTTATGAAATTATTCCAAAATATTTCTACTAAAACTTTGATACCAATCAAAACGAACATGCTCTAAATTAAAATTTATTTAATTATCCTAATTGAAATTATAGAGTTTCTGAGGATTGTTAGAAAATAAATTTAAGATTTCTATGTAGTTGTAAAATTTCACTTAAGATACTTAGAAAATTTATAGCATAGAGCACGTTCGTTTTGATTAATATAAAAAGTTTGGTAGAAATATTTTGAAGTAATTTTATGGATTTTGGACATAATTTAAAAGGAAAAATAAATTTTAGGAAAGAAAAATATTGAATTTGGATAAGAATGTAAAATTAAAAAATTAAGGGAATATAGAGGGGCATTTTAGTACTTAAGATCAAAACGCAAGGATAAATCAACTCCAAAATAAACGTTGAGGGCAAATCAGTTCTTCCAACAAAACGTTAGGGGCAAATTATAACATTTTCCCTTTTAATAATATATGCTAGGTTTGAAAGTATGCTCCCACAATCTAAAGTCATAAAAATCAGAGATGAGCATTTGATACATAAATCATATAAACCAAGTACAAAAGCAGATTGGAAACTTGACAAAGGATTCCTTAACTCATTTAGGGTAAAAATGAGGTTGAGGTGAGAAGCAAAGTGGCTAGGAAGAGTGAAACCAGCAAAGTAATGCAAAGTCAGCCCTTAGAATGATATGCAATGGATAAACCTTATTTCAAAGGATATTTTTGTCATTACTCATACACATTAAATTTGCAAGAAAGTACAGATTATTAATAACTGGTCTTTAAGAAAAACCAATTATATATTTTTAATGTGTATATGTTTGTTAGCGTTAATCTCCAGTAAAATTTACCTCCAAATCCTTATCATTAATGTCATCTCCAAACATAGCTTTCCTCCTGAATCTTCCACCATGAAACTCCACTTGCTCCTTCAAGTGATCTTTAAGATTACGTTGGTAATTGGACATATCATCATCCTCTTCATCAGAAACCTCATTCTCCCCATCTAGCATTGCATCTCTTTGAGCCACTTCATCTCGCTCTAAAGACTCAGAATCATCCAGATCTTCAGAATCACTTTCTTCTCTAAAGCCATCAGGTTCATTTTGTCCCCCTGTCTCAGTCTGCTTCAAAGGCTCTATATCATGTCTCTGCTCATTGTTATCAGCTTTGTCATCCTGGGTTTCAAATGTGACACTATGATTCCTGCTGAAAAGAGTAATGAAGCTATTCTCCAACTTCTCATCAATTGAATATTTCGTGTTTTGCAGTGATTTCACCAAAAGCTCTCCTACATCTTGGTTTCCTGCAGGGAAATAAATGCTCTCAGAATAAGAATTTACAACAAGAACATGCAATTCCGCACCTAGAGAACACTTTGCTTAAGCATTATAATATTTTATGCCTACAGTTTACCACAAAATCTTAATTAAGCAGAGATACAGCTAATGTATCTCAACATGAAATTATTAAAAAAAAAAAAGCCAATAGAACAAACAAACACTAGCACAATTTCAACCAAGACAATAGGAAAGGCAAGAATATAGTGACAAATTGTGAACCTTTGCGTTTTGTTCCTCCATTTTCATCATCAACTTTGGAAAACTGTACAAAGTGGTCATTTATGTTTATGTAGACAGCATCCTTGTCATACAACAAATCCCCAAGGCCAGACATGGGTGCATAAAATAGTTTTTCCTTGTCTCTCAATCCCTTCTTTTTGGCAGCTGATGGAAGAGGACAAGGGTCAGTCAAGCCTGCAACACCTGCCAAACCGTAATCACCAACACCAGCAATATGCACCTGATTTGCAAATTGTATATCAGATTACAAACATGAAGTATAAAGGATAAAATAAACAAGAATATGAGTGGAACGAAAGCTTCTGGTCTTCTAATGAGATAAAATCAGTCATTTGACTCAACTGGACTATTGTAAACCAAAAGTGAAACAGAAACTTTTTATTTCCCATCCATTATCCGTTTAAAGCTAGACCAACAGGTAACAGCATCATATATCGAGAGCTAAAGATGGTGACATGGTTTCTCAACAATTAACATGTAATCAATACTCTAAAACTCTCAAGTAATATAAAAAGAAAGCTCTTCAATTTAATTAGAAAAATCATATTTTCACCTTTTGCTCAAAATCACTATAGCACTCTTGGTAACTGCAATGAAATGGAAGAAAAAACTACACCTTTGTCCCCTTCTTCAAATTACAACCCCGCAAATAACCATAAAGTGTGACATTCCTATCACACTTACGGTTTGTATGCACTCGTTCAGGAGGAGTCACATCTTCAAATCGATCTACTAAAACATAAGGGTGAGAAGTTCGCCAAGACAATGGATGAAACTTCATAACTGAAATGAATCTTGCAAGATTGTGTATTTCTCGCTTGGGGTACCTATCATTCAGGTCAATGGATAAAAACATCAACTAAGCAACAAGTCAGTACTAAAGCAGTTCTCATTTCCACAAAGAAGGGGAAAAAGGCACTTCCAGTATACTTACTTCCCGCGTACAAGACCAGATAAATAAAATAATTTTGCCCCATCATAAATTTCTGTCCAGAAACGATGCTTCAGTCTCTGCTTTGTTTTCTTAAGTTTCTTCACATCCTTGAATTTGTCAAGATGAGTGAGGACTCCCATAACCTTTGGAAAGCCATGAACTTGCAAAATATTAAGAAACTCAAAGGTTTCCTGCAACAGAAAATAAAAGCATAATCAAAATAACGTTCATTTAATTGATTATGAAAAGAATCCTGTATTCATCCATCCTAGAAAGGAAATGAGTAAAAGAAAACTTAAGACAATAGGTTAAATGGGTGATTTGTAAGGTTATTTAATTTGCAAAATATGAACCACATGTCCAAATTAAAAATAAAGACATTTTGAAGGTTAACTCTATAAAAAGCTTTAGCTATCCAGTTTACCTATGTTGCTTCATCAGTTTATTCAAGCCAACAACTGAACTTCATCTTTAAGTAATAAATTGTGTCAAACAGTTAAGATAAGAAGCAGATATCACAGAGCAAATATCTCACCATTTCAAAGCCATAGCTTCCATCAATTAACAATAAAGCGAGATCAGCAAATTTTGCAGCATCAATCATGCCATTGATGTCATTTGGGCACTCCACAAACTGAACTCGCCTTTGCTTGCCTAGCATATTTCACACATTTTACATGTTAAACCAAACAACCAATAGTACACACTTCATCTAAAAATTGAAAGATAAGCAAACAAAAACCTGACACAATGGTAATTGGGCCTCGAACCTCAGGCAAATTGTGCTTTGTATAATGCTTAACAAGACATTTTATCAGTAAAGACTTGCCAACCTGGAACCAAAGTACAGCCATTTGATTGGCAACAGCATCAGCAAACAACACTTCTATAAATCTATATTTACAAAATAATGATCAGACTAACAATTTCAATTGTTACTCCTTGAGTCTAACTAGCATTGACTCAAATCAACCACCATCAATTATTCTTATTCCAAATTAAAAGAGACCAGCAACAATTACTTAAATCAACCACCATCCCCTTCCACCAAAATAAGATAGAGAGAAGGAGAAGCTCAAAACTTATATAAATTATGAAAAGAAAAAAAAAAGCAGCTGAAAACTAATTGAAGACCAAAAGCAAATTTTTGTTATCATGGGGAATTTACAACACTATTTTTTAAATCACTCCTGCTCTTCTTGATGGTTTTAATTGAGTGAATTTTACTCTGTTCTCATTATTAATTTTGCTTTATATCCAAACCGATGTCCACAAAATTTTGGGTTGGAACAGATATGGGCAATGTTTTCCATAATTGGCACCAGCCAAGTTGTCAATATAACTCAGTTGAATGACAATCCAGAAAACTTTTTCTTGGCCTAGGTGAATCTGCTCCCTTCAAAGCTTCTTTCTTTCCTCATTCATATTACCAGAAAGCATGACTATAAGAGAATATTAGAGTTACAGCAGTAATTACATCTCCTTCCATTCTTGGCTCCAGGATTAAGCAAGTTAACCTGAACTGGGCTCTTGATTTTTCTTTTTCTTGCTCTATTTTGTTTGAGCATGCTATATTCTCTGCATCCTCATTCATATGCAGTTTGAGTTTTATTTTTTTTTTTTCTTTTTATTTATTTTTATATCAACTTCTCCAATGAAATTAAATCAATTTTAATGCAGAACTTTATTCTGCAGGTTCTGGGCAGCATTCAAACATATATGAGAAGAATAGCAATGTGCAATAAAATAAGAAATGTGTTGCAATGTTGCAAAGGTTGAGTTTATTAAAATGCTAGACTTCTTCTGGTTCTTATCTGTTCTGTTCTATTCACAGACTTCAATGTATTTACTTTCCCTCTTCTTCTTTGTACCAAGAGCTGCTGTGTTTTATTCTACTCCTTACTGAACAACTTGTTACAGCCATTCCGTATTTTAAATTAATTCTAGCTTCTTGTTATTATACTCTGGAATTCGGAAAACATTTCTTGCACCTTTCCTTAGGAGAAATTTAAACATTAGTTTACTCTCATTCCTAATTCTGATAATACTCAATTTTCATCTAAATTATTTTATTTATGAATAGAATATATCTTTCAGTTTTTGAAATGCTAGGTTTCTTTTTATTCTTTAAGAGTTTTTCATACTAGGAATTTCTAGGAGTTCGAGCAAGAATAATTGAAGTTAGCAACATGCTTGATCTAAAAATAATTATAATGAAGCCAATTTCAATGCCCACGATCATGTACCTGGGGTGGTCCATGCACAACAACAACATAAGGAGCTGGTTCACCATAAGATCGATCAATAGTCGGCACATGAAGCCTCCTCTGCTCTTTCTCTACAGTATGCGACTGTAACCGCTTGGCTTTCACAGTTGAACTAAAAGCAAAAGCCTGAACAAAGCACAAGTACAAAACATCTCAACATAAAAGAAATTAGCCCACTAGCAATTCCAACAAGTATTCAACAGCTAAAGAAAAAACCTTGGGGTTTTGTTTTTTCTTTTCCTCGTTTGAGTTATCAGTAAGCTTCTTCTTTTTATCTGATTTGGCCTTCTTCTTGGGACCTGACTGGCGAGACCGATGCGCCTTATGTGGCTGTTCCTTGCTGCCACTATCTACAGCCATTCTATCAATTCAAACGAAGTAAACCCTAAAGCAGCCAGAAAGAATATAAATATGAATCAAACTGATATTTTATGTCTGACGAAAGAAAAGAAGAAAAAACAAGTTTCAAGTGAAGAAGAGGGGGCATGCTGTGTGGCGGCTACGTTTACAGAAATAAAGAACTTAAACCCTTTTCTTTCTTATTAATTGCAAAATAATTTAATTTACTTTAGCCTCGGAGGACGATAACTGTGGAGAGAAATTAAATAAATAAAATTTACTGTTTTTTATTTTATATTGATTGATACTCTTATTAAAATACAGAGAAAATTTAATTTATTATTCTTTAATTAAAGAATTTATTCTCTTTTATTTCTATTTTGGAGAAAAATAAAAGTTACTTTTTTCACTATCTATTTACTCTTATTCTCTTTTTCATCCTTCATTTTTATCCAAACAAATGAAATATGTTACATTTCACTTACTCTACTCTCAGTTACTCCCAATTACATCCATCTATTTATTTACTTTAGTTTATTCTCTTTTTCATCCATCATTTTTGTCCAAACAAAGGAAATAGATTATATTTCACTCACTCTACTTTCAATTAATCTCAATTACATCCATCCAAGCAAAGCATTAATGAGGAAATAGAGAATGTGTTTGGTTTTTTAATTTTAAGAATTAAATGTTTCACCTATAATAAAATAAAAATAAATAATTTATATATGTATATATATAAGCAGAAGACAATAAAATATTTATCTTTTTTTATTATAACTTTTCTAATTATATTTTTTCTCTTTAATTTTCTGAATAAATAATTTTAAAGTAACATTTTTTATAATTTTAAAATAAAAATAATTTTAGCACACTCTTTGAGTATTTGTGGCATGCTTTCTCTGGATAAACATACCATTATTTGATTAGTAAGAATAAAAATTAAATTATCATAAATTTTAGAAATAAATATAAATAATGGTGGTTTAATAAATATATACTTCATATTAAATCATGCATATAAATACATGTCAAGATTTCATTGTATGTCCAATGCTTTTTTAATTTTGTTTTTATGAACTGTTTCTCTTGTTTTGTTTATGGAAAAACATATTGTGTAGAATTTATTTATAGCAAGAAAAAACATAGACTAAAAACTAACTTGGGTATTGATAATATCTATTATTATCCGGACTTAATTTTACCATCAGCCCAAGACGCGATTCATAACATTAGTTCAAGCCCAGTTGATCACCAATCAATAAGCTATCTGATCAGATTGACAGGGTCATATCCTGTCAAGTCTATTGACACATTTTACTTTCCATAGTGTTTCAATCTATCTACTCTTAGCACTCGAATGTGTATACATATAGACTTCCAATATACACTATAAATAGCTCAAACATGCATGAGTCGGGTATTGAATTCTTGAGACTTTATCTCTTTAGATTTGCAGGCCCAACTTGTCTTGATGATCCGATCGAACTCTTCCATCTGGCCTCACTTATTTCTGATCTTCCAGGAATTATCATTTGGTGCTTTCATTCATTACTTTCATTCAGACTACAGCAAGTCACAACCATTTGTAATGGTAGGGAAGTACAAAACGAATTTCTAATTTGTTCCCAAATGAGAGATTCTAATCTACCATAAGATAAAAAAGAAGTTAATAAATATGAAGAAATAGAAACAAAATTAGATAACATACCACGTAAAAGAATTCACTTACTTGGTAAAAATGGCGGAAAATGCAAAGGGAATTCCTAGAATACGAAGAACTTGCAGAGAATTTCAGAGAAAAAAGAGAATTAAAAGCTTTGTACAAGTAAAAATGAAATAGGATTTGCCCATTTATAGGCAAATGATAGCTTCTCCAGCAAGCCAAACGCTTTTCCCAAAGAACTCGATGCCACGTTGTAGACACCGGGTCCTGAAATAACCGATATCAGAGTTATCCAATAATTATAAGATTTGAAAATTATAATTTTCTCGTCAAATTTACATTTTAGAGTAAAAAAATAAAAAATAATAAAAAAATATATAAAAAATTAAATTTAAAAAATGGAGTTTGAAAATTATAGTGTTTTTAGTTAAATTTGGAAATTAAAAAAAAATCAGATGTCGCCCTGTGGTAGCCCGCAGGCGCTCCGAGCGGGCTGCGCAGCGTCCTCGCGCGCACCGACTGGCGTCGGTTGCCCCTGTTTCGCCGAAAATGCTGATTTTTGGTCCAAATTTGATTTTTTAGGAATTTTTTCACCAAATTTGATTTTCTATCCCATTTTTAAAGGTTTTTCATGATTTTTTCCATTTTTAAATATATATAAATAATATTGAATTAATTAATTAATTTTTCCTTAATTAATTACATTTTCCTTTTTTTTTCTTAATATAAATAGAAAAAGATGAAACAAAAAACAGGGGGATTCATTTTTAGGGTTTTCTTAATTTTTCTTTTCTTCTTATTCAAAATTCTCTCTAGATTTTTCTTAAGTTTTTCCCTCAAAAAAAAATAAAAATTGTTAAAAGTTAAAAAGTTTAATTCTTTTTTTTTTCTTTTCCAATAGAATTCCTTCTAAATATTTTAGATGGAATGTTGTTGATGAGAAATTGATTTTGAGATAAATAAGATGATTGTTTGTTCTTAAAAATCCAATTTTCTTACTTTTGTCTTTTAATTATTTTTAATTGAGTTTTCTCAAAAAATTTTATTTGAATTCCTTTTTGATGAAAAAATGGATTTTGAGATAAAACAATTGTTTGTTCTTAAAATTCAATTTTTTTTATTTGATTTTCTAAAAAAACGAGATTTTTCATAAATAACTTTTTCTTGAGACAAAAAAATAATAATTTTTTGTTCTTAAAATCATTTTTATTTCTTTAATCAATAAATATCATTTTTTGTTCTTAAGAATTTTTTTAGTTTATTTCATTTTTTTTGCAATTTACCTTTTTTGGAATAAAATTCCAATTTTTATTATCTTCAATTCTAATTTTGCAAAAAAAAAAGGAAAGGAAATCAATAATCTTTTTTCCCTTTATCGAATCGAAATTCTGAGAGTAAACATTCTAGATTTGATCTATTTTTTTATTTTCTTTTATTTATTTTTGTTCTTGTTTAATTGATTTAACATGTAAAATTTTATTGTTTTCATTTATTTATTTATTCTATTATTTGTATATTTGTTTTATGTAATATGTTTTAATTATTATAATTATTATAATTATTATTCTTATTATTATTATTATTGCTGTTGTTGTTATTATTATTGATAAATCCAAAAATGTCTTTATCTGTAGGAGAGAGGGCGATCCGATCGGATGAGAGAAACCTGCAATAAGTGGAGCCCGGTCGGACCAGGTGTGAGCACTCCGAAGCTTAAGTTAGTAGCTTATAGAGAGAGAATGTGCTTTAGAGAGATAATGTCGTGAATTCAATACCTGGTGCCATCGTTGGCTGGGCTATTTATATGAGACAGTTGAGGGGCACTTGAGTGCCTGGGGCGTGATTACTGGCTGCTAGAGTAGGTATTCGGCGACATGACAAGGAGCAGGTGGTAGGCATGGGCGCTGCCTTGTGTCAGGCGGCTGATGGGACTGGCGGTCACATCAGCCGATCGGGCATGTGCTCTGCCTAGGAGCTCGTGTCTGATACCTTTGGCTGATGGGCTTTGGGCCTTGCTAGCTGGATGGGCCGACTAGGTGGGCCTTAGAGCAAATGATATTTGCTGGGTTATCACTTGTCCCCCCTCAACAGGTCCGATCGGGCATAGAATTGCCTTTGTTGGTCCGCTCGGATGGGATCTGGTCTGGAAAATCCCGATCCGAAGACGCGTACTGGCGCGCTTTTTCTGAAGAGGCGCGCGTGCTTGGACAGCTGTTTTCATTTAATGTTGCGCATGTACCGAGGGCGACGCTTCGTTCTTCACAGAGGCGTGATGTCTTTCAACACGTGGCGCCTGTTGAATGGTGCATCGTTTGGTATTTTCGAGAGGTGACAGCCTATAAAGAGGGGACTCTTTAAAGCGTTTTTTCTTTACTTTCGAAATCCCTAGCGAAGCTCTGTCAAAATCCTCATTTGATTTCCAGATCTCTGCAACTACTCCTTTATTTCTTCTTCAAATTTCTCGAGTTCTTCTTTATCAAGTAAGTAAGTTTTTTCCCTTCTGTTTGCTTTCTCTGCGATTTCATCTTTCGTTTTCTTTCTGAACCCATTCCATTTAGAAAAGAGAGTTGCGCCCTTTTTTCTTCTTTTTATTAAAGATGGCCTCCAGCAGTGCTGAAGCATTAGACACAAACTTTTTGGAGTGGTACGAGAACAAACCAGCCATCGAGCCTCATTCTCGCCTGACCGCCGGGGAAGTGGCTGAAATTCCCTCTAAGTATGGCCTCCCTGATGAGATATCGGTGTTGGCGTGCCCTGACTCAATGTCAGTGACTGAGGGGCCTTTTGGCCAAAATGGTGAAGAGTGGTTCGTTTGCCACCTCTGGAGTCTAGATGCAGGCTTGAGGTTCCCCTTGGGTGCTTTTGAGATAGCGGTGCTAAGGGGGTATGGTCTTGCCCCTAACCAGTTGCACCCGAACGGCTGGAGATCGGTGGCGTGCTTCAAAATCCTCTGCCAAACAGAAGTGGTAGCCCCAACCTTGGAGCTTTTCTCCCACTTTTTCTACATTTCGGGCAGGAGCGACGGAACTGAGTACTTCTTCACAAGTCGCCCAAAGAGGAAGTTGATGTTCGTCCCTACCTCCATGAAAGGGTACCGAGAACGATATTTCTTGGTGGGGAGAAAAGGTGGGTTTGGAGTGCGCCTCACCCGATCGGCAAGAGTTGAGAATCTGAAAGACCTAGCCGCCGGTCAGGAATTCTATGAGGGGGACATAAGAAAGTTGATGGACGCCGTCAGCAGGAATGAGGGGCCCTTCGAGTCCAAACTCCTCTTGCGCACACTGTTTGGCTCACCCGGTTCCCAAGACGCTGAGATCGTAGAACGTGAGCATTAGGATGGGGATGTTTCCCCAATCATTGTGCATCATATCATTCATTGCACTATTTATTTGCTTTGTTTTTTGAATTGAATTTATGCGTGAAGAAACTTATCTTGTTCGTTGCTCTAGTTGCAGCTGAGATGGCTGGTGGGAGTGATGCATCCAAGCAGCTCGGCGAAAAAATCAGGCAGAAGCGTGAAGCCGAGCGGAGGGCTCAAGAGCAGAGGAAGAAAAGGAAGCTCGTGCCCGCGTCGGAGCTGCAATCATCCCGAGCAGCTGCTGGTGCATCTAGGGGAGCGACCGGCGCCTCTACAACGACCTCGGTCATTGCAGCCATCCCCATCTCGTCGGCGCCCCCTGCTGCTACGACCGCGACCGGGCCACAGGTTGTGCTTCGAAGGGAGGCCCCTCCTCCGCCGGTGCGTCCAAAGCGCCACACTCTTCGGGATGAGTCGGATGAAGACGATCAGCCGATCGGTCCTGCGATCAGAGAGGCGGAGGAGGCCGCGAAAAGGAAAAGAGCCGATGAAGCAGCCAGAAAGAAGGTTGCTGAGATGATAGCCGAGACCGACGCGATGATTGCCGCCAGAGGGAAGACCATTCTACGTGGCGAATCTCCACGGCGATCTAGCGATCGGCGGCCGGCTCCCATGAAGGACATTCTGAGGGAGAACTTCGGCGATGACTGGTCAGTGGGTCAAGTGGCCAGCTTCATTTGCCGTGGTCTTCTCCGGGATGAAGATCATCGGGATGCCGTGGACGCTAGCCAGCTCAACAGAGAGGTTCAGGCTATCAATCAGCAACTAATAGACGTAAGGACTCGTCTTTTTGTTTCTGGTGTTAATTTACACCTCTGTGTCTGATGAATTTGTTCTTGATTTTGTGCAGGCTGCCAGGAGGGCACAGCGGCTGCATATGATGGCCGGTCTGTGGAAAGGAAGGGCCGAGTCGGGCGCCACAGCTAAGGCGGAGGCGAACACACGCTGTGAAGCAGCTAAGAAAGAGGCCTCCGACCTTCGGGCCAAGGTGGCCAAGCTGGAGGAGCGATATACTGCTTCTCAGTCGGAGACAGTAGCCTTGAGGAAGGAGGCTCACCAGAGTGCCCAGGAGCTGAAAGCTCGGCAGGGCGAGGCCGACAGGCTGAAGGGCGAAGTAGCCCGCCTATCCGCAGAGTGTGGACAACTGAGGCGGTTCGAGGCAGATGCAAACCGACTGGATGCTGAATGCAGAGAGTTGGTTGCTGAGAACGCCAGGTTGAAGACAGAGGTGGAGTCCCTGAAGACGTCGGCAGCAGAGAACGAGGCTTCCTATACGAAGATTGTTGAAATGGAACTTGCCAACCAAAAGGAGCGTCTGATCGATGAGTTGGCAGACACCCAGGTGGGGCTGCTGTCTCGGCTAGTTCATGAAGCTGGGCAGCGCTTCCCTGGGGCGGATCTGTCATGGATGGATGACCCGGCCTCATTGCCTGCCCCTGCAAGCAGTGATGACGACGAAGGCGCTCCCGAGGAGGAAGTCATGGAGAGAACTTCTGGAGAAGGTCCCTCAGCTCTGCCGACTATTCAAGAGGCTCCATCTGAAGTGGGGCCTGTGGCGTCTTCGACACCTGAAGCCGAGACGGAGGTTCCTCCTGCGCCGGAAGTCGAGCCGGTGGCGCCTTCTCCTGTTGGGCCTGTCTCTGAAGGGGGGGCAGTATCTGTGCCGCCAGCCACCGACCCTTCTCAAGCCACCGCCAACCCGACTGTTGAAGAGGTCGTCGACCCTCCTGGCGAAGTGCAGGTTGTAAATATAGATAGTTAGCTTAGGAATTTAGATCAGCTTTATTTTTTGCTTTGTTTCCTGTTTTTGTAGAAATTCTTTACAAATTGTATAGTGGAAGTATTCTTAATAAAATCGTATTTTTCTGCGAGTAAATATGTACATGAATTTGTATTTAAGATTTGCAATATAATCGAGCGAAGTGTTACTCGTGAAATGGCATAGTATTTGCATTAAATTTGCAAGTACTTCCTGAATTCGGATAATGCCTAAGCTTGATGACCGATCGGGTCAACCGGACTTTTCAGATCGCATAGACTTTGCGTAGTTAAGCGATGCTCATAGAGTTGCATAAGAAACGCATAACTGAGCTAAGTAATACTCGTAGAGCCGCGTAGAAATTGCATAATCGATGCTCATAGAGCTGCATAGAACTGCATAACTGAGCTAAGTAATACTCGTAAAATTGCATAAAAGCTGCATGATCGAGTTAAATGATACTCGTAGAGCTGCATAGGAATTGCATAATCGATGCAAGAGAGGTTAGATCCTCTATGACATGTATAATACTTGGGAAGGTAAGATCCTTCATCACGACATGTACACCCTGTAGCTCGGAATGGGCATCGAGTCTAGCGTAGAACACTGTATTGTATATTAATTGAATAACAATGAAAGAAGGAACCTTTTTATTAATTGGGCAATTGCCGGGCTCTGATACATTATGAGACATGGTACTTCTTGAGTACTTCAACATTCCAGCTTCTGGGGACCTCTCGCCCTTCAACGGTTCGGAGCCTATAAGTGCTCGGGCTTAGGACTTTAGATACCTCATAGGGCCCTTCCCAATTTGGCATTAGCTTTCCCACTCCGGCGTTTCCCGAGCCTAGCTCTGCCTTTCTGAGTACCAGATCGCCTACATTGAAGGTTCTAGATCTTACTTTAGCATTGTGGTATCTGGCCACTCTTTGTTTATAGGCAGCGATCCTGGCGTAGGCGTCCTCCCTCTTTTCTTCGATGAGATTTAAGTCTTGGCATCTCTCTTGAGGGTTCATCCGCTCGGAGTAGAGAGCCGATCGGTAAGAAGGGAGGCCGACCTCCACAGGAATCATTGCTTCGGAGCCGTAAACAAGAGAAAATGGCGTCTGATGAGTGCCTGTCCTGGGGGACGTTCTATATGTCCACAGGACACTCTGCAATTCTTCAGTCCAGTTGCCTTTGGCTTGACCCAGTCGCTTCTTCAATCCCTCCAAGATGGTCCGATTGGAGACCTCAGTCATTCCGTTGCTTTGGGGATGAGCGACAGATGTGAACTTTAGTTTGATGCTCAAGCCTTGGCAAAAGTTCCTGAAGATGGAGCTATCGAACTGCTTGCCATTATCTGCAATAAAAACGTTGGGTAAGCCATACCTGCAGATGATGTTCTTCCATGTAAAGCTCTTGACTCTTTCGGCTGTGATGGTGGCTACCGGCTCAGCCTCAATCCACTTGGAGAAGTGGTCAACAGCCACTATGAGGAACTTCATCTGCTTTCTGCCTTGGGGAAAAGGTCCCAAGATGTCCATCCCCCATTGGTCGAATGGCCATGCAATTCCGATCGGCTGTTGGTCTGCTCCATGCTGCCTTATAATCCTGCCATGAATTTGGCATTGCGGGCATATCCTTACTTTCTCCTGGGCATCCTTGAGCATGCTAGGCCAGTAATATCCTGTCTGAAGGGCCTTTCTCGCCATGGCTCTGCTTGCCTCATGCGCACCGCATATGCCCTCGTGGAGCTCTCTGAGGATGTAGTCCCCTTCCTCCTCCGACACGCACTTTAGCCAAGGGTGACTGAAAGCTTTTTTGTACAATTCACCGTTAATGATGGAGTAATTGAGAGATTTTCGAGATACCTTTCGAGCCTCGTCCTTGTCCTCGGGCAGTCGTCCTGTCTGGAGGAACTGCATAATTGGGCTCATCCAGGTTTCATTCTCCTGGTCGATCTCCATCATCTCCGGTTCGTCTAGGGAGGAGGAAGTCTGGTCTACTACGGCAATGTTTTCTTCTATGACACTTTGTGCGGAAGCAGACATCTTAGCAAGCCGATCGGCTTCTGCGGTTTGGTCTCTCGGGACTTTACGTAGCACCCATTCCGATCCAGCCTCTTCCAGTTTTGCGAGAGCAGTCTTGACTTTGGCCAGGTACTGGATCATCGTGGCCTCACGTGCTTCGAAAGTCCCAAGAACTTGACTGGTGACCAGCTGGGAGTCGCTCCTTATGGCCACTGACTCCGGTCGGATTGCATGGAGCAGTCTCAGCCCTTGAAGGAGCGCCTCGTACTCTGCCACATTATTAGAAGCTTTAAAATTAAGCTTTATGGCGTACCTTATTGTGATGCCCAGAGGGCCTTTTATTACTATGCCGACGCCTCCTCGAGTGTCGTTTGCTGCGCCGTCCACTGTCATTTCCCAGTTTTGTGGCTTGGGCTGACTTGGTGGTTCCTCACCCGCAAATTCGGCAATGAAATCTGCCAAAGCTTGGGCCTTTATAGCCTTTCTGGGCTCGTATCTGACATCCCAGGACTGTAGCTTAATCGCCCATCCCACCATTTTGCCTTCCAGATCGGGCGTCTGGAGTATCTTTCTTAGAGGATGACCCGATCGGACGACGATTGTGTGCGCCTCGAAGTAAGGTCTCAACTTCCTTGCACACATCATGAGGGCAATAATGAGCTGCTCAACCGGTCCCTTTCTCAGATCGGCACCTCTGAGTACTTCACTTACGTAGTACACGGGTAGCTGTTGGGTATCTTCTTCTCGGACCAAAGCACCTGCAACAGCTTCCTTAGAGGTGGCTAAATAGAGGTATAAACTTTCACCTGGTACCGGTCGGCTGAGCAGCGGCGGGTTGGTGAGGAATGCCTTCAGCTCTTCGAAGGCCTGCTGGCAGTCTTCCCCCCAGACAAAAGTTTCGCTCTTCCTTAACTTCTTGAAAAAAGGCGTGCAGCGCTTGGCTGAAGAGGAAATGAATCGTCCCAAGGCTGTTATTCTTCCATTCAGCTTCTGGACGTCTTTTATGCTCCTGGGGGGTTGCATTTCGAGGATGGCCTTTATTTTTTCTGGATTTGCCTCAATCCCTCGTTGAGAGACTAAGAATCCTAAGAATTTTCCTGATGGTACCCCGAAGACGCACTTCTCGGGGTTGAGTTTCATCTGGAACTTATTTAGAGTGTCAAAAACTTTTGCCAGATCGGCGGGATGTTCCTCGGCGCTTCGGCTCTTGACGATCATGTCGTCAACATATACTTCTACATTCTGCCCGATCTGGTCTTTGAAAATCTTGTTCATCAGACGCTGATATGTGGCCCCAGCATTTTTCAGTCCGAACGGCATCATCCTGTAGCAGAACGTTCCGTCGTCTGTGATGAAGCTAGTTTTCTCCTGATCCAGGAGCCACATCAGAATTTGATGATAGCCGGCATATGCGTCTAGCAGAGAATAAATGGCATGGCATGCCGTGGCGTCTACCAACTGGTCTATGCTGGGCAAGGGGTAGCTGTCTTTGGGGCATGCCTTGTTGAGGTCGGTGAAGTCCACACACATCCTCAGCTTGCCAGACTTCTTTTTGACTAACACCACGTTAGCCAGCCACTCTGGATATTCTACCTCTCGGATGGTTCCGGTCTTGAGTAGCCTATCCACCTCTTCAGAAATGAACTTCCTCCGATCGGGTGCGTGCCTTCGTAGCTTTTGGCGGATCGGAGGGAAGCTCGGATCCACATTCAACTTGTGGGTGATTATTTTGGGGTCCACGCCAGTGATATCCTCTGGCTTCCAGGCAAAAGTCGCTTGATTGATGGTCAAGACGTGCATGATAGCTTCTTCAGTTGCTTTATCCATGCTTGTCCCTACTTGAACGCTTTTGCCCTTATCAAGTGACCTGGCCTTCGTGGCCTCTGCTGGGTCCATCCTGGGCCTTTCCGCCTGCTCTTGCTGCTCAAGGCCTGGCTCTACGACCATCGCTTCTCGCTGCTGCTTTATCATGGTGATATAAGCCTCCCTGGACGCTTTCTGGTCGCCTCTCAAGATGGCGACGCCTCCTGTGGTCGGAATCTTCATCAACATGTATCGGATGGAGGTCACAGCTCCGGTCTGAAAAAGCAGTGGTCTGCCAAAAATGGCATTGTAGGCAAATGTCATGTCTACAACCATGAAAATTACCTTGCAAGCATGAGCTATTGCTTCTTGGCCGAGCTCGACAAAAAGCTCTACAGATCCCGCCACAGGGATAGTAGCGTTGCCCAGGCCGATCAGAGGAGTGGCGTTCGGTTTCAGCTCTTCGATCGGAAGCCCCATGGCTCGGTAGGCCTGGAGAGTTAGGACGTTGACAGCACTGCCGTTGTCCACCAGGATTCTTTTTACATTGAAATTGTTTATCCGAGCTCTTACAACGAGAGCATCCTCATGTGGGAACAGGACGTCTCGTGCGTCTTCGCTGGAAATGGTGACCGAGGCAGGCTGCTCGGCCTGTCGGGAGAGGTAGACGCCTTTCCCCTTCCCCTTTTTGGGGAGATCCTCTCCGTAGGATGACCCTCCAGTTATTACGTTTATGACCCCGGCATAAGGTCTGGCAGGGTCGGCGTTTCTGGGATTCCTGCGCTCATCATCGTCGTCTGAGTCAGGATTGTCCCTGCGAGGCTTCGGCTGTCTACAGGGTTCATCCCCTCTAGCCGGACCTGTAAACCTCCTGAGGGCCCCACGGCGTATCAGCCTTTCAATTTCTTTTTTCAGCGAAGTGCACTCGTCGGTTAAATGACCGACGTCTCTGTGAAAATCGCAATATTTGCTCGGGTCCCTCGCATCCCGACTTCTTTCGGAGAGGTCTCTGGGCCAGTTGACTCTGCGGTGCTTTTCTTTGATCCACATTAACACCGCAGTCGGTGTAGCATTGAGAGGAGTGTATGTCCTCTCTGCCTGGTCGTCCGGACGTGGATTCCGGTCTCTTCCTGATCCTCTGGCTTGGCCTGAATTTCGGGAACTTTGAGCTCCATCTTGGCCTTTGGCTGTCCGATCGGAAGTGGAGGCTCTTTGAGTAGAGCGATTGTCCGGATATTGTAAGCGGTCCAGGACGCTGGTCCTTCCTCTGCTTTTGGACCTGAGAGCATCATCCAACTGGATGTGTTGCCTAGCCCTCTCCATTAACTCAGCGAAGCTGGATGGGGGTCTTGTTGTAAGCGACTCAAAAAGTGGTCGGTCAGTGGTGCCCCCTTGCAAGGCGGTAGTTGCCATCTCCACACTGACATTTCTCACTTCAGACATGGTAGCTTGAAACCTGTCGATGTAGTCTCGAAGACTTTCATCGGTTCTTTGGTAAAGATTGCACAGGTCGTTCACCGTCTTGGGCGCACGCGTTTGTACAATGAACCTCATAGTGAACAGCTCCTTTAACTGTCTGAATGACGTAACGGATCCCATGGGCAGTTCATGGAACCACGTCAATGCATCCCCTCCCAGAGTGGTGGGAAAAACCCTACAGGCTATTCTTTCGTCATAAGTATAGACCTGTACCTTGGTCAGGTACTCTGCCAAGTGCGTGGCAGGATCTGTTTTGCCTGTGTACCTTTCCATGACCACATCTCGCCACCTGGGGGGGAGCTCAGCGTCGGTGATCTCTCTGCAGAAGGGAGAGGCAGTGTTCCCACAAGTATTTCCTTCGAATGTGCCTCTTTTGGGCGCGAGGACACCAAACTGCTTCAGCTTCTGCATAAACCACTGGTCCTGCTTATTCGGCTGATTCTGTTTGCTCAGGGTCGTGGCGGTAGATTCTCCGCCTTTGTGCCTTCTCGTTTGGCCGCGACTTGGAGTGCACATGTAGGACACGTCATCCCTTGTAGACACGGTAGCAGACCTGTTGCTGTAGGGAGAGGCCCTACTTGCAGACACTATCTGCTTCCCCTTGTCGCTCTTGCCTGGAGTTCTGGTTGCATTTTTCCTGGCTCCCTGAACTCGGGATTCATTGATAATGACTCCCTTGTTCCTATTTCTTCTGAAGTCTTCGCCGACGAGGAAATCCTCTTGGGCTCTTTCAGAAACATCGGGCATCTTACCCTTTTTCAGAGTCTGGACGATGCTTTTAGTAAAATCACTGAGGATGGCGCGCATGTCCCTCACTGTGATAGGGGTGTCCTCTGGTTGCCTTGTAGTGGCATTGTCGAATTCGGGAAGGAGGTTTGTCCTCATGGGGGGTCTAGTGGGCGCTTCCCTCCTTCTCGAGGTGCCTGAAATGGCACGGGTGTCGTCGTCATGGTCAAGGTCCATGGGGGTAGTGTTCTCATTGGATCTTGAGTTTGCCATCTCTCAACGAAAGCACCAAATGATAAATCCAAAAATGTCTTTATCTGTAGGAGAGAGGGCGATCCGATCGGATGAGAGAAACCTGCAATAAGTGGAGCCCGGTCGGACCAGGTGTGAGCACTCCGAAGCTTAAGTTAGTAGCTTATAGAGAGAGAATGTGCTTTAGAGAGATAATGTCGTGAATTCAATACCTGGTGCCATCGTTGGCTGGGCTATTTATATGAGACAGTTGAGGGGCACTTGAGTGCCTGGGGCGTGATTACTGGCTGCTAGAGTAGGTATTCGGCGACATGACAAGTAGCAGGTGGTAGGCATGGGCGCTGCCTTGTGTCAGGCGGCTGATGGGACTGGCGGTCACATCAGCCGATCGGGCATGTGCTCTGCCTAGGAGCTCGTGTCTGATACCTTTGGCTGATGGGCTTTGGGCCTTGCTAGCTGGATGGGCCGACTAGGTGGGCCTTAGAGCAAATGATATTTGCTGGGTTATCAATTATTATTATTATTATTATTATTATTATTATTATTATTATTATTATTATTATCATGTTCATATTTTTATATATTAATTCATTAACATGTTGTTTTATTTATTTCAATCATATCATTTAATTCCTTTGTCATTCATAATGCATTTTTTTTCATTTATTAACATTTTAATTCATTTGTCATTTTGATGTCATCTTATTTTATTTTGTTTTATTTTATTATTTATTATATATTTAATTGATTTAATTACTAACATTATTTTATTTGTGTTTGTTTTTTATTCTAATACTTGTTTTCTTTACTTGCGCATTCTCGCGAGCAAACGAGAAGATTCAGGAGACTCGTTTGGGTTGACTATTTATTTGTATTATTTGTAATATTTTATTTATTTGGCTTTTTCATTTATTTTACAATGTAATTCTTAATAAAATTGTTTATTTTATGCACGTTTAAAAAGAAAATCACAAAAATATTTATATTAATTAAACTTGGAACTTTTTCTAATAAAGATGGAACCAATGTCCCAATTTTTTCATCCAAAATAAATTGTCACATTAAAATTATTTTCTTTAACCATGCATGCGAGAACCAATGTCCTCATCCTTAATAAATAACCCTTTTTATGTATGATTTATATTTTATTTACAATGAGGGTCGTATTCCGCCCCTAATTTTATTGTAATTTATTATACTCTTATTTACTTTATTTTAATCTTGCTCCTCTTTACCGCTTTCCTTATATGACCAACGTGCGCTTTAATTAACTGCATACTAAATTCAAAACTCAATTATAACTTTGATCAAAGTATGAATAAATAGGAAGTTCCGAACCTTCTTTGGTCTTAGGCTCAACGAGGTTAAAGGATTATCTCAATGTTTCATTGGGGTAGGGTCTCCAAAATATCTCTTGTTGCCCAAAAAGGTCCAATTTACATAGTCCTAGGCTCCATGAGTTTAGAGGACCATCCCAATATTCTATTGGGGTGGGACCTCCAAAATATCTCTGACTTGTCCAAAATGGATGCATATGCGCTGTCTTAGGCTCACTGAGGCTAGACGACCTTTCTCAATGTTTTATTGGGTGGCGACTCCAAAAAATTTCCTTGTAGCCCAAAATAAACGCACTTATAATTTCTTACAAGTTTTCATGAATCTCTCTCGATCGCCCTAAAAGCGGGCGGTTCGGGGTGCCCCGGGGTTCGACGTGCGTCACAGTGGCAACTCAATTGGGAACTTAAATGAGACTTCACTTCGAAAATACCTTGATTAAAACATATAATTGAGTTTTAATTTAAAATTTTCATCCCTTTTCGAAATTGCATTGCATATCATTAGAGCCTTAGATCTATACTAATTTGATCCCTCTTTTCACCCCAGTGCGTTCCCGAAGTACGACCCTACGTTCACTCAATGTAAGGAAGTATTAAGGATAATCACCAGCCCAAGTCTCGTACCATCATGGTATATTAAATGGAGACCCGACCGGTCGTTACGCTCGTGATGAACTAGACCCGTTGACAGGAACCATGCTTGGGTAGACCTAAAGTATCATCACTCTGGCCAAAACTCATGTAATGAAAATAGATAGTTCCCTTAGGTGGTATGAACCATAATACTATGCTTGCCGTATGGATCATTATGTATTGGGTCAACCCAGATAATTTGATTGGTCACCTAATCAAAGGCTTTCATTCCCCGATAGGTCCATGTCAATTTATTCGGACTGCCTAAATACACAATGATCACAACCCATGCGTATGTACATTAGATAGGAGAGGTTATGCTGCCGATTTTTACCGTGCATCATACGTGTCCATTGGGTTCCCTGTTAACTCATGGATCAAGGCCACCTATGAAAGTGTAACATCCCGAATTTTAATTACCCGAATAATATTGTTGGTCAGATCGGATCTTAGACATGACCCGATGACCATGAATAAATAAATTACGATTTATGCATGAAATTGGGTTTAATTGAAGTAGTATAAAAGTTCCGAGGGCTAAATCGTAATTTATCGGATTAAATTGAGAATGTCCCCAAAATTACGTCGTTTTGTGGGGATGGGAAATCTTTTTCCCTTTCCTGCGTTCCAGGAGGCAGCAACTCCTCCTTTCTTTCTTTCTTTCTTTCTTTTATTTTCATTTTCTTTCCTTTCTTCTTTTCCTTATTCTTCTTTGATCAGCTCGTTACCCTCCATTGCCGTCGGCCTCCCTTCACCGTCGCGCCGCCGTCTTCAGCTGTAGCGGTCCCGCCACTCCGGCGTCTTCCCCCTTTCTTCTCCACCGTACGGGAGCGGCTTCTCTTCCTTGCTGCCTTCTTCCTTATTTCGGGTTACTCCATTTTTGCTCCTTCATCATTGGTTTTTCCTCCATAATCATGAGGTAAACTTTATTACTCCCTTATTTGATGAATTATGGTAGAGATTTGAGGAAAAAAGAGGAAATTTGCACCTAGGGATTTTGAGAATTTTGGAAAAAATTTAGGAGTTTAATTATTATTTGAGTTAATTGAAATTTTGAGTAAATTATTCATTAAAATAGTTTAAAATTCTGAATATTGCATATTTTTATAAGTTATTTATGTTGGATTATTGGTTTTATGAAGAAAAAGAAGATGAGATGGGTATGAAGGTGAAAGAAATGGAGAAATAGTGATGATGGACTGAGGGTTTGAGGTAAAAATTGAAGCAATTGGCAAGGGATTAGGTAAGTGTTCAAGCAGATTCATTTTTCTTTGTATTTATGTTTTATATAAATTAAGTATTTTGAGTATTAATCCATAATTTCATGAAATTGGTATTAAAAATATTTAATTGGGTGTTAAAACTAAATTTTATAAGTGATTAATGTTGGTTTTTAACTTAACTTGAATTTCTATTGATAGATATAAAATCCGTATAAATGCTTAAATATTGCTAAACAAGTTAAATTACTTGAATGATTTAATTTTCACGCTTAAGAATGAATATAAGCTTGTGTAGCAACTGTATATATAAAAAAAAGTAATAGCAAATAAATTAGAATTAACTTTGAGTTAAATTATTCTTGAAATAAGAATTAATGTTGTTTTTGCATATTTAGGCTAAATTTATTATAATTGGGAATTATTATGGTGAAAGTAAGTTCAGACATGTTAAATTCCTTGGCTCAACTGTACATGAACTAAGAACTAAGCAGTTGTTTGTATAAGTTAAACATCAATGTCTTGAGATTGTTTGTGTTGAAATGATGGAGAAAATTATAATTTTGAGATTATTTAAAAGAGAATTATGAGCTAGAAATTTGGGTTAAATTAACTTAAGTTGATGTTATAAAATTTATGTTGGTAAATTGGAATTTATATTTTATTTGCCCTTAGTAAAACCAAGTAGGAATTGGAGGAATGTGATAAGGTTGGCATGCCAATTAGGGGAGTATAGCAGTACTGCACTATTGAGTAAAATCGGACTGAATGGCTCCGAGAGCTCTGTTCCGGTATAGTATGTTGAACTTGAATCGTGGACTAAATGGCTCCGAGAGCTTTGTCCACATATATGTATATGTATATATATATATGTGTGTGTGTGTGTGTGTGTAATAATAATAATAATAATAATGTAATATTATTGGTAATAAAAGAAGTAAGAATGGACCGAATGGTTTCGAGAACTCGATCCCGTATTAGAACCCCGTTTATCTGGCTCGACACAATTTCTGCTGGATTTTTACTTGAGCATATGTAGAAAATAAGCAAATACAATATAAAAAGGGTAAGAATTCCACTTGAAATAGTTAGTTTAAAATTACGTTGTAAATTAGTTAGTCATTAATTAATAATCTTTAAATTAATAACATATGTACATTATTTTAATGTTGTGCTATGATTTTTAATACTGCTATGTTTGAAATTAAGTGAATATTACTTGTATTTTAAAATTAGTGAGTATTAATCTTGTTATAATTATATATATACTATATTGAGTGAAAAATGGAATTGCTTGAACACCACTTCCGCGCGTAGGTTTCGAAAGGAAAAGCTTGAAGTTAGCTTGAAGTGGATCTACACCAAAATCTAAGTCACCAAAGAAGAGTGGAGGATTTTGAGGTGGATGTATTGAAATTTATTTTGTCATGTTCTTTTGAAAATTTTTGGGCATCTACTCCGAATAAGAGTGAAGTGAATTTATATATATATGTGTAAATAGTTAATGCAAATTATATTTTGAAGTTATGTATATAAAGGATTGTGAACTGGATTGTGACGCGCGCCAAACCCGGCAAGGGCCCTCGCTGAATCCGCTTTTAGGATTCGAGGGACTGGTTCGCGTCTTTTTGATCATGGGCGCCATGAAACATCTTAGATGCTTCCTTCCCAATAGAATATTGGAAAGGAATATTTAGTCCCATGGCACCTTTGGGCACCTTTGAGGTATTATGGAGTCGCCACCCAATTCACGAGGAATTGGGAAAGGTCTCTAACCTCTTATTGGTCAAGACCAGAGATTGGTGTTCGGAACTCTCCCCTTATTTATGCTTTGGTTAATTATAAGTGAGTTTTTAACTTCCTAAAATTATACCTCTTATCTCATAGGATTTATGCATTTAAGTAAAAGCGCATTGCAAGCATTCAAAAAGCAGTAAAAGAAAAAGCTATAAAGAAAAGCGATAAATAAAGCAATAAAGAAAAGCAAATAAACACGCAAGCACACAATTATAAATGAAGTAGGGGCGGAATACAATCCCAATAAAAGAAGACTGAATATATAAATGGGGACGGAATACAATCCTGAAATTAAATAACGTTGCCCCAAAATTAATTACAAGGGCCCAAAAGAAAATGAACATAAATTCTAGAATAAACGAACAAGATCAAATATAAGAAAAACATACATAAATCGGGACATTCGTTTGTTTTAGGAACATTGGTTCCTTCGCGCTCGTTTGAAGGTTTAGGAATATTGGTTCCTTCGTGTTTATTTAAAGAGGGTTCGAAGAGTCGTTTTAATTGCTGAGTCGAAAAACTGGGATAAGTGATCTCATTTTTGGAGAAAACTAACTCTTCGTTTTAGTTGTGAAATTTTCCATTGTTTGGCTAAAATGAGGGACATTGGTCCCAATTTTATTAATGAAAACCCAATTTAATTGTACAAATATTTTCATAATTTTTTTTATCCCACGTGTGAATAAATAAAACAAATATTTACAAACAAACACAAAACACATGAAAGGGGGGTTGAAAAGATCTCACCAAACTGAAGTGTTTGTCTACGTGTCGTGACCCATCTAGGGAGTCACGGGGATATACATACAATGCGACTCAAATTTTAATCGTCGGACAGAAAAATAATATTAAGAATATTAGTCGTGATTCTAAAAATTAATCAATTAAAAAACGAAATAAATATTAGGCAAGTTAATTTATAATGATAATAATAACAATAATGATAAGGCAACACAACAAAATAATAATAATAATAAATATAATGGTGGCAATAACAATAATAGTGATAAACACAATAATAATAATGTCAACAGTGAACAATCTTGGGATAATATTAATAAAAATGGATAATAATAATAATAATAATAATGATCATAAATATTAAGACAAATGATAATGATAATAGTAATAATAATATTATGGAAGCAAACAAGGAAAAAATGGCACTAATAATAACATAAAGCAATAATAACAATGATAATTGATAACACAGCAAATATCATCTGCTCTCAGGCCCATGGAGTCGGCCCAAACACGAGCAGGGCCCAAGGCCCACAAGGCGAAGCCAACGGACACAAACCCCAAGGAGTACCGATCGAACGACGTGACATTCCGTCCCATCAGCCGCCTGACACAAGGCAGTGATCACCTCAACCTCCTCCTCGCTGTCGCTTCGCCGGATACCTACTCTGACAGCCAGAGATCACTCCCCTAGGCACTCAAGTGCCCCTCAACATCTCTTATAAATAGCCCAGCCAGCGATGGCCTCAGGTATTGAACCTCGAGCGCTTTCTCTCTACAAGCTTTCTCTCTCTAAAGTTACTAACTTAAGCTTCGGAGTGCTTACTCCCGGCCCGACCGGGCAATCCTCTTTTCAGGTCGCTCTCATCCGATCGGTCGTTCCCTCCCTATCCGGATAAAGGCAGTTCGAGGCTTTATCAATAATAAACAATAATGAATATAACCTAAATAAGCATGATAATAATAATAAATATAATGATAATGATGATAATAATAATAATAATAATAATAATAATAATAATAATAATAATAATAATAATAACAATATAGATATAAAATAATATGAACAACTAATAAAATAACAATAATAATAACAACATATGATAGTAATAATAATAATAATAATAATAATAATAATAATAATAATAATAATAATAATAATAATAATAATAATAATAATAATGAAGAAGAAGAAGAAGAAGCCAACGGGAATCACAAAAGAATCAAACTAAAACAAACAAATAATATATCAACAGTACTAAAATCACATTAAAATGCTAGGAATAAATTATAAATGATAATGATATGAAAAACAATAATATTGACAACAATAAAATAATATACAAAAATAAATGAGGACGGGTCCAAAGTATTTACCCTCAGAATTTATAAATCGGAAATAAGATATCTCAATTCGTTCCCCTTGTCGATTTTTGCGGTGATAAACAGAAATAAAATGTAAAAATTTGTATTTTTTAAATAAGTTAACTCAAGAAAATATTTTTTGTGGGATGATTGAGCAAAGAAAATTAATTTTTCTTGCTCAAATCAAACCCAAGATGAAATGTTTTTTTAGAGAAGAAAAGATTAAAACTTGAGAACAAAACTTAAGAATTTTTTAAGGAGAAAAAAGTTTGCTGGAGAGAAAAAAACTAAAACTCCTTTTTTCTTTGAATAAAATTGCCCGTCCCTTGAAAATGAAGGGAAGCTCCCTTTTGATTTGTTTGCCTTGTCTAAAAATGGAAAGAGACAGAAGAAGCTTTCTTTTTAGTTGATCCAAATTAGCATAAAAACGTGAAAATAGAACTGTAAAAAAAACAGACTGAGAAAATCGCAGGAAAAAAACAGGTCCGACAACGGGCAAAAAATGCCCGCATGAAAGAGCAGAGACGCGCGCGCCAAGGGGCGTGCGATCCTGCCGCGAGACACGCCTCGGAAGGGGCGCGCGCGCGCAGGCCCTGCTGCGCGCTGGCGCCCTTGCCTCCGCAACGGGCACGGCACGCCACGCAAAAATAAATAAATAAAATAAAATAAAATAAAAATACATAAATAAATAAATAAATAAATAAGAGTAAAAATGCAAATTTTCGCATTGAAATTATTGGAGGAATAAAGGGAATTATCGACAAGGGGAGCATCATTTTTGACACCTTTACTAGCATGTATCGCTTTCATCATCCGGTAATTATGATCTTGGACCGACTCGGGACCCGGTGTCTACAGTTGCCTCCAATTTTGGGGAACTTAGAACTTAGGTGCTTAAGTGAGCCAAAATTCAGAAAAGAAATGAAAGAAGCACGTACCTGAGGCGGTTGTTGTAACACCCCCTACGTCCCCGTTGGAAGGACGCCGGAGAGCGCTACCGATGCTCACTCACATACATGCACACGTACACTAAGCAGAAGCATACATTCATACATAAGGACATACGAAAATACCGCGTAAATTAAAACTTTAAAGAAACAATAGCTGAACATGCATTAACTCGCATACATACAAACAATCATTTAGCGGAAGCATAAGGTGAAAGATAAAATGAAGAAATAACTTAAAACTTAATTACGATAAGATCCTTACATAATAAAATACATAAGTAAAAAGCTACAAAATTACAAAATCCAAAATACAGGAACTGATAACAAAATAACAGAACTTCTAACTCCTATGTGGCCGACCCTGCAGATGTGCGACTCGAGCGGAAACCAAACCTTGCCACCTACATGGGAAAAGAACCCGTGCTAAGCGATAACGCTTAGTGGGGAGAACAAACAAGTAATATGGACAGCCATTCACAATGGTCGTCAAGGCATAACACATTCAAATGGCATATGCGGACATTCACAACACATATATAATCATGCTTGCATTTAGAGGCATTCATTCATAAGCTCAAGTTCACATGCATATACATATTAACTGATTGATATACGTAACATTATGCAGAAGTACAATTGGTCTTACCTGCACTTACCGAGTTCGCTGAAGTATCTGATGTCAGACAATGCACAACCACTAACTAAACCGATCCACATGCAGTATACCGAAATCCCACATCATTACACCAAGACATACATCATCATGCAGAGTCACAAAACATTTACATATACAGCTGTCATACCAAAGTACCCTTACACCAACTGGAACCCATTCACATGCAATACAACTACTATGCAATAGTGCATATACTATCCTGCAAAATCACCAGATATCTAAACATACATATGTCATGCTAATATGCACACACGCTAACCGAAACCCGAGTGACAGGGTCAAAACACAGCTCTTCCACTTCATTATGATAACACATATGATCATATAGTGAGACATAAACACATGCCAACATGTTGAAATCAACATAATAGCAAGATCCTAAAGAACATATATATAGCACCACATTCATAGCCTTCAATAGTCAAGTTCGCATTCATACGCATACTAATTAACCATAGCATTCAGAAGTTCAAGCTCACATTCAGATACATATTAATTCCCATGCTTAACCATAGCTGATCGGATTCACACACACCTTCACATTATAAAATATACGAATAATCATACGCAATGCATGCTTGAGTCACATTCAAACCGTTCAAAGATTCATAAGCACATTCGGATAATTACTGATTCGCATGTCCAAAATCATACTCATTCGGATATCGCATTCTCTTATTCATATCAGACAAAACAAACAGAATACCTACTGACTCAAAATAGTGGATAACGAGTAAACGCATAGCGTACCTTATGGGCACGAATCGAATGCATAACGTACCTTACGGGCACGAATCGAAAACCATTTTATTTTATCGCATTCAAAACATTTTACTGAGTGGGGATCTTAAACAAGATCCAAACACATTGAAAAGGATCGCGAGGATCTGAACACATTAAAAAGGGTTCGCGAGGAACCAACCGGGGACCCGATCAGGGTCCAAACGTCCAAAGGTGCTGCAGCTAAAGAGACTCTATTAGGCATGCCTAACTATCCACTTACTTGACTCTAGCAGGTCATGCATCATTCAAATCATGTGTCGAATCATACAATATATATATACCATCACGCATAATCCAGATTATAGTAAACATATATATATATATATATATGTTCATAATGTCAGTCATACCTCGTACATTTCATAATATGAAGCATACAATATAATTCAATCAACACACTTTAGCACTATTCATTATTTTAAAACATATCGGAGTCAAACATAGAACAATATTTTGCCAACGAGTAACGATGCATAATCTTAATCATGCAATGACACAATTTACACTTAAACATAGCATATTATTCTTAGAGAAAGTTCGTAAGTAAATGTATGCATAACACCTTTCACATTTTAATATAACATGCTCATAATAATAGTAACCATGAACATGGCATTCAACTCACTTATATTCAATATGCATCACACGATACGAATCGCAATAATTAGCATAGATAAACCAAATCATACAGTTTAAACCAAACAATAGTCTAACAGAGATCCCATTACTACGCATATCATAGTCAAATATTAGCATACTATTGATTCAATAATCACCCACTTCAGAATACAAATACTAAAATAATTTAGGCAAAAACATGTCCCATACAATAGTAAGAAACCATGCAGAGTGAAAGAAGAGGATCATTTTCGAAAACCAGATAGAAAATAGGACAGACAGAAGAAGAAGCATTGCTGAGCAGAGCAGGGGCACGACTCGTGCACATGAGCACGACTCGTGCTCATGTGTGCGAGTCGTGCTCTTTGAGCACGAGTGGTGTCCTTCGAGCACGTCTCGTGCTCTGCCTCTGAGGGAGAAGAAAGGAGTCAGGGAAAGGAGGAACAAACAGCACGTTTTGTGCTTCAAGAGCACGACTCGTGTTCTTGGAGCACGTCTCGTGCTCAGCTACCCAGGGCGAAGAAAGAAGAAATTTGGAGGAGGAGGAGGAATCAGCACGTTTCGTGTTCTGGAGCAAGACTGGTGCTCATCTCCTCACAAAACCCACAATCATGATTGAAAACGATGAACATCACTATGAAACTAATTACGGAACCCAGAACGTAAACAACAGAGGTTTTCCAGATTCATACAATTCTTATTCCAAATTTAACAAGCACTCATCTTAATCCCTAACCATGCATTACTAACATACTTACCCAAACAATTCATGCCTAAACTCATATTAAAACACACAAATTACTGGAAATCAAACACACTTGCACATTCCCGTTCCAAGGAGAAATGAAGGCAGAGACAACCCAAACTCAAAATAAAGAATACAGAGCTCCTAAACCTAGTAATGATGACCCAAAATCACTCTTCTAGCTTCAATCTTCAGTCCTTTCCTTGCCTTTAAGTTTCTTCTTATCACCCAGAGCTTGCACAAACCAAAACCCAGAATTACTCTTCCAAAAACCCTAACTCAAAATAGTAAAACCAGGAGAAGAAGAAGAAGAACATGCAGGAAACCCTAACCCTAACTTACCTCTTCAAAGCAGCCTCTAAGACTTCCCAATCAACTCCAGCTCACACACAAAACTAGGGAATGAAGAGCAAGAAGAGAGGAGAAAGAAGGAGGAGAACGTGAAGAGGAGGAGGAGAGGGCAGAACGTGATCTGCCTCCCTCTCTCTTTCTTTTCCCTTTTTCTTCTCTCCTCACTAATTACACACACCCACCAAGCCACATGGCAACCTCCTATTGGCTCCAACCAAAATATCTTGTCTTATTACTTTTTGGTCCTAGGCAAACTCTTACTTCACTCACTCACACAAATATTTCCTCACTTGAACTTTAATCACTTCATCAATTAGGTCCTTACTTACTCAAATTCCATATGCACAAATTACCAAAATACTCATCACTTATCCGACTAGGCCCGATTTGGGGTGTGACAGTTGTCTTCCCGGTTATGCTAATGAAGTCATCTCCTTAGGTCGCCGTATAGACCAAGGAGCGATTTTCGTCCTTCTGGGTGATGCGCCGAGTCTGCTCCAGACTTACCAAATGCGAGAGTTGCTCTTTTGAACTGCACCGAGTCTACTTCAGACTTACAAAGTGCGAGGGTTTCATCTTCTGATGGTGATGCGCCGAGTCTGCTCCAGACTTACAAAACGCGAGAGTTGCTCTTCTGAGCTGCACCGAGTCTGCTCCAGACTTACAAAGTGCGAGGTTGCTCTTCTGAACTGGTGGTGGTGCTCCGAGTCTGCTTCAGACTTATAAAACGCGAGGGTTGCTCTCCTGAGCTGCACCGAGCCTGCTCTAGACTTACAAAGTGCGAGGGTGGTGGTGCGCCGAGTCTGCTCCAGACTTACAAAACGCGAGAGTTGCTCTCCTGAGCTGCACCGAGTCTGCTCCAGACTTACAAAGTGCGAGGGTGGTTATGCGCCGAGTCTGCTCCAGACTTACAAAACGCCAGGGTTGCTCTCCTGAGCCGCACCGAGTCTGCTCCAGACTTACAAAGTGCGAGAGTGGTGGTGCACCGAGTCTGCTCCAGACTTACAAAACGCCAGGGCTGCTCTCCTGAGCCGCACCGAGTCTGCTCCAGACTTACAAAGTGCGAGAGTGGTGGTGCACCGAGTCTGCTCCAGACTTACAAAACGCGAGGCTTGCTCTCCTGAGCTGCACCGAGTCTGCTCCAAACTTACAAAGTGCGGGGGTGTTCTTCTGAACTGGTTTTTACTTAGATACTTCCTGCAAAATTATGTGCATAGAAGTATATACAAGAAATTGTATGTATGACATGAGATGTAGATGCTTGCAAAAATGGATAGACCACGTCCTAGGCGGTCAAGGGTCCGTTATGGATGCGGCTTGGCTATTCCACCGTGCCCCCGAGGATCCAGAAGAGTTTATCTTGGCTTTAAGGATTCTGACCCAAAACCTGTTCTGATCAATCTATTAGGCATGCGTCTCTGCCCCCCAGGATTCTGACTCATGTCCTGCATTATACGCCATCCGTTGAAGGGAGATCATCTGTAGTAACGTCGCCTTATCGCTTCGGGCATTGAGAGTCATTATTTTAAAGGTAGTGCGTCCCTTATGGATTTTCACACTAGCTTTTCTTAGCGGAAAATGCGTTCTTTTCGAATTTTCACATAACCCTGTGCCTTATTTTTTGCCTGAAATGGACTCAACCCAATCCAGTGGCTTTTATTTTTCACATATATTTTTTTTTGTAAGACAGACTGCCTGTTCCCAGGTTTTCAACCTGTCCCTTAGCCTAATTTTTGCTTAGAGCGCCAATCACAATTTTCATCTCTAAGGCCCCCCCCCCCCCCACTTTTTTTGTTTTATGAGAGAAGGTCATTATGGGAACTCCTACTGAGGGTGATCAGCGCATATCTACTTAGACGCTTTTTAACGGAGACAATTAGACAATGGTCATTAGATAAAAGGTAACTCAAAAATGATGAGAACGCAAACAGAATTCTTTTATTCATTGCGAAATTGTGTACATTTCTATATGATATCTCATTTGACAAGAATTCAAAAGCAGAAGACTACACCTAATCTCGGAATAGATCTTGTAAGCATTAAACTCCTGTTATCAATCGGTCCTCTCGGGTTTTCTCGATTGAACATTTTCTTTCGCCCTTTAATTTTTGCCCAGGATGCCTTTTTTTGGTTTTCACCTTGACAGGGCGCCCAATAAACTAAAAATATTCAAAAATATTATTTTCACATATATTAAAAATTTTATTTTATTTGAAATTTTTAGTTAATATATTAATTTTATATAACTTTTTAAATATATTTTGATTTTAATTAATGAAAAATTGATATATCATAAAATAATAAGAAATACTAAATATGTACATATTTATCAATTAATAAATTAACTAAAATAACTTTAAAAAACTAAAATGAAATTGAAATATTTTAAAGTAAATGAAAATTAAAAGAATATAAATAATTAAATATGAAAATAATGAAATAAAAAATTATAATAAAAATAAAAAAAAAGAGTTAAATGTAATTAATAAAATATAAATGTGTTGATTTATCGGTTTCGGTTCGGTTAATCAATTTATAAGCTAAAAAATAAAAATCTGTCAATTAATATTGGTTTTTGTAAAACACTAACCGTTAACATTAAAAATCGGTTCGGTTAATCTATTTTTCGAATCGATTTCGATTCGGTTTCTCAATTAACCAAATCCAACGGTTTTTTTGCTTACTCCTATAAATTATGTTATAAATAAATTATTTTATGTTATAAATAAAAATGTCCCCAAAATTTATTAATGATAAAAAATAGCTCCGTCGGTAAATAAAAGCCTAATTTTTTTTTATCCTCTTTTACCATCTTCTTACACTACAAAAAAAAGGGAGAATAGCGACTGCAAATTCAGTCGCTAATATCCCAAATTCCGTCACTAATTAGTTATAGCGACAAGACGACGAATTGTCGCAATTCAGGCCGTCGCAAGCAAAATAGCGACTAAATTTAAAAACAGTCGCTAAAATTTGCGGCTAAAATTTAGTCGCTATTATCATCCAATTTTAGTCGCAAATCAGTATTTTAGTTAGTCGTCGTAGAAATATAGTGACGGATATATTCGTCGGAAATTTTTGTCGCTAATATTTAGCGACTAAAAATATTGTCGCTAGTTTAAGTGAAAATTAGAGACGTATAGTCGTAAGATTATCCGTCCCTAAAAATTAGCGACGAAATTAACTTCTGTCGCTAACGAAAATTTACTGATTTCAGCGACGGAATTTTTGTCGCAATTCCGTCGCTAAGATTTTAATTAATTTTTTTTCATTTAACAATAAAATAAATTTATATAGACAAAATCAAAAAATATCATTCGTATGAATAGAAATTGAAATATAATCAAATTTATAAACATATAATTTAAAACACATATATATAGTTAATTTTAATTAATTCATATTGCATAAATAATTAAACGTATTGAAAAATTATATAAATTTATCGTAACACACATATTTTTATAATGTACTAAAAATATCATAAAAAACAAAGATATATAAAGTCATCTGGAAGTGCTGCCGCCCCTACCAAAATGAGGATCATTATGCGGGTCTGGATCGTGTGCACCTGAAGGCCCAACATCATCACGCGCTGCAGGCGATGCAGTAGTGGTATCGGGCTGAGTGGCTGGCGGCTGAGGGGCCATATGAGGAAGCAACGAACGAATAGTTCGTGCTACAATCTCCTCAACATATTCCTTGGTCAGGCATGGACCACCAGAATGACTTGCAGCGCTCGTACCAGCATCACGTGATGGACCGGATGGATAAAGACCGGGAGGTGCATATGAGCCTAAACCATATATTGTTCTCCTTTTATTACATCGTGCCGCCTCCATAAACAACTCCAACTCATCGACAGATGACTCTTCTTGCAATCTCTCTGGTCAGAGTTATTCATACCGCTCCGATAAAATGACAACAATATTAAATAAACATTAATATGAAAACATAACATAATTCACAACAATTTAACATTTAAATAACTTAAAACATGAGTAACTATTAAATTAATTGCTACTTACATGCACCTCCCTGCTACGATCCGCCACATAAGTCTTTCCATCATGATTTATGGTGTGTGTGTGCAAATAAGCCTCAGGAATTGTAGGAGGTCGACCCAACTCCTTCTCCTACAATATATGCAGCATAAAGCAGTTATCGGAAAAATAAATGACTACGAGTTCTGAAGATAAATATTTTCATGCATAATTAAAACATACATTTGCATTGTTTTATGTTATTATCCTTTTTTACTTGATTATGTAAAGTGAACAATTTCCAAAAAAATCTATAAAAATTTTGGCAGAACCTCCCCATATTATTGCCATCCTCCTGTAAAGAAAAATTCATTTGATACTTCTAAAAATCACAAAAGTATTCCAATCTGTTCATCAAACTCCAAACACAATTTTCCCATCATCCTTTCTATATATATATATACTGTTAAACAATATGCATGTCTCCTCAACAAGAAAAATCAATAAAAATTTTGGCTGAACCTCCCCATATTATTGCCGTCCTCCTGTAAAGAAAAATCCATTTAATACTTCTATAAATCACAAATTATTTCCAATATTCTCAACATACTCCAACACAATTTTTCCATCCTCCTCTACATAAATCAATCATTTAATAATTGTATTGTCAATCAATTCAAATATCTATATGTTTTAATAATTAATTGGTTCTATATATTACAAATTCAAAAGGCAAACCGTTTGGAATAAAATGAAATGAACATACCCGTTAGCAAAAAGATGTAAATGATTCCAAGTCAATAACATAAAAGTATAATTTAAATATATTATAATTAAAGTACTTACCAGGCGCGATATATGCTCACCAATAGATATGGTACCACCAGTATATGATCCAGGAGCCTTATCATCAGACCCTATATGACGATTGATCTTTTTCTGATTAGAGATTTGAATGCGAGTAGGGAGATTAAAAATCTGATTCCACCGGTTCCATGCAGCCTCCGGAAAATCTTTAGGCTTTTCCTTGGCGATCTTAACGTTGTGCACATAATCTTTATATCTTTGAGCAGCCTTTGTTTCCCAACCCGCCCTGACAAGACCATTGACACTAGCATCCCAGTGGCACTTTTTCTACATTTGTATTTCAATTGGTTCATTAGTATTTATAATCGTCACTAATTTAATATTAATTGAATCATAAAATATGTTATAAAATGTATATTAATTTCGAGTAAGTACGTGCGTGTACCTTGAATTCTCCCCAGTAAAACTCCTTAATTTCCCTAGCAACCTCCTTCCAACTAACCCCATTAAGGTCGGTCCGCTGATGGAAACTGCTAGTTATAATTCTAGAGCACTGAGAGGATGGTTCAAGCCTGAATATTATATAAAATAAAAGCAATGTATTAGATATATTTCTATAAGTTATTTGTAATTTATATGGGTAAATACTCACAGTCCCTTTTGATTTACTGTAATGTACAATCTACTCATGTTTTCGGTGGACACTTCACATGTAGTAGATGTACTGCTGTGTGCCGTGTGCGGACTTGGGGTTGATGGTGGTGGCGAAAATGTCGCAGGAGGTGATGGTTCAGTCACGGATGTGGGGTCTCCTGGGATATCTGGCATATCTCCAAATGGTGGAGTTGCTGAATCGCTTTCACATCGTCCTCCCCGACGTCCTGTACCTGTAAGAGCTCTACCTCTACCACGACCCATACCTGCACAATGGTGAACTATACATAAGTGTATTTATCAAATATAACTCGTAATTTCATAAGTATATGAGCATTGTTTGTGATTCCACTAAAAAATATGCATTAAAAAAATATCTCACAATTTAACACATGAGCATTATAAACATTACAGTTATTCAATTAGTCACTATATGATGAATTTTGCAATTCCTCTTCGTCATCCTCGTCGCTATCGTAATCTGTAAATTCCTTCTCTTCGTCATCCACTTCACGTTCTTGATCAATTTCATCAATGTTATCAAGTTCAAGTACCCCTCCCGCAGGGTCACGCAAATTCATATCATCGTCATTACAAGCATCCATTGTAATATCTTGCATAGTAACTTCATCAACTTGGAATGCATTACATTCTGTAGCAGCACTGTCATCTCTTACATCTGATGGCATAACGTAGTCCCTCGGTTTAACCGAAAACACAGCCAACCAGTTAGCTTTGTCCGATCTTAAAGATGGATATCTTGCGTAGTACACTTGAGTTGCTTGCATTGCTAGGATAAATGGTTCATAGTGGTTGAACCGACGTTGTTGGTTTACATCAACAAGTCTATATTGCCCGTAAACTGCATGTCAAGTCCCTAAAAAATAAGCTTAGCTCTGTAAGAACCTGCCACACATTACCAGGAAGCAACTCACGGAAGGCAACAGGAATTAAACGTTGCATAAATATGTGGCAATCATGGCTTTTCATGCCAAATAATTTAAGTTTCGCCATGTCAACACAACGCCCTAAATTCGAAACATATCCATCGGGAAACTTTAGTTCTTTCAGCCAATTAAATAGTTCTTTTTTTTTCTTCCTTATCCAAAGTGTAACATGCTTTTGGAAATTTGCCACTGATTGGATCCATTGACAACTCTGGATGGAAACAATATCTCTCTAAGTCAGCACGAGACTTCGCATTGTCTTTTGTTTTGCCTTCAACATTCAAAACGGTGTTAATCACATTGTTGAAGACATTTTTTTCAATATGCATTACATCAAGATTATGTCTTATCATGTTTGTTTTCCAATAAGGCAAATCCCAAAATATGCTTCGTTTTCTCCACCCACAAGAGTGACATATAATCCCATTAATCTCGTCAGCATCAAGCTCAGTTGCTTTAACTAGCCCCCACTGCGCAATTTCTTGCAGAATTCTACCCCATCTCTAATTGGTGGCGGTGGCATTGTTTCAACATGACCGACTCTAAAATTCCTCCTGTTTCTCCTAAATGGGTGATCTTGGGGAAGAAATTTTCTATGATTGTCAAACCAGGTTTGCTTTCCACCACTCTCTAGTCTGAAAGATTGTGTATGTTCCATACAATAGGGACATGCATATTTTCCAGATGTACTCCAACCAGACAACATTGAATATGCTGGGAAGTCATTGATTGTCCACAAAAGGGCAGCTCGCATCATAAAGTTCTGCTTGGTCGACACATCATATGTTGACACCCCAATGTTCCACAATTCATTCAACTTATAAATCAAGGGTTGTAGATATACATCAATTTTTTGCTTTGGATTATTGGGCCCTGGCACAATAGTAGTTAATAACATATAAGGCTCTTTCATACACATCCAAGGGGGTAGGTTATACAGCGTGACAATTACCGGCCATGACGAGTATTTCCTCCCATATTGCCCGAAGGGTTGAAAACCGTCTGTGCATAAACCCAACCAAACATTTCTAATCTCAGCAGCAAATGACGGATGAGTTTCATTGAAATGATTCCAAGCTATAGAGTCAGAAGGATGCTGCATGACCCCATCATTTTGGACATGATCATGATGCCATCTCATATGAGTTGCTGTCGATTTTGACTGATATAACCATTGCAACCGAGGTGTTAGAGGAAAGTAATACATCTTTTTATATGCTTTCAACCTTTGCTTACGGGAACCGGCATACAATTTGAATCTTGGGTGATTACAAAATTTGCATTGGGTTAAGTTTTCATCCTCATGCCAATACAACATGCATGCCTCCTTGCAACAATCGATTTTTTGGACTGGCAATCCCAAGCTTCTTACAAGACTTTTTGTTTGGTAAAAATTATCTTGTAATATGTTACCTTCAGGCAAAGCTTCTTTAAACAATTGGATGTTTGAATCAAAAAACCTCTCTGAAAGATTGAATTCCGATTTAGCATGCAACATCCTTGCAACTACAGAAAGTTGGGAATGGTTATCATAACCAGGATACAGTTTTGCATTCCCAGATTCAAAAAGATCATAAAATTGTTGGTATTGTGGGTTTGGTGCCTCATCTATAATATTTGCATAAAAATTTGAGGGTCCAGGGATGTTAGGATTTGGTAGAGATACTTTTTCATTAGCATCATTATTAGCGATTGCTGCATTATATTGTTGCCAAGTGTTCTTAGGACTAAAAGTGCATCCAGCTGCATCTACTACCATTTGCTGATGTGAATTTCTTACCTCTCCACCATCCAGTGATTCATTCATTAATGGATTCCAATTAGACTCGTTTGCAGTAATGTGTGTCTCCCCGTGGCAATTCCAAACTAAATAATCCCTAACAAATCCCTTACGGAAGAGATGATTCATAACTGTATCCACAGAATGGAACTTGTGGTTCACACATTGTTTGCATGGACACCTAATATGATTGCCACTCATCTCTTCGGGGTGAGAAGTGGCGAATTTTATGAACTTTTCTACTCCATAAATGAACAAGGCATTAGTCCTTCCACTTGCATCCCGCCGATTATACATCCAACTACGATCTACAAAATCCATCTTACGTGTATTCCCTTATTTCAATAAAAGTTGAAAAAAACTAATTTTAGTCTCAAGGTTATACATAAATAAAAGTCTTTCCATTATAAACATACTTTTCTATTTACTCATAACGTTGTTTATTCATATGAAAGTCAAATATAGATTTATTACATAAGCAACAACATAATACATATATATATATAACCATAAACATGAAGTTTGTAGTTTTGATTATATAACCATAAGAATTCCTTTTGAAAACAAGTCTTGCCTTCTTCAAAAATTATTTACGATTTTATTTTATAAACTATCATGGAATTACTAATATATAAAACACTAAGCCTAATCGCAGTAAACTTTGCAAGAAATTGAAAATGAAGATTTGAATAGCATTACATTAAGACCAAATTATATATATGTCCACCCAATAAATACGAATCAGTAGTGACAGAAATATATTATTATTTCTCCATTGCCCAAACTTTTATTACCAAAATAAGGCTTGACTAAAATCTCAATTAAATTATTATTATTATTAGTTGGTTTGAAGGAAATAATGTTACTGCATCCTTTTTAGTAGAGATTTGGAATCAAATGTACTTGTAATATTATTTATAAAGAAGTTCCTCTAATATGTTTTTGTTTTGAATATTAAATACAAATAATATATTTATTCTTCTTTCATTTTGCTTATATCAAATAATTCACCAATTGAATTTCTAATATTTTTCTAAAAAAATATAGCTTTTGATATTAGTAGTTGATTATCATACTATTTCATTCGCAATTTCACAAACTTGGCATCTGATTATATGTTACAGCCATTAATTTAATGAAATATATTTAGTTAAACACGTGCATTAACGGTATATACACACATGCACCATCAATTGAATAAAAAATAAAAAAATATTTTGTTATAATTTGACGGTGTGTACTGTTATACACGTGCACTGTTGTAATATTTGCCTAGCTAGATAGGCATAAGCAGTATATGAATAAACAAATAAATAGCATTTTATAATCAAAGAATGGGTAAAGTGGAGCACTAGAGATTGAAGATTATATGTTGGACAGGTAAGTGGATGAAATTTGCATCAAAAGATGATGACCAAACTGCTACCTTTTTCAATTTTCACTTCTAAATAATATTGCAACAAAATACCAAAAACTAGATACTGCAGTTCATGTGCATTGAGAGAAAAAATAAAACCCATCTGGCAGAGAAAGGAAATTATAAAAAACGAAAAAGCTTGTTTAAACTTTTAAACAATACCCAGAAACTTCACAAACAGAAATAATTTTCGGGTCTCATCACACCACAAACAGAAGCAAATAACACCCAGAACAGAGGAGGTGAAGTGGAACATACCTGTCCTGTGCAAACTCACGTTCGATTGGCTTGTGCTTCTGACCTCCCTTCTCCTTCCACCTCCTCGACTACAATCTCGCCGAAAAACTCAACAAAATCAAACCAAATTTACTTTAGCCAAATTTACACAGCAGCTCATCCATTCGTTAAAAAAAATACACTGATTTAGTCGAAATACACTTACCTCTCGCTGAAATGCAGAAACCGGAGATGATGTCGCCGTTTACGCCGCCGGCGATCACGGCTGTCTACAGCAATTGGGGGGATGGGCGATTTCGGGGCTCCTTCGGTTTTCAATCAGATAGGTTTACTGATTTGGGGGTTTAGGTTTATTTCTTATTTCTGTGTTTTAATCGAAAAATTGCGACGGAATAGCGATAGAATAATTTAGTCGCTAAATAACTAAATGACATACTGATATAGCGACACAAATTTCGTCGCTAAAAACACTAACAATTTTGCGACGGAATATTTTCTCGCTATTTAGTCGCAAAATAATTTTACACATTTAGCGACTAACTAGCAGTCGCTAATTATTTGCGACTAAAATGCAGTCGCAAATTTAGTCGCTAAAAAGGCGCCAATTTTTGGCGCCTTTTTTAGTGACTGAATTCCATACTCCATCGCTATTTAGTCTCTAAAATGACCTTCTGATCTTCTTCGCGACTAAATTGTCGTTCCGTCGCAAAATAGTCGCAAAATAGCGACTAAATAATGCAGTCGCTATTTTCAGTCGCTATTCATCTTTTTGTTTATAGTGTTAGAAAATACGCTCTCTCTCTCTCACAGTGGACGGAGCTGGATCTGAGCTGAATCTGTGCTGCCTCGCCTCACCTGGATGCTGTCTCACCTCGCCTCGCTGCTACCTCTCACTTGTTGCCACCATCATTGAAGACAAGTTTGTATCCTCTTTTCGAGCTCTTTGTTTATAGATTTGAAAGATTTGATAAATTATTACTATTTGCTGAAATGGGGTTTAATTATTCAAAAGATTCATTCATTATTGTTCAGTTTAGTTCATAATTCCATGTGTTTAAATTTTAGTCGAAATCTGTTTTTTGCTTCTTCAAATATTGATGAAATAGTTTTGTTTTTTTGCAATCCCAAGTTTGAGATTATTGATGTGAGCTACTGCTTCTTCAAATATTGTTTTGGAAACAATATTATTATACTGATTTTTTTGGCCATTTATTTTAGTATTGTCTGTTTTGTCAAGTTAAGCAATCAAACCTTAATAGAACGTAGCAATCAGCCTACAACTCATATTTATGGATCTTTTAGGCATTCAAGTATTATTAAAACTATCATGCTCACGAACTTTCTATGGTTTAAATTATTCATTGGAACTAAATCATTGTCATTTATTGTACTTTTATTATGGTTCATGTTTGATAACACAGCAAATACCATCTGCCTTCAGGCCCATGAAGTCGGCCCAAATATTGGTAAGGCCCAAGGTCCACAAGGCGAAGCAAACAGGCTCGAGCCCCAAGGAGGGCCGATCGGACGACGTGACATCCCGTCCCATCAGCCGCCTAACACAAGGCAGTGCTCACCTCAACCTCCTGCTCGCTGTCACTTCGCCGGATACCTACCCTGACAGCCAGAGATCACCCCCCCTAGGCACTCAAGTGCCCCTCAACATCTCTTATAAATAGCCCAGCCAGCGATGGCCTCAGGTATTGAACCTTGAGCACTCTCTCTCTATAAGCTTTCTCTCTCCAGTTACTGACTTAAGCTTCGGAGTGCTTATGCCCGGTCCGACCGGGCATTCTTCCTTTCAGGTCGCTCTCACCCGATCGGTCATTTCCTCCCTCTCCAGATAAAGATAATTCAGGCTTTATCATTTGGTGCTTTCGTTGAGAGGCATGGCGAACTCCAGATCGAACGAGAATACGACCCTTATGAATTCTGACCACAACGACTGGAGCCGTGGTAGGTCAGGTACCTCACGACCCGTCAGGTCTCCTGCGGGAATCAATCTCCTCTCCGCCTTCGATGGCATAGCGGTAGGACAGCCTGACTGTTACCTTCAGGGATGTACGCACCATCCTCGCTGATTTCTCCAAAAATGTCGCACAGGCGTTGAAGAAAGGTAAGGTGCTGGAAACTTCTGAAAGAGTTCGTGGGGATTGCCCCACGGGCAAAGACTTTAGGAGAAGGAAAACCCAAGGGATTGTCATTGGCGAGATAAGAGGCCAAGGAAACCGCAAGGGCACTGTCAAGACCCCAGACAGGCATGACAAGGGCAAACAGACACTCCCCGCGTGCTTGAGCTCCCCTTTTCGCAGCAGGTCAGGCGCCCAAACTGTAGCAGATAACATATCCTACATGTGCACCCTAAGCCGTAGTCGCTCAAGGAAGCATAAAAGCGAGTCCTCCGCCACGGCTTCGAGCAAAGGGGATCAGTTGCTCAAACAAGGGCTCGAGCGGCTCGGCGTCCTCGTCCCCAGAAAAGAGAGTTTCGAGGGGAACACGTGCGGTAACACCGCATCCCCATTTTACAGGGAAATTACTAATTCGGAATTGCCCCCGAGGTGGAGGGACGTTGTCATGGACAGGTACACAGGAAAAACGGATCCCGCCACCCATCTGGCAGAATACTTGACCAAAGTACAGGTCTACACCTACGACGAGAAAGTGGCTTACAGGGTTTTTCCCACCACCCTCGGCGGAGATGCTCTGACGTAGTTCCATGACCTGCCCGAGGGGTCAATCACCTCTTTTAAACAATTACGGGAGCTATTCGTTATAAGGTTCGTCGTGCAAACGCGCGCGCTGAGGACAGTGAATGACCTCTGCAACTTGTATCAGAGATCCGACGAAAGTCTGCGAGACTACGTCGACAGGTCCCAATCCACTATGTCGGAGGTGAGGAACGTTAGCGTCGAAATGGCGACCACCGCCTTGGCCGGGGGCATTACGGATCATCCTTTCTTCGAGTCCTTAACAACGAGACCCCCAGCTAGCTTCACTGATCTCATGGAGAGAGCCCGGCAGTACATTCGGCTCGATGACGCCATCAGGTCTAACAGGGGAAGGAGGACACGCAGCACGGAAAGGTCGCAGCATTCAGTCGACCTCCACTCCAACAGGGCATCCAGATCCGATCGGAGCGCAAGAAGTCCAGAACAAGGATCCGGATCCCGAAGCTTGTGAAAGAGGAGGGGATCGGAGACAGAACGGCGTAGGCGCTCGGAGGATCGGAGTGAAAGGCCATACACCCCCCTTAATGCTACTCCGTCAGCGGTGTTGATGTGGATAAAAGAAAAGCAAGAGCCGATCAATTGGCCGAGGCAACTGTCTGAAAGCAGCCGGACCAGAAGAGACCGTAGCAAATTCTGTGAGTTCCACAGAGATTTTGGTCACCTTATCGACGAATGCACTACCCTAAAAAAGGAAATTGAGAAGCTCATACATCGAGGATCCCTTAGAAAATTTATAGGCAAGGCCAGAGGGGATGACACCTGTAGACAGCCAAAGCCGCGAAGGGATGATTCCGACCCGGACGAAGGCGAGCGAGGTCGGAGAGGCTCGGACCCGGGCAGACCATATGCTGGACTCATCAATGTGATCACATAAGAGCCAGCCTATCGAGCGGATCCCTCCGGCAGCCAGGAGAACACAGGAGAGAGGCATTCCTGTCGCCCCGAATGACTCTCAGAAGTTGTCTTATCTAGCACAGATGCGCGGGATGTCATATGTCCCCATGAAGATGCGCTCATCGTGAGGGCTAGAATCAATGACTTCGATGTCAGAAGAGTTCTGGTGGACGACGGTAGCGCCGTCAGTGTCCTCACCTTACAGGCCTACCGAGCGATGGGTCTGCCTATGTGCAAGCTCAGGCCGACCGCCGCGCCACTCATCGGGATCGGTAAGGGCAGAATCCTGACGGTGGGTTCTGTAGAGCTCCCTGTAGCACTGGGCCAGGAGACGGCCGCGCACAGATGCGAGGTAACCTTTATAGTTGTTGACATAAATTTTACTTATAACGCAATATTTGGCAGGCCGCTACTCTCCCAAACCGATGCTATCATCTGCATCCGTTACTTGGTAATGAAGATCCCAACCCGAGAGGGCATCGCGATAGTGAGGGGCGATCAAAAGGCGTCGCAAGAAGCGCATGTCAACACCATAAAGCTGCAGCGAGAGGCTGCAACAGTGGAACCCGGCTTGGAACAGCCGGAGCAGGAAGGTAGACCGAGGATGGACCCCGCCGAAGAAACAAAAACAAGGGCATTGGCCCCAGGCAAAAGTATCCAAGTTGGCACCAGCATGGACGAAAAAACAAAAAATGCCATAGTACGGGTTCTGGCAAAGAACCATGGGGCTTTCGCATGGAGGCCGGAGGACATCCCAGGGATAGACCCCGATGTCATCACACACAAGCTAAATGTGGACCCGGATCACCCACCAGTCCGACAGAAGCTCAGAAGGCACTCCATAGATCGGAGAAAATTTATCTCCGAGGAAGTGGATAGACTACTGAAGACAGGAACAATCCGAGAGGTAGACTATCCCGAATGGTTGGCTAATGTAGTCCTGGTCAAGAAAAAGTCGGGAAAGCTACGAATGTGTGTGGATTTCACTGATCTCAATAAAGCGTGTCCCAAAGACAGCTACCCCCTCACGAACATAGACCAGTTGGTAGATGCCACCGTGTGTCACGCTATATACTCTCTTCTTGATGCTTATGCCGGCTACCATCAGATCCTGATGTGGCTCGCTGATCAGGAAAAAACCAGCTTCATCACAAACAATGGGACTTTCTGCTACAGAGTGATGCTGTTCGGCTTAAAAAATGCTGGGGCCACATACCAGCGCCTCATGAACAAGATCTTTAAAGATCAGATTGGAGAGAACGTGGAGGTCTACGTCGACAACATGATTGTCAAAAGCCGTAGCCCCGAGGAGCACCCCGCCGATCTAGCGAGAGTCTTTCTCACCCTGAACAAGTTTCGGATGAAACTCAACCCTGGGAAGTGCGTCTTTGGAGTACCATCAGGCAAATTCCTGGGTTTCCTAGTTTCTCAAAGAGGAATCGAAGCGAACCCAGAGAAAATTAAAGCCATTTTAGAAATGCAGCCTCCCAGGAGCGTCAAAGACATCCAGAAGCTGAATGGCAGAATTACAGCCCTGGGGATATTCATATCTTTGTCGGCTAAGCGATGCACTCCGTTCTTTAAAAAGATGAGGAAGGGCGAGACTTTCGATTGGGGGGAAGATTGCCAACAAGCCTTCGAAGGGCTAAAAGCGTTCCTCGCCAACCCGCCTCTACTCAGCCGTCCGGTACCAGGTGAAAACCTGTATCTTTATCTATCTACCTCTGGTGAAGCTGTTGCAGGAGCCCTAGTTCGGGAGGAAGGAACGCAACAGCTACCTGTCTACTACGTCAGCGAGGTGCTCAGGGGGGAAGATCTAAAGAAAGGACCGATTGAGCAGCTGATTATTGCCCTTATAATCTGTGCAAGGAAGCTCAGACAATACTTTGAGGCGCACACCATTGTTGTCCGATCGGGCCACCCGTTCAGAAAAATCCTACAAACCCCCGACCTGAAAGGAAAAATAGTAGGCTGGGCAATTAAGCTACAATCTTGGGATGTGAGGTATGAGCCCAGAAAGGCGATAAAAGCCCAAGCCTTGGCCGATTTCATTACCGAGTTCGCTGGCGAGGAACCGCAAAGTCAACCCAGACGGCGACTCCGGGAAATGACGGTAGACGGAGCCGCAAACGATGCTCGAGGAGGAGTAGGCATAGTGATCAAGGGGCCCCTAGGCATCATCATAAGGTACGCAATAAAGCTGGATTTCAAAGCTTCTAACAATGTTGCAGAGTATGAGGCGCTCCTCCAAGGGTTGAGGCTGCTACACGCCATCCGACCGGAATTCGTGGTCATCAGAAGCGATTCCCAGCTGGTCACCAGCCAAGTCCTGGGCACCTTTAGGGCCAAGGAAGCCACAATAGTCCAATACCTAGCAAAGGTCAAAACCGCCCTCAAAGTGCTTGAGGAAGCAAGCTCCGAATGGGACCTCCAGAAGGTGCCACGAGATCAGACATCAGAAGCCGATAGGATAGCAAAAGCCTCCGCCTCCGAGCAAACCACGATTGAGGGAGACGTCGCCGTCTTGAGTTTAACCTCCCCCTCCCTGGATGAGCTAGAGATCATAGAGATTGATCAGGCGGATGAAACTTGGATGAGCCCTATCAAGCAATACCTGCAAACGGGGCAGCTTCGGGAGAACAAGGATAAAGCCCGGAAGACATCACGGAAGTCCCTTAACTACTCCATCATCAACGGCGACCTGAACAAGAAGGCTTTCAGTCATCCCTGGCTTCGGTGCGTGACAGAGGAGGAGGGAGATTACATCCTCAGGGAAATCCATGAGGGCATTTGCGGTGCATGACACGACCTCAGCAAGTGTACTGAATCGACAAGTAATATAATGGAGTAAAATTATGACTCCGAGTTATCGTACCCAAGGGACTGAACACGCAAGTTATGAAAATTAAATGTATGCTAAAGAATTCCCAATTAATTGAATTGATTAAATTAACTAAACTAAAACTAATAAATTAATCGACTGCTGTAATGATTAAGCAAAAACAAATTAAGATGACAGTAAAACTAACAAAGATAAAAGTAAATAAAAACGAGAAAAGATATCAAATTATAAAGGCGTTGTTCAAGTTCACTCATCCACCCCTTACCCAAATATGAATAAAATCAACCTATGAATCTTATATGAAAGAAATCGGGATAACCCTCTTAACCCAAGCGTCCCATTCCGGAGCAAGCTATTCTAATCGCATAACGTCCCATTCCGGAGCAAGTCATACAACTAGCCTAATCACGGGTCTAAAATCCTAGGTTCGGTTTGCTTTCCCATTCCGGAGTCAAACATTCCAAAACCTCAGTATTTCGCTCATCACTCAAATCTTAAATCATAAAATCCTGTCCATTTAGATTCCCATTCCGGAGTAGTCTAAATACCACAGCAAACATGATAGAAAATTCTGAGAATAAAATACATTCATGGCATCCAATTAACAAATTCATTCACCAACATAGACATATGAAATAAATCATTCATCACAATTGGAAATTGAACTGAAAAAACTAAAATCCATAAACAAGCAATAAACACCAGCAAAATAAACCAATCTTTCATACATAAACTCAATAGATGTTCATAATTCACATCTTAGATATAGGAGATTCAGAGATCCCCCGAACAACTAAACGACTACTCACAATCCATTACAAAATCAAAAGAGTAAAAGAAAGAATAAACCCTGAAATTCATTGAGAAAATCCCGGTTGAATTGCTCGATCTTCGATCTCTTTCTTCAAATCTTCAATGGAGAAAATAACTAAAATTCTGGAAAAACTAACTAAGAACTAGCAAAACTCTTGAAATTTAACTATGAAACTAAAGCAATTTAATCTCAATTACTAATCGAAAATCAAAAACAAGAACGAAAATTGAAGTTTAGGACCGAAGAATATCTCCCAAAATCTCAGCTGCAAAAACTAATAACAAAAACTAACTAAAAAAATCGGAACCCTAGCCAAATAGAAAAGTTCGTTTTTATAGTTCCAGATGGGTCACGGTGACAATGAAATTCATTGTCACCGTGTTCAGTCGAGAATTTCAAATCTGTTTACGCACAGGAAATGGGTCACGGTGACAATGAAATTCATTGTCACCGTGAGGTCTTCGAAGTTTGCTTCTGTCCAGGATTTAGCTATGTCACGGTCACAATGAAAACCATTGTGACCGTGATGTATGTGCTTCTTTGATTCTGCCTTGAGGATTTTTATGTCACGGTCACAATGGAATTGATTGTCACCGTGACATACCTCCTACTTGCATTCTGCCCAATCGTTCACGATGTCACGGTCACAATGAAATCCATTGTGACCGTGACCCATCTAGGCCAGCTCCTGACTCCCACTTCTCTTCATGTCACGGTCACAATGAATTTCATTGTGACCGTGATGTAACTAGAACCTCACCTGCAAAGTGTCATAAAAATCAATCAAAAACTATCTATAATGCATCAAAATTCCAATTTGACTAAAATTAGTAAAATCAACCTAAAGGAAACAAAACCTAACACAAAAACGCAACTAAACACCTAAAATCATATAAAAACACTATGAAAACTAAACACTATATTGAAGTTATCAAAATACCCCACACTTAGACTTTGCTCGTCCTCGAGTAAATGAATTATCCAAATTCCTGAAATTTCAAACTCTAACTCAGAATATGAAAACTTAACAACAGTCATAGCACCAAGTAGAAGGGTCTTAGTTACAAATTCTCAAATCAATTTATATCAAGTAATTTCACACGTGTGTGTGCTAGGCTCAAAACCAATTTTCTCTTTTCAAAAAAAAACAACCAATGCATTCCAGTAATTGAGCAAAGAAATTAAATATGCAAATGAATTCGCATATAGGTTTCGCGCTTAAAACTCAAGATAATCATACGCCTCTCCTTTAGCACCGGAACCACAAGAGTCATCTCCACTTAAACAACTCAAACCAATAATAGAATCAAAAGGACTTATTCCAGGGTTGTAATGTTAGGTTAAGGTATTGGCTAACAAGAAAAGTTAAAGAATTCAAACTAAGAATTTGCTCGTCCTCGAGTAAATGAATTATCCAAATTCCTGAAATTTCAAACTCTAACTCAGAATATGAAAACTTAACAACAGTCATAGCACCAAGTAGAAGGGTCTTAGTTACAAATTCTCAAATCAATTTATATCAAGTAATTTCACACGTGTGTGTGCTAGGCTCAAAACCAATTTTCTCTTTTCAAAAAAAAACAACCAATGCATTCCAGTAATTGAGCAAAGAAATTAAATATGCAAATGAATTCGCATATAGGTTTCGCGCTTAAAACTCAAGATAATCATACGCCTCTCCTTTAGCACCGGAACCACAAGAGTCATCTCCACTTAAACAACTCAAACCAATAATAGAATCAAAAGGACTTATTCCAGGGTTGTAATGTTAGGTTAAGGTATTGGCTAACAAGAAAAGTTAAAGAATTCAAACTAAGAATTTGCCACTTTACCTAAAATTCAACTAACCAAACTGAACAAAATTGTCCAGATCCTACCTTCAATTCACCCCTAATTTCCAATGTTGTCTACTTCTCCATACATAATATGCATTGAACTCAACAACAACAATATGATGAATTTCCCTTTTAATTCACTTTTAAATCCAATTCCGTAATTATGAGTATATCTTTCTCTACTCAAAGGTACCCCACACTTGAATTTTTCTATATTCAATACATCAAAATTGACCAATAGAAACCACAGAACTCATCAAACTTTCATCATCAATTTTTTTTTCTTTTTCTTTTTTTTTTCTTTATTTTTCTTTCTCTTCTTTTTATTTTTTTTTTCTGGGGTACCCAAAGTCTAGAATTTCTTATACCCATCTAATGAGGGAAAGTTTAACATCATACTAAATAATGCCCACAAAATTCAACAATTCTTCTCACACTTCCACTATTTCAACAATAGATACTCTTATTCAACTTTCAATGATATTCCAACCCAATCCTAGAGTGGCCAATTCTTAGAAACGGGTAGGCAAAGGCATTTAGGCTAAATGGTAAAATAATAGTGTAACAAGAAAATTTCGTAGTACGCTTTTAGCATACTAAATCAGCTCAACGGGGCTAGCAATGGAAATAACATAAACAGGTAGGTCTAAAGCTGTTTGAAAGTGGCTATCAAAGAACAAATTGCCTTAATCATGTCCTAAACTTGTTTAAGTTGTTATCATGTTTCGAAGGGTGATGAGGAAGGTTCTAATTATCCTACCATTCCTTCACTCAAAAACTCTTACGCACCAGATTTTTTTACAAATTTTTACAAACAAGCCTATAGTGCATAAAAGATTGGAAATCACAAGATATATGACCGATTGAGATTCTATTTGTTTCTAAAACTTCCAACTATTCGTATGCCAAGATCAGTTTTTAAGATATACTATTCTCCAATTAAAGTTCAAAACATTCACAACAGGAATAACTGAGGTTAAGCTAAACTAAGATAAGGATATTTAGGCAACCGTAATAAAGTGCAAATAAACTAAAACAGAACTAACCATGCATCATACATCAATGGAATGACTGTTAATTACATGTATAATGCAAAATTAATGTCTCCTACGTATTTTGATAACTTCAATATAGTGCAAATAAACTAAAATAGAACTAACCATGCATCATACATCAATGGAATGACTGTTAATTACATGTATAATGCAAAATTAATGTCTCCTACCCCCCACATAAAAAAACTTGCTGTCCCCAGCAAGTAATAATATTACAGATCAAAAAGAAAAATAAAAATAAAATAAACAAAAGTCAAAACAAAAGATAAGGGTCTCCCTGATCATAGATAGGATGATGGTGGCGGTGGGGGGAAATGAGCATCAAATCTGGACGTCAAAGACGCCAGGCCATAGAGCACTTGCTCCATCTGAGATCGGAGCTCAGTCTGGGTGGCGGAAATACTATCCATCCGCTCCATAAGCGCGTCATAATGTGCTGAAGATAACGGCTGGGGCTCGGGGGCTGGGGGAGCGTGTGCCTCTGGATCGTCCTCCTGCTCATGTGGTAAACCGCCCAAACCTCGCTCAACTCCATGTAAATACTCCTCCCTAGTGGACAACCGAAAACCATCGGCCATTGTCACATCCTTCACGAGTACCTTCATGTTGATGAGCATTTTCTGATCGATGGTGGCAACAGAGGGCAGTGATTTGTATTTTTTTAACGGATGGCGGACGCGCTTGGCAATGGCGGTTACAAATCCTCCTAGTGCAATTTTTGTGACTTTCTTCGACTTCCATTGCATCTCCTCCAGTTTGTGCCAGAAATGAGTGGCTCCATTTATTCGGACACCCTGGATCATGCACGCAAGAAACAGGGCTTCCGGCAAGTTCACTTGGCCCGCTGAATCGGCATGGCTGAGCAGAGATAACGAAAAAAATCTGTGGAGGATCCGCAAAATGTGACTGTTCAGATGATGGGCCTTCGTTTTTCCTGAGACATACTGCGTGGCAGTCACAGTATCTCGAATGATTGCCCACGCGCCATCTTTAGTGTAATCCTCATACCAATCCGGAACCAAATGTGGAAATCCAAGATATTCTGAAAATTCATGGAAGGTTAGGTTATACTCAATCGAGTCCAAGAAGAATGAAACAGAACCTGGATCCGTGATGATATTGCGGCCTGGTCTACACGTGACAGTGGACACAAAATCCCTCGTCAAGGTGGGGTAGACTTTCTCGTTGAGCATAAATACCCGCTCCCAGCCAATGTTGCCTATAAGTTGCTGGACTTCATTCTTGATTCCGATTTTTTCCAATAGTCCAAAATCCAAATAACTCGTTGGGATGAACGAGCATTTGGTGAACCGAGCATATGGAACCTTTTTAGCAGCTGGGACCCATGCTGGCACCTTTGAAATGTCTACTGAATCCGTGCTGGGGGGTTGGCTGCCAGAGCTAGAAGCAGATGTTGTGCTCTTTCTTTTGGGAGCCACTACGTAACATAGAAAAAATCAAGTTAAGTAGCATGAGATGGCATCAACAACAATGTATTTGAAAAATACAGCATACAGGGAAATTGATGCTAACTTTGGGGCAATCTCCTAATTCCAATTGAATAACATAAAAGATACACGAATGCAAGTAGAATTTTAATGAACAGAAGCTTACTTTAGCAAAATATGTGAGCAATTGCAGTCTTAAACCCACAAAATGCATATAAAAGTTTAAGAGAATTCGAGCTACTGTCAACAGGTAAAATTGATGAATGGGGACAACACTCTCATTCGAACAATATTGCGAAACAATCTTGGCATTTCACATGGCAGGAATTTGAGAAAAACAAGAAAAGCATTCATTGAAACATTCAGTCGAACACCTGGTATGCAGATAAGTTTCTGATGAAATTGAAGCTCAAAGATCATACCAAGAACCCACAATGTCCACAATTAGTCATGACAATACAGATTAAACAATTAAAACCAGTCAATTTCCACTATGAACCAAGAATTGGTAGAAAAATTGCGATTTAATCCTATACACATGCTTGCCCTAACCTCCCAACCCAACTCGTTCCAAATAAAGAAAACAACTTGAAATGGGGGAGTAAGAATGTAAGGGATGCATAGCTTGAATCGAAAAATCGCAAAGAATAAAAAGAAAAACATCGGTACAAGAATCGCATCTATATCAGCCATGGACATCCACTGGAACAGGGGACACAGGGAGGAAGAAAGATAAAAATAAATGAATGTAAATAAAATGAAAAAGGAAGAGAAAATACTTACTTGGTGGAGGAAATCCGGAGTGATGGTCTAAAGAGAGAAAAGAGACACAAGGAATGCAGAGAAAAGTAAATCGTGCTCGGTGAGAGTGAAAGAGGTGTGAGAAAGTGAGAAATAACAAATAGAAAACTGGGATTTTAAAACTTCCTTTCGTTGGTCACGGTCACAATGAAATTCATTGTGACCGTGACACATAAAAAAATTGCATTCCAAAATTGAACCGCCATGGGGTCACGGTGACAATGAAATCCATTGTCACCGTGACATTACCAAATTGGAAAACAGAATCGAATGTGCAATATGTCACGGTCACAATGAAATTCATTGTGACCGTGACATAACCCAGTTTGAAAACAGAATGTCACTCACTCTACCTCACGGTGACAATGAAATTCATTGTCACCGTGACATGTGCACTCCTCAAAACAGAATGTAACTTACCTGATGGTCACGGTCACAATGAAAACAATTGTGACCGTGACATGTGCATCAACCAGAATCCAGAATGCATCCTCCTTTGATCACGGTCACAATGAATTTGATTGTGACCGTGTCTACCTGCACACTTGCACACATTCATCAATTTCTCCAAATCTCTTGATACAAATGTTTTGAATCTTTTCCAACAAAGCATAATTTCTCTTCTAAACCTAAAATTTACAAAATGAAACAAGATTAACTTCTTAGACAAAATACCATTAAATGATACAGATAAATGAAGATAAAAAAGTAGTTCTGCATTTCACAAGTCCGCAGCTGGACTTTTAAAACCGTCAAGGATCTATAAGAGTGACGATCGTGGAAGCATTATCAAACGAAGATGTAAAATAAGGCTTCACACGATGTCCATTTACCTTGAATTCTGTCTCACCCCTCGGGTGTTTCAGCGTTACTACTCCAAACTTGTTCACAGCCACTACTTGATATGGTCCCTTCCACCTCGACTTCAACTTACCAGGGAATAATCGCAGCCTACTGTCATAAAGAAGTACATGCATCCCAGGCACAACTTCCTTCCGAACTAACTTCCGATCATGCCGCTTCTTGGTGATGTCCTTGTATTTGGTGGCATGATCATAAGCCCAGAATCGGTGCTCCTCAAGTTCATTCAGCTGCAAAGACCTGCACTTTCCTGCATTCTCAAGGTCAAAATTTAGAAATTTCGTAGCCCAATAGGCTTTATGTTCTAATTCCACCGGAAGATGACAGGACTTCTCATAAACCAGCCTAAAGGGGGACATCCCTATTGGCGTCTTGAAAGCAGTCCTATAGGCCCATAGAGCTTCGTCTAACCTAAGGTACCAATCTTTCCTAGAGGAATTTACCGTTTTTTCTAAAATGGCCTTTAATTCCCTATTTGACACTTCTACTTGACCATTAGCCTGAGCATGATATGGGGTTGTGACTTTATGCCTAACGCCAAATTTCTTTAATAAAGCATTGAATTGGTGATTAACAAAATGTTTACCACCATCGCTTATAATGGCTCTAGGAGCTCCATAACGGGTAAAAATATTTTTTCTTAAAAATTCTAACACAATTCGTGCATCACAAGTCCTAGTAGCTACAGCTTCGACCCATTTACTAACATAATCCACTGCTACCAGAATGTATTCAAACCCGTATGAAACCGGAAAAGGTCCCATGAAATCTATTCCCCAAACATCGAATAATTCAACCTCAAGCACATTTGTTAAGGGCATCTCATCACGTTTGGATATATTTCCTACTCTTTGGCATCTATCACAACTTTTCACATAATATTGGACATCTTTAAACATTGTTGGCCAATAAAAACCAGAAGATAGAATTTTCATTACCGTTCTATTCGGCCCATGATGTCCACCAGCTTCTCCACTGTGACAAGCTGTGATGATTGCACTGGTCTCCGCATCTGAGATACACCGTCTTAACACTTGGTCAGCGCATAATTTGAAAATGTAGGGATCATCCCATATGTAGTGTCTCGCATCCGCACGCAATTTCTTCTTTTGCTGCCATGAAAAATCCTTTGGCATAAAGCCCCCTGCAAGAAAATTAGCAATATTAGCAAACCAAGGTACAGAATTTTCACAGGAAAATACAGCACAAATATGCTCATCGGGAAATAAATCTAAAATTTCCCCTTTTTTAATACGATCATTTTCCAATCGGGACAGATGATCTGCCACAAAATTTTCAGCGCCCTTCTTATCCTTAATTTGCAAATCGAATTCCTGCAACAAAAGTACCCATCGAATCAGCCTTGGTTTTGATTCCTTCTTTGCGAATAAATGCCTCAAGGCTGCATGATCCGACCACACCACCACTTTTGCACCCAGCAAATACGGCCTGAACTTTTCAAACGCATATACTATCGCGAGAAGTTCTTTCTCTGTGGTGGTGTAATTTACCTGTGCTCCTGTCAAAGTGTGACTAGCATAATATACGGCATAAAAAATCTTATCTCTTCGTTGTCCAAGCACTGCCCCTATTGCAAAGTCACTAGCATCACACATTAGTTCGAACGGCAAATTCCAATCCGGAGATATAATCACCGGAGCTGAAATAAGTCGTTTCTTTAAAGTTTCAAATGCTAACATACATGCACTGTCAAAAACAAAAGGAGCATCTTTCATAAGTAAATTAGACAAGGGTTTTGCAATTTTTGAAAAATCTTTAATAAAACGCCTGTAAAACCCTGCATGTCCTAAAAAACTTCTTATGCCCTTAACATTTGTCGGAGGTGGTAGTTTTTCAATTACTTCAACTTTGGCCTTATTTACCTCTATCCCATTCTCTGAAATTTTGTGTCCCAGCACTATGCCCTCTCTCACCATAAAATGACATTTTTCCCAATTCAATACCAGGTTAGTCTTTTCACACCTCCCTAGTACTAGATCAAGATGCTGTAAACAGCTCTCAAAATCAGCCCCATATATGGTGAAATCATCCATGAATACTTCCATAAATGTTTCTATAAAATCATGGAAAATGGCCATCATACACCGCTGAAACGTAGCCGGTGCATTACATAACCCAAAAGGCATTCTCCTATATGCAAATGTGCCATATGGGCAGGTAAAGGTCGTTTTCTCCTGATCCTCAGGGTCTATTGGAATCTGCATATATCCCGAATACCCATCTAAAAAACAGTAAAACCTATTACCCGCTAACCTCTCTAACATTTGGTCAATAAAAGGCAAAGGGAAATGGTCCTTCCTAGTGGCATTATTTAACCGCCTAAAATCAATGCAGACTCTCCAACCCGTAACTGTACGAGTTGGAATTAACTCATCTAGTTCATTCTTTACCACCGTCATTCCCCCCTTTTTAGGCACACATTGCACAGGACTCACCCACTTACTGTCAGAGATAGGGTAGATAATACCTGAGTCTAGGAGTTTAAGTACCTCCTTCTTTACTACCTCTTGCATGACTGGATTGAGTCGCCGTTGAGGCTGAGCTACCGGCTTGCACTCCTCCTCCATTGGGATCCTATGTGTACAGTAGCTTGGGTCAATTCCCCTCAAATATGAGGTCTTCCAGCCAATGGCTCCTTTGTGCTTTTTCAGCACCTCTAGCAGCATTGTCTCTTCTGCACCTGACAACAAAGAAGAAATGATTACTGGTTTACTCTCATTTTCTAAAAACACATACTTCAAGTGAGAGGGAAGAGGTTTAAGTTCAGAATTTGAATCCCCCTCTTTTGGATCAATTTTCTCCTTGCTGTCTTCTATCTCCACACTTGCGATCTCTTGTCCCCTCATCTCTTCTTCACATTCTTCTCCCTCCATTGAATGTAGTAGATACTTATTTTCTGAATCAGCTCCCAATTCTTTTTCTTTCATTTCCTCCACACAATCATCTATTACATCCACGAAATATATAGACTCTTTCACATCACCAGATGGGTATTTTTGAGCCTTGTTCATATCTACCACAACTCCTCACCATTAAACCTTAGGGTAACCGTTTGACCATGAACGTCTATCAACGCCTTGGCGGTATTTAAAAATGGCCTCCCCACAATCAATGGCACCTTGTGGTCTTCTTCCATCTCCATTACCACAAAATCCACTGGAAAAATAAATTTTCCCACCTTCACTAGCAGATCCTCAATAACTCCCTTTGGTCTCCTCACGGACCTGTCTGCTAGTTGGAGTCGCATTCCTGTCTCCCTAAGCTCTCCAAGATTCAGCTTCCTGCATATCGAATAAGGCATTAAGTTTATGCTTGCACCTAGATCACATAAAGCATTACCGTAAAAATCTTCACCAATAACACAAGGAAGAGTAAAGCTACCTGGATCTTCCAGTTTCTCAGGAATCTTGTTCATAATAATAGCACTGCAATTTTCTGTTAGTTGTACAGTTTCATGCCCTTCTAATTTCTTTTTATTAGAACAGAGTTCTTTCATGAATTTAGCATAGTTAGGCATATGAGCTAAAGCTTCAGCAAATGGTAAATTTATGTGCAGTTTCTTAAACATCTCTAGAAACCTAGCTTTTTGCTCATTTTTCTTTTCCTGTCTAGCAATAGCAGGAAATGGCAGTTTATTAATGTCAAGATCCTCTAACTTAGGATTCACTATACTCTTTCCCTTGTCACTTTTAGGAGCATTTTCTTTAACTTCTAACTTAGAGTTAGAGTTACTTACCGTCCGTGTCGGTTCCTCCTTTTCTGATAAAAGATTTTTACCTTGATCCTCTCTCGGTTCCACTTCCTTTCCACTCCTCAATGTAATTGCCTTAGCCTCCTCTTTTGGATTCCGGTCTACATTTGAAGGAAATGTTCCTGGTTGCCTCTGGGACACAGAATTTGCAAGCTGTCCCACTTGAGTTTCCAAATTTCTTATGGAGGCATCCTGGTTCCGGTTCCACTGCTCTTGAGACTTCCATCTAGATTCTTGATTTACCATGAATTGCTGTTGGTTATTCATAAACTGCTGTTGACTGTTAATGAATGTAGCCAACATGTCTTCCAGATTTGGCTTTCTCTCTTGAACAGGTGGCCTGGGTTGATAACCCGGTGGGTGGTACTGCTGCCCTTGGTTCTGAGGAGGTGGATATGGTGGTTGATATGGCTGCCCGTGATTTTGATGGATGTTTTGGTTAAAGGGTGCTCTTACTTGCGGATTAGAGGATGAAGCATTTGGAATTCCATCTTTCCAGGAGAAATTTGGATGACTTCTCCATCCCGGGTTATAAGTGTTACTGTAAGGGTCATTCCTTCTGAAATCTCCCACAGCATTGACATCACCCATTGATCCTCCACTTTCTTGCCCACCTTGCTCCTGTTCATACCATCCACTCTATTGGCCCACAGCAGCTACATTCTGCACTTTTAAACTACTCATCTCCTTCCTCATAGATTCCATCTGTGCCTTCAGCATCGATACCTCATCCACAGCATGTATCCCCTGTCTTCTCGGAACTGCTCTAGGATTAGACCATTGAGCATCATTAGCTGCCATTTCATCCAGTAATTGAAAAGCTTCCTCTGGTAACCTATTCATAAATGACCCTCCTGATGAAGCATCTAATAAGGATCTTGTCTGTGGTGTAACCCCAGAATAAAAAGTGGTCATCAAATGGTAAATTGCTATCTCATGGTGTGGACAGCTTCTCAATAATCTTCTAAACCTTTCCCATGCTTCATGAAAGGGCTCCTCACTCATCTGACTAAAGCCTAATATACTATTTCTGATGTTCGCAGTCTTTGTGGGAGGGAAGAATCTCATCAAAAATTTTTCTTGCAACTGATCCCATGATCTAATTGACTGTCTAGGTAGCATTTGCAGCCATTCACGAGCTTTTCCAATCAATGTAAAAGGGAACAGCTTTAATCTTACCGCGTCAGATGACACTCCAGGAATTTGAACCGTATCACTGATCTCTAAGAAAATGTCCAAATGTTGTGCAGGATCTTCGACATCTGCACCCGAAAACTGATTTCGCTGTACCATACCGATGGTGGCTGGTTTAAGTTCAAATTGCACTCCCCTGGGCAGCACAATTGTCCTATTATCTTCATTCCATCTAGGCACCGCATAGTCCCTAATTGTCCTCTGCCTAGGGATCTCTTCTCTATTATGCCCCGAATTCTGGTTTTGTGCCCTCAGCACTTGTTCATTTCCAGGAGGAATTTCACCAATAGGAAGCGGATTTTCGTCCATGTTATTAATCCTGTTGGCTCTTAATTGTTGGTGTAAAGTCCTCTCGATTTCAGGATCGTAAGGTGCTATTTGTTCTTGTCTTCTTCTGCTCATACACCCTCAACAACCACCTGAAAAGAATAAAGAATAAATAAAAATAAGATAAAATAAAATAAAATAAAAATAAAAACACACACAAATAATGATCAAGACTTAAAACAACGCCAGTCCCCGGCAACGGCGCCAAAAACTTGACACGACCTCAGCAAGTGTACTGAATCGACAAGTAATATAATGGAGTAAAATTATGACTCTGAGTTATCGTACCCAAGGGACTGAACACGCAAGTTATGAAAATTAAATGTATGCTAAAGAATTCCCAATTAATTGAATTGATTAAATTAACTAAACTAAAACTAATAAATTAATCGACTGCTGTAATGATTAAGCAAAAACAAATTAAGATGACAGTAAAACTAACAAAGATAAAAGTAAATAAAAACGAGAAAAGATATCAAATTATAAAGGCGTTGTTCAAGTTCACTCATCCACCCCTTACCCAAATATGAATAAAATCAACCTATGAATCTTATATGAAAGAAATCGGGATAACCCTCTTAACCCAAGCGTCCCATTCCGGAGCAAGCTATTCTAATCGCATAACGTCCCATTCCGGAGCAAGTCATACAACTAGCCTAATCACGGGTCTAAAATCCTAGGTTCGGTTTGCTTTCCCATTCCGGAGTCAAACATTCCAAAACCTCATTATTTCGCTCATCACTCAAATCTTAAATCATAAAATCCTGTCCATTTAGATTCCCATTCCGGAGTAGTCTAAACACCACAGCAAACATAATAGAAAATTCTGAGAATAAAATACATTCATGGCATCCAATTAACAAATTCATTCACCAACATAGACATATGAAATAAATCATTCATCACAATTGGAAATTGAACTGAAAAAACTAAAATCCATAAACAAGCAATAAACACCAACAAAATAAACCAATCTTTCATACATAAACTCAATAGATGTTCATAATTCACATCTTAGATATAGGAGATTTAGAGATCCCCCGAACAACTAAATGACTACTCACAATCCATTACAAAATCAAAAGAGTAAAAGAAAGAATAAACCCTGAAATTCATTGAGAAAATCCCGGTTGAATTGCTCGATCTTCGATCTCTTTCTTCAAATCTTCAATGGAGAAAATAACTAAAATTCTGGAAAAACTAACTAAGAACTAGCAAAACTCTTGAAATTTAACTATGAAACTAAAGCAATTTAATCTCAATTACTAATCGAAAATCAAAAACAAGAACGAAAATTGAAGTTTAGGACCGAAGAATATCTCCCAAAATCTCAGCTGCAAAAACTAATAACAAAAACTAACTAAAAAAATCGGAACCCTAGCTAAATAGAAAAGTTCGTTTTTATAGTTCCAGATGGGTCACGGTGACAATGAAATTCATTGTCACCGTGTTCAGTCGAGAATTTCAAATCTGTTTACGCACAGGAAATGGGTCACGGTGACAATGAAATTTATTGTCACCGTGAGGTCTTCGAAGTTTGCTTCTGTCCAGGATTTAGCTATGTCACGGTCACAATGAAAACCATTGTGACCGTGATGTATGTGCTTCTTTGATTCTGCCTTGAGGATTTTTATGTCACGGTCACAATGGAATTGATTGTCATCGTGACATACCTCCTACTTGCATTCTGCCCAATTGTTCACGATGTCACGGTCACAATGAAATCCATTGTGACCGTGACCCATCTAGGCCAGCTCCTGACTCCCACTTCTCTTCATGTCACGGTCACAATGAATTTCATTGTGACCGTGATGTAACTAGAACCTCACCTGCAAAGTGTCATAAAAATCAATCAAAAACTATCTATAATGCATCAAAATTCCAATTTGACTAAAAATAGTAAAATCAACCTAAAGGAAACAAAACCTAACACAAAAACGCAACTAAATACCTAAAATCATATAAAAACACTATGAAAACTAAACACTATATTGAAGTTATCAGTGCACATGAGGCAAGCAGAGTTATGGCCAGGAAAGCCCTCCAGACGGGGTATTACTGGCCTAGTTTGTTCAGAGACGCCCAGGAAAAATTGCGAAGATGTCCGCAGTGCCAAGTGCATGGGAGAATCATCCGACAGAGCGCAGCGGATCAGCAGCTGATAGGAGTCGCCTGGCCATTTGACCAGTGGGACCTTGATATCCTGGGACCTTTCCCCCTGGGAAAAAAGTAGATGAAGTTCCTTATAGTCGCGGTCGACCATTTCTCCAAATGGATCGAAGCCGAGCCTGTGGCCACCATCACAGCCGGAAGGGTCAAGAGCTTTGCATGGAAAAACATCATCTGCAGGTATGGCTTACCCAATGTTTTCATTGCAGACAATGGTAAACAGTTCGACAGCTCTACCTTCAGAGATTTCTGCCAAGGCCTGAAAATCGATTTGAGGTTTACTTCAGTTGCTCATCCCCAAAGCAATGGGATGACCGAAGTCTCCAATCGGACCCTCGTCTAAGGGCTGAAAAAGCAGCTAGGTGAGGCCAAAGGGAACTGGACCAAGGAACTGCAAAGCGTCCTCTGGTCGTACAGAACTTCGCCGAGGGCAGGCACCCGTCAGACTCCGTTCTCTCTGGTTTATGGCACCGAGGCAATGATTCCGGTGGAGGTCAGGCTCCCGTCCTACCGATCGGCACTCTATACTGAGCAGGCCAATGCTCTGGAAAGATGCCAAGACCTGGACCTAGCGGAAGAAAGGAGGGAAAATGCCTACGCTGAAATAGCCGCGTACAAGCAGAGGATAGCCAAATACCACAATGCTAGAGTAAGGCCAAGAACCTTCAGCGCCGGCGACTTCGTGCTTAGAAAAGCAGAGCTGGGATCGGGAAATGCTGGGGTCGGCAAACTTATGCCAAACTGGGAGGGACCCTATGAAGTTTCCAAAGTCCTAGGCCCAGGCACATACAAACTTCGAACCATCGAAGGTCGAGATATCCCGAGAAGCTGGAATGTGGACGTACTCAAAAAATACCATTCGTAGTAACGTACCCACATTCACTAATTAGTAAAAAAAAAAAATTCTTAATCTCTTATTTTTTTCATTGCATGCATAGTCTGACCCGTGTACTAGATTTGATGTCCTGTCCAGGTGCAAAGCACGGAGGGTACCCCCCGCCCCCCCTCAGAGGGTAACGTCAATCCATTAGGACCAATACTCTTCTCGGTCCGAAGATATGGAAGCGACCTAATGAACGTTGTAGCATTAATATGCAAAAATGATGAGCTCATCGCGCGCCCGACGACCCATCCGATCTTAATTACGGAAATGGTCGATCGTAAGCGCCCGGATCGAAGAATTTCCCGATCCGCTGATGCCAAAACTTGTCAATGGCAGACGACTCACTTCCCATTTAGATCTATCAACGGGTGCGACAACACTCAACACTACGCGAGGCGGATACCCACGTAGTGAACCCAGGCCACCATGCAATTTTATGCAAAGGCCATGATCAGGCCACCATGCAATTTTATGCAAAGGCCATGGGTCAACACGCGGTACCTACGCAGCGGTCCCAGGCCAATATGCAATTTTATGCAGCGGCCACGGACCAACATGCGAATGAAGACCATGGCATCAGACTGCGGGATTCCCGACTGCTCACCGATCGCCCGACTCCTTCCAATTCAGGAAGTATCCATAAGTAAAGCACATAGATTATTTTGTCACATAAGTAATAGAAATTACTAAGGCACAGCACCTCACAAAGATAGGAGGAAAAAATCAGTATTATTGAATTCAATTTCACTTGTACAGCTTATAATTTCAAAAAAAAAAACAAACAAAAGAAACACAGAAAATTCAAATCTTCTATATGTACAATGCCTTCTTCAGGAGCTACAGACGCCTGCGGCTGATCGATGCCTAAAGACAACAGAGCCTCGTTGGTGGCCTGAGAGGAGCCGAAGGCAGCTCGGTGAGATGCTGCCTCCCCCTCAGAGACAGGTCCCACAGGCAGAGAGGACCGAGTGACCTCACTAGGAGGCAAGGATTGGGAAGCCCCAGCAGGCGAAAGCCCCGCTCGGAGATCTGCTTCATCATCGCTAGCGGTAGGGTCGGGCAAGGCTGCGGGATCCCCCATCCAGCTGAAGTCGGAATCAGGGAAACGCCTCTCGGCTTCATGGATCAGACGAGATAGAACCCCTGCCTGCGCCTTTGCTAACTCCTCAAGAAGCTGCTCCCTCTAAGAGGCGAGCTCCGCATCCAGTTCGACCCTCCAGGTAGCTTCCCTCTCCTGCCTTGACACTCTCAATGCCTCCCGCTCTTTGCGCAAGCGAATGCACTCGGCCCGTGCTTGATCTCGCTCCCCTCGAAGCCTGGCCCGCTCTAATTTGAGGCTGGCATTTTCACCACTCAACTCGTGGCACTCGGCGTCCAGCACAGTCACCCAATGCTCCAGCCTTCGACCCTGAGTGCCTTCAGCCGCCAAACGGGCATTGTCGCCCTTCAACCTGTCCACCTCGGCCTGACACCGTTCCAACTCCTGAGCGGTTTGGCCCGCCTTCTCGGCAGAAGCCTGTGCTTCCGACCGAAGGGTGGCATACTCCCGTTGAAGTTCAGCCACTTCCATGCGGAGGGTCGAGGCCTCCTTCCGGACGGCCTCATAGCGAGAGTTAACCTCTGTCGTGTTCTTTGCCACAACATCAGCCCTTCCCTTCCAAACTCCTGCCATGAGGTGGAGTCGCTAAGTCCTCCGGCACACCTAACAAAAGGAAAGGGAAGAAGATAAGCAGACAGGGAAAAGACCCCGACGAGCAAATTCCAGCAAGTACTGACAATACGACAGGGAGACCCTACCTCCAGTAGCTGCTGGCTGAGCACACGATATTCTCGGACCAGCTGGTTATCGTCCGCAATCTCTGCATGGTCACTCTCCCGAAGCAAATCTCGGAAGATAAAGCTTGCTACCTGGCTTGAAGACCAGTCTTTACCAAAATGCTCCTCCATAAACCCCCCAATGTGGGAAGGGCATTGGCTGAACCTTTGACGCGACCCACCTTGATGAGCGCCGGCGCCACCAGCGATAACCAGAGCCCCCTCCTCCTGACTTTCTCCCCTCGAGGGGTTTGCAGCAGAGGGGCCAGGACAGTGTGTCTCCCTATCCGATCGGGGTGGGGCCGAAGCCGAAGCGCTCCCCGGGGCCATAGCGGACAGGGGTACGGCGTGAATTGGGGCACCTTCAACAGCCGCTAACCTCTGTCTCTTCCTCTCCTGCTTGGCCTTTAAATCGGCCTCACGTTTTAGCCCGGCCCGCTCAGCCAGCATCTGCTTCAAATCCTTTCCACCAGCCATTTCAACTGCATACAATCACCAGACAAGATGAGTTGGTGCGTTAAAAACCTATCATCTCAGGTAACGAGAACTACTCTTTGGAAACAATGGAGAGGGAAAAATGTACAAGGAATGACGCGCAAACACGAAGTAAGGAATCCGGGGAAAACAAAGAGAGAAAATACTTACTTATTTCAAGAACGACTGAGGGAACCGCGAAGAAAAGTAAGAAGGATTGCTGAGTTACGAGGAACTGAGAAGAAATTTTCACAAAGTAGCACTAAGGGCAACGAGAAGTAAAGGGACAAAGTATCAGAAAAATGCCTGTAACGCGCGCCGGACCAACCCAGCAAAGGCCCTCGCTTATGAATCCGCCTTTGGGATTCGAGGTATGAAAGTTTGCGTCTTTTGATCATGGGCACCACGAGGCATCATCGGTGCGTCCCTCCCAATAGAACATTGGGGAGAACCACCTAGCCTAATGGCACCTAGAGGCACCTTTTGAGATATCACGGAGTCGCCACCCAATTTCAAAGAATTGGGAAAGGTCTCTCACCTCTTGTTGGTCGAGACCAGAGATCCGGTGTTCGGAACTTCCCTCTTATTTATGCTTTGGTTAAGTATAAGTGGATTTTTAACTTTTTAACATTATATCTCTCATCTCACACGATTAATGCATTTAATTAAATTGCGCATATCAATCATTCGAAAGCAATAAAGTAAAAGCAATAAATAAAGCGATAAATGAAAGCGGTAAACACCCAAGCACACAATTACAAGAGAAATCGGGGCGGAATACAACCCCAATAAAAGGAAATTAAAGATATGAATGGGGATGGAATATAATCCCCCAAAAATAAATAAAGTTGCCCCAAAATTAATTACAAGGGGCCAAAGAAAAATAATGTACATAAATTTAAACACTCACGTAAGATTAAAATAAAAGACATGCATAAATCGGGACATTGTTTCAGGAACATTGGTTCCTTCGCGTTTACTTGAAGAAGGTTCGAAGAGTCGCTTTGGTTGTTTGGAAGAAAATCGGGATGAGTGATCCCATTTTTAGAGAAAACTAACTCTTCGTTTTATTATGATATTTTTGATATTTGGCTAAAACAAGGGACATTGGTCCCAATTTTATTAATGAAAAACTCAATTTAGTTGTAAAAGTATTTTTGTAACTTTTTATCTCACGCGTACATAAATAAAATAATTATTTACAAATAAACACAATAAAAGGATGGAGAATTAGAGAGATCTCACCGAACCGACGTGTTCATCCACGTGTCGCGACCCATCAGGGGAGTCGCGGGGCGCTCACGTAACCCGACTCAAGTTAAATCTCAGACAAAAAATTAACATCAAAATATATTAGCAAATATTCTGAAAATTAATCAAATAAAGGCGAGGTAACAACAATAATAAAATTATGGCGATGGTAACAACAATAAAATAACAATAATAATAATAATAATAATAATAATAATAATAATAATAATAATAATAATAATAACAATAATGGGAAATGATAATAAATAATAGTTAAATTATAACAAATAATCATGGCAACAATAATAAATGATAATAATGATAGTAATGGTAATAGCATAATAATGAACATAATATGAATGAATATGATCATAATAATAATAATACCAAGAATAATGGCATGGACAGCCAATAGAATAACAATAATAATAACTACATGTGATAATAATGAATAATAAAAATGATAATAACAAATAATAGCATGAGCCTAAACATGAACACAAGCATAAATAGTGATAACGATAAATAATAATAATATTAGCACATGGACATGAAAATCTATTTGAAGCCAACAAATAACATATTAATGGTGGTATTAACACAGTTAAATGCTAAAAGTAAATAATAGACATGATATTGATAGTAAAAAAAAATATTATTAACAACAATAAATAATATACAAAAAATAATGAGAACAAGTCCAAGGATGTTTACCTTCAGAATTTTTTTTGGATCGGAGAAACGGTGTCTCGATTGATTTTCCTTATCGGATTTGTGATGATAAATATTTGAAGAAAATGTAGAAATTAATATTTTGAAATAAAATCAAGAAAATACTTTGATAAAAAATAGTTTTGGTGGATGATTTGAGCAAAGGAAATTGATTTTCCAAGCTCAAATCACTCAAAAAAAATGGATTATGTATTTTTTATGAAGAAAAATAAATAGATTAAAGATTGAGAAGAGGAAAATGAACTTAAGAAAATTTAGAAGAAGGAATTGAAGAAGAGATTCAGTTGCTGAAGAGAAGAAAATTTGAGAGAAAAGTAAAACAAATCCTTTTAACCAAAAATTGCCGTCCTTCAAAATGAGGGAAAAACCCTCATTTAATCTTGCCTTGGCCAAAAAAAGCAAAGGACAAAAAAGTTTTTATTTTTAGTTAATCCAAAATAGCATAAAATGATGAAACAATCAGACTGAAAAAAAAAACAGACTGAAAACAGCGAAAAAAAGGGACAGGCGAAGACCAGCAGGTCGCGCGGAGGGGGAAGGGCGCGCGCCAGTCTGCTGCGCGCGTGGCAGGCTGCTGCCTCGCGCGCAGGGGGGGCGCGCGGTGCCCCCCGCCTCACGCGCAGGGGCGGCTTGCCACGCAGGCGGCCCCGCGCTGCCGCAAGTGGCACTCGCGATCTTTTTTTTTTTTTAATAAAACTTTGAAACAAAATTATTTATTTTTTTACCCCATTTTAATTTTTAATTTCTAAAATATATTTTTAATTATTTTTCGAAAAAAAATAATTTTGACAAGGGAACGATCGATTCTCACTTTTCTTGCCGAAAATCGGTCTTTTGTTTCATCATCGGGTAATTCTGATCTTGGACCGCCTCGGGACCCGGTGTCTACAGTTGCCCCCAATTTTGGGGAGCTTAGAACACAGGTGCCTAAGTGAGCCAAAATTCAGAAAAGAGAGGGAGAGATGCGTACCTGAGGCGGTCGCTGTCCGGAACTTGGTCTTGCCAGCTTATCGGCATCATAGGATTACTACTGGTAACATGATTGAGGAACGTCAGCTTGTCGACGTGAAACCATGGCTGAACGATTGATAAACACCAGCTTGTCGGTGTGTGAAGGCGCCAGACTTTGAAGAACGCGATTGATAGAACACCAACTTGTCGGTGTGTGAAACCACGGCTGAAGGACTGATAAACACCAGCTTGTCGGTGTGTGAAGGCGCCAGACTTTGAAGAACGCGATTGATAGAACACCAGCTTGTCGGTGTGTGAAACCACGGCTGAAGGACTGATAAACACCAGCTTGTCGGTGTGTGAAGGCGCCAGACTTTGAAGAACGCGATTGATAGAACACCAGCTTGTCGGTGTGTGAAACCACGGCTGAACGACTGATAAACACCAGCTTGTCGGTGTGTGAAGGCGCCAGACTTTGAAGAACGCGATTGATAGAACACCAGCTTGTCGGTGTGTGAAACCACGGCTGAACAACTGATAAACACCAGCTTGTCGGTGTGTGAAGGCGCCAGACTTTGAAGAACGCGATTGATAGAACACCAGCTTGTCGGTGTGTGAAACCACGGTTGAACGACTGATAAACACCAGCTTGTCGGTGTGTGAAGGCGCCAGACTTTGAAGAACGCGATTGATAGAACACCAGCTTGTCGGTGTGTGAAACCACGACTGAACGACTGATAAACACTAGCTTGTCGGTGTGTGAAGGCGCCAGACTTTCCTGCGAAATCAAAAGAGATTTGTATGCAAGGGTAAGTTATGCACGTGCATATGCATATGCCATGCAGGATGCTGGTGACACCATTCATCTGAGTGGCCCAGTGGTCGAGGTGTGATAACTCTTGCTGAAGCGACTCGTGGCTTCGTTTGGTCGATTATGCCCCCAAGTGTCTGAAGGCGCTGTCCTGATTTAGAAACTCTGACTCATAATTATTCAGGGAGGATTGCCCGATGTGTGTCTTTGCTTGAAAGGGGTTGCCCAGGGTAATGCCGCCTTATCGCTCCAAGCGTCATTGTTTTAAAGGTAGTGCGTCCCTCGTGGATTTTCACACTAGCTTTTCTTAGCGGGAGATGCGTCCTTGTCGGATTTTCACATAACCCTGTGCCTTATTTTTTGCCTGGAATGGACCCAACCCAATCCAGCGGCTTTTATTTATTTCATTTTTTGTAGGGCAGACTGCCTGTCGCCAGGTTTTCACCCTGCCCTTTGGCCTAACTTTTGCTTAGAGCGCCAGTCACGGTTTTCATCTCTAACGGCCTTTTTTTTTTTTATAAAGCTTTTGTCGGGTGCAAGGATAAATTGTGTGCGTTGAAATGGGGAGTTGGAGTTGTTGCGAAAGGTCTTTCGGGTATAATTGGCATGTGCTTATATCTTAGACTTTGGTTGTATGTGCTTGGCTCTTTATTAGGAAGGTGCTGTAGGGTTGGCTTCATAGTGGGTAGCAAGATGAGTTGACTGAAGTGCCTGAGTGGTGAGAATAGTAGGGGGTAGATAGTTGTTGTAAAAGGCCTTTCAGGTATAATCGGCGTGTATTTGCGTCTTAGGTCATGGTTGTCTGAGCTTGTTTTCTATCATGAGAGCGCTATAGAATTGGCTTCACATTTGATAGCAGGAGGAGTTGACTGAAGTGCCTGAGTGGCGAGGGTAGCAGAGGGTCGATAGTACCAATGCGCTGATTTTATGCTAGAACCAGACAACTTTGAGTGTGCAAAATGAACTATCATGATCACAGACTACACCCTAAGTGCATGTAAGAGGAAAGTACTTAGCCCTGCAGTGGATAATAGGACCCCTCGGCTTGGGCATCTAGTTGGTGAGAGCAGGAGTAGAGTAGCCATTTAGACTTTACTTTTTATAAAAGAACTAGGAAATGATGAGTTGAACTGCTTTCGCTTCATGTATTTGCAAAAACTGTGTGCATTTCAGCGTGATTTCTCTATACATAATCACCATTTAACATGGATTCAGAATGCAAAAATTACATCTAATCCTGGAGTGGATCCTGTAAGCATCAGACTCCTGTTCCAATCAGCCCTCGCGGGTTTTCTTGATTGAATATTTTCTCTCTTTTTTTTTTATTATTTTTTTAAGCCTCCGCCATGGACCCTCCTTCAATTTGTCAGTATTGGTTGAATTCGCTTTCATCTTCATCTGCCGGGGAGATTGCTGCTTCTGAGAGTGGCTCCTCTTGGTATCAAAGCCTTGGTCTTAACCCTTGTGCAGACTGGTCGAGGTGATGGGTTCCTTATTTGGGGCTTGAATATGAAGTTTCGCGTTTGGCCTTTATTGGCTTTGGCGGTTCGAACCCTGGGATGGCCTTTCGATGGCTGAGACAGGGTGACAGGTTGGGCTTGGATGATTGGGGGTACTTTTATCGGTTTTGGTGGTTTAAGCTTTCGAAATGGTTTTCGACAGCTGGGATTGGGCGGATGGTTTGTGGGTTAGCCTTTTTGGTCCTTTCCAGTAGCTAAAAAGAATGGCAATGTGCAGGCATGTGTAGATCAACAGGATTTGAGCGAAGCTTTTCTTCAAATAGCATTCCCTTGCCCCCCTGATCAATTCTCTCTTTTCTTCTCTCTTCTTTTTTTTTTTAATATTTTTTTTTAACAATCCATTTTTTTTTGCACCCCGATTTTCTTTCTTTTAACAAGTTTTGCTCAAATCCTAAAGTTTACATATACGTGCACTTTTCATCTTAACCACTGGGACCATTGTTGTTCAATCTGGTCGAGCATGTAAGTTTTAGTAGGGGATTTGGCTACAAGGGTTCTGGATGGTTAAGGGTCAGTTATAATTGGTTTTGAGGGTGCACATTTCAAATGGTTGAGAGGAAAGTGTTCACATTGTTTGGTTCTGATGAGTTGTATTCTGGTGAGTTATGTTTTCTTCGTGAAGGTCTTGAGTCTCATTCGCCTAACTCCTGATGTAGCTTTCGAAGCTTGATCTTATTTGTGGCATCATACGCATCCTAGATGTCGTGGGAGTGCAGAGAAATGGCTTTCAACATTCGGTTTGTCGTCATGTTGGCACGTGGAAGTAGTATTGATCTCAAGAATGTCTTTGTCAATTTTCAGCACGTCATACCAGGTCCAGGCAAAGGCTCTTTTTATTTATTTTATTATTATTATTTTTTTATCTCTCAAATTTCATCTCGCTTCAGGAGTCATAACAGATGCCATCAAGATTTTCTTTGGGTTCTCCCAAAGTTCCGAGATTGAATGGAATGGCATTAGTTGAACCAATGTCAAATATAAATGTGCCATGATTATGCATAATGAAATCATAAGAAACATCACACAAGATAGCAAAACCATCCATTTCATTCAATAAAACTATAATTAAAACTGTCATCATTAAATAGTTCAGAAATAAAAAAAGAACATCTAAATAGCTACTTCCTTCTTCTCTTGCCAACGCGGACGCTGCAGTCAACGGCCTATTATCACTTTTGGGAACCATTCCCCTCACTTCTCAGCTCCTCATCAATTAAGTGTAGAATTTGACTCCTTAGAATTCGGCACTCGTCAATCTCGTGCCCGGTACGCTGATGGTAGGCACAATACAGATCTGCTCGGTGATTGGGGCGCCCTTGGCCCCTGGCAGGTTGGGCCGGCATTGACTGTATTTTCCCCTTGCTGACAAAATGATCGAAGTGCTTGGACAGGGGTTTTTTCAGTATGGCATAGTGACTCAGAGTCATTCCGAAGGTCGGGGTCCTTGTGGCTCTAAAACCTTCTCCATCGCCCCCTGTAAAACTTAAGCTCCCGTGACTACCCTGGCGATATTCAGGATCTGTGATCTGGTTGCTATCGATCAGATCCTGAATCTCGTGCCTCAGCCTAGCACAATTATCCGTCATATGGCCAGTGTGTTGGTGGTAGGCGCAGTACTCGCCTTCCTTGTGCCCGGGCTGCCCCCAGGTCTTTGCCAGCTTGGACGGCAATGGTTGTAACACCCCCTTCTTCATCAGCCTTTCCAGGACCCAGGACAAAGGTCTGCCTAAATTAGAGTAATGCCTCTGAGCCATCTCAACCATTGGCGCTTTCCCCATCCTTTTTGTACCTCTGTTGTCACCATAGTAACCAATTTCGAGACTTGCAGGGCTAGTAACGGCCCCATTGGGAGGTGTCCGGGTAGTTGTAAGCTTGGACCTCATGATCTCCTCCTCAAGATCAGCTAATCTCTTTTTAGTGTTTGCGGGACTGAGAGGACCCATCGGCTGTAAGGGCCCTAGTCCTTTTCCTCTTTCCATTTGTTCGATCAGTGAGTTGGGTGTCGTCTCGCCTCTAGGCTTAAGAGCGAATGGAGACATTACAGCCATCGTCGCGTACTCCTTTTTGGTCGCGGTTAGCTCAAATCGGTTAAGTGTAGCTGCAGTGACTTGGGCTTGAAGAATTAGTGCCGCGGCGCCCAACCTTTCCTTAATTGTGGCTGACAACCTCCCTTCAAGTTTTTCAAACTTTTCATCTAGTTCTCGGGCAATCATGACACGGGCCTCTTTAATCTGTCGCGAAGGACCAGCCATTCCCAATGTCTATGGATACTCTGACTAAGACGGTAGATCTTTGCCAACCACTTCGAATTCTGCTTACTCTTCAGATAGCTATGAGGACCCCAGAACCTTCCAGGTGAATGGTGTATGATGGCTGAAAAATCAAAGGGGTTAGGATGATGCATGGATGAGATGTAATGCATGATCGTGCTATGCAGATAGTCCTTAATGAGTGAAAGATTATTAGATCACAGTGATGTGATGCGATGCATGAAAAAAATCGCACGTACGATGATATGTATGCGTGAAAAAGGTATGCGGACAAAAGGATATACACACACAAAAATGAAATGCATGTGTTTATGTTGAGCATTTTCTATATATGCTTATTATACCGCAAGTATACGGTGTACCGCAATAGTACTTAAGATGTCGATCCCACGAGGAACGTGTTTACACACTATTACTAATTGATTTTAATCTTGTTTACAATGATTAATTAATGGTAGAGTTGATTTTAATCTAATCTAACATGTAAACTAATTAAACCTAGTTAATGATAGTCAAAAGAAGATAAAATAAATCATGAAGAATTAAAAACAATGAACTTGATTCCATCATTTAAATTAACATCTTTCATCTTTTCATGCAAGCCAAGTTAGAATAAACTTTTAACTCACTCTCTCGACATGAATTAAAATGCCTAAAACATACAATTAAAATTCTAACTCACAATTTTCATTAATGAATTAGAGGTTTCTAATTACATATTTTAAGAATAAACACTAACCTATAGCAATTATCTCAATATATCGATCCCTCAAATATATCTTAATAATGAATCTCTATTAAATGTCAGATAAAGTAAACTCTCGAATTACTTTAACTTGTAAAAATCATGCAAAAGATATTAATAAAGAATCTACAATGAAAGACTATGAAAGTAGATAGAAATAGAAAGAATTATAATATGCAAGTTCATTAAAATGATATTCATAAAAATATTGGAGAAGAATTAAAAATAAGAGAATAAGATAGAAGCCTTTCAACCCTTTTCTCAATCTCTTGAAAATATATTTTCTCCTCCTTGATCTTCTTCTTCAAAACATAAAACTAAATAGAAATTTAACTAAGAAAAATCTATCTTACAAAATACAGAAAAATTACTTAACTAAAAATTCATCCTCTAAAATTACAGTTAAACTACATATTTATAGATATTAATCTAAGAATTGTGTCCCTTGAGAATGGTTGCAAAGTTTGGTGAAAGAAGACAACTTTTCATGCGTCTTTTGGCTCAAAACTGCCCCAACGGTCGTCTCTGTCGCGATCGTAACGTTGTCGGGATCGCGACAGAACGCGCTTGCCCGTTTTCTTCCTTCTTTCTTTCTCTTCCTCTCTGGCCAGTCACGTCGCGTTACTCCCCATCACGGCGTGTCTTCTCGCGTGTGTGGCGTGACTGGCGCTCACGCCTCGCTTCCTTCTCCCCTTTCTCTTCTCTTTCCTTTCTTTTCTTTCTTTCCTGGCTTCTCGTCACGTCGCGTGACCTTAGCTCACGGCGTGACTCCTCTCTCTCAGTCCTTCCCTTCTTTTCTTTCTCTTTTTCTTCTCTCTCTTCTTCAGTCACGTCGCGTTACCTACGGTCACGTCGCGTGACTCTTGTGTGTGGCGTGACCTGCTCCTTTGCTCTCGTGATCCTCTCCTTCTTTATCTGTTCTTTTCTTCATTTTTCACCTAAAAATAACAGTAAACACACAAACATGCACTCTAATACAAATAATCATAAATTAACACATCACATCAAATTTACACACAATAGCATAATTAATTTACATAAATACATACAAAATAAATACTAAATTATACTTCAATTTAGCTCCTATCAAATTCCCCCACACTTAACCCTTGCTTGTCCTCAAGCAAGAGAAAAGACATGAACAAATTCAACAGCCAGTAACATAATTACAAAGCAATGTTCATTCAGCATATACACTAAAGTTGCAAAGATCAACTATCCCAAAAACTCACACATATCAATAAATCAAAATTCAAAATATGCATTAAAAATTCATCAAGTTTCCTAACTTTACTACTTCCAACATAAAGAATATAAAGTCTCAAAAACTAAACATGACTTAAAAGAGAGAAAATTGATCATAAAAGTTAAAAATCTAAGATTTCTAGTCACCTTTTAGGACAATTGAAGCTCACTTACCCTTAATCAAATCTCATGGCATTTTTAGACTCTTTTTCTTTTCTTTTGATTTTTCTTTTTATTTTCTAGCAAGAGAAAGTATATGGGTGCGTTTTACGCTCCATCCCATATTTTTGCAATTTTGATATATATCTTGCTCTCTCTTTTTTTTATAACTTAAGTGGGTGCATTTTATGCTCCATCCCACTTATTTTTATTTTTCTTTTATTTTTAGTCCTCATCCATTATTGAAAAGAAATAAGGGCAAGTATTATGGCTATAGTTTCCATAGGCAACTAGAAACTTAAAATTTTAAACAAAATGAGCAAATTCTAACTTTAAAAACATGGTAGGTAAAGAGACTAAATAATCTATAATGTTGAAATAAGAAAACCAAATAACTTGAAAAACTTAAAACACATACCAAAAATTTTTGAAAAACTGATAAAAATGAGCATAAAAGATAATGAAATTAACAACCTATATCATATACCAAATAAACAATGCTTTATAATAAAGCTTACTCAAAAGCCTAATTGAAATATAAAAACACACAAACAAAAACAATCATGCAATTTACATACATAATACCTACACAAACTCACAAACACAGTCACAAATATCACAACACACAACACAGTCATTCCCCCACACTTAAAACCAACATTGTCCTCAATGTGAAGGAATGACACACAAAAACAATAAGTAAAAGAAACAAATAAAATAAAGAGAAAGAAAACTCCCCTATCATGGTGATGGTGGAGGTGATGGAACCACAAAACCCGATTGTGTCAAGAAATTATCAAACTTGTACTCCAGCCTCCTTTGACGTCGCTCAATGGAAGATAATTTCTCTTGCATATTAGATAACAGTGAGGGGATGTTATGGCTAGATGAGCCAACCTCAGGAGCAGCACCCAAAGCAGTATCAATATCGGGCAGCACTTCATCCTCACTTGCCTCCTCCTCACCTTTTTCTTCTTGTGCCTCTACTTGTGGCTCAGAAATTCCAGCAATATCCCTCCAACATGATCGAGCGCGTGCCGGAATTTCCTGAAAATTATTGCCAACAACCTCTTCACGAACTAACATATTCTTATTAAAATAATGGCAAGGAAAAACTCTATAGTAAGCATCAAGATCCACAGTTAAATTGTTTGCAATACTAGAAATAACATGTCCATGTGTTAAAGGTGAATCATGCTTATGTACACATTGCAACAATTGACTTACTATCCAAAAAGGCCAACATACGTCCTTGCGTTTATGTACACACCACATCAAAAACAACTCATTATATGAAACTCTATTAAATTCAGACCTATTAAAAACTAAAGAAGCTAAAATCCTATGCAAAATCCAATATCTTAAATCTTTAATAAACATGGATTTAGCATCCCTAGCCCTATAACGAGTTTGCAAATCAGTCAAAAATGTCCAAAATTCATGTGGCTTAAAAGATTTAGGTGGATCAGTTAAACCCGTTTGAGAAAATCTAAACATCCTATTCATCATAAAATAAGTTAAAGTATAAGGTTTTCCAGCCATCCTAAAATCTAACCAATTCTCATTATTATCATTCTTTTTTAAGGTGGTGTAGAATTCTAAAATTAAATCAGGACGCACATCTTCATGCATAGATGCAAATTTAAATAACCCACATACTCTTAACATGTCATTAACTACTTCTAGCATGCCAATTTGATTAAGTAAAGAGTCAGGAAAATACTTACATTGCATCAAATGCCTATCACGAAGAGTTAAATACCTACTCCCTTCATCCACAGAAAAAATGGGAAATAATGCACCATAATGAGAAGCAATGTTCACTTCTTCAACTTCCTGCTCTTCTTGTTCAATTCGAGAAACAGAGGGATTCTTTGTTCTCACCATATTTGTGGATTAGTGAAACAAGGATTGAAAGAAAACAGAGAGTAAAATGGAACTGCTAACAAAGAAAGAAACACAGATGAGGAAATGCCAAAATAAATAAAGAAATGAAATACGGAAATAACTAAAAACAATGAAAATGAAATAAAAAGAACAAGTACAAATCCCTAATACCGAAATACAAACGAAATGCAGCTTTGTTATGCAAGAAAAATACCTAAATCAAGTGTGTTAGGGGAAAGTAGAAAAGAAAAATGAAATTAAACTGACAAACCTGGAAATAGAATGCAAATCCCGTAATCCCCAAGAAAATTGAAGAAAAGAGAAAAGAAACAGAATGCTAAAATGAAGAACAATAAAAACGAGAAGAAAACAGAGGATTGAAGGTTGAAGAAGAAACGAAAAAGGAAAAGAAGAAATGAAGTTCTCGGTGGAAGAAGAAGAAAAAGAAGAAAGGAAAGTCTTTTACTCGTGACCTGTGTTGGGCAAAATAAAACTAACAGTGAAATGAAGTAAAACATGAAGCGTCACAACTTTTAGGGTTTTAAAATTTAAATTCCCGCTTTTAATTCTCCTTTTTTCTATGTTTTTAATGCTTAAATGTAAAATTAAGTTAATGTAATTAAAATTAAATCATATCAATCAGAAAAGAAAAGAAAACAAACCCAAATAATAGAAAAATAATAAGTAAAATAATAAAAGAAAAGAAAAAAATTAAAACGTGCCTGATTACCTGATATACCCGTCACGAGTCGTGAGGCAACGTCACGACTCGTGACGGTCTTCACTTACCTGGGAGAAGAGCTTCAAGCGAAATCCTCAGACCGTCACGTCGCGTGAAGCAACATCACGAGACGCGAGCCCTGCCACAATCGCATTCTGTCGCGATCGCAATACTTGCCGCGATCGCGACAGAAGCAACGTCTGCAAAACACACTTTTTTTTATATTATTTATTTTTCTATTTAATTTTTTTTTCTTTTTATATTTTTTAAACAAATCTAATCTTACTAAATTAGTTATTATTTAAAAATAAATATGTTATTAGCATTAAAATCTAAATTACAAAAAATAAAACTACCTAAACTAATCTAAAACAAACCACAATAAATTTAAAAAGACAATATAACAAAGTAACCTAAATAAAAGAACTAGATATATCATGGCTTAATGTGCTCCCTAGGATTTTCCTCAGTCTTACTTGGAAGACATCTGTAACACCCCTTACCCATACTTAGGCGATCCCATCCGATATGGAGTAAGATGCCGTAGGAGTAAAGGTGCCACCACACAGATACAGAAATATACATACAACAATACAGGGTAATTTAAAACTTTACAAGACCATTCAAAGAAGCTGATCATGCATTAATATAATAGAAGCATTACATTACTGTTCTGATCAACTTAGAGATATAAAAGATAATTACATATCCCAAAATTACAAATACAAAAGCGGAAGCTAATACAAAATCATATGAGAGTTCTATACAAAAAGAATCATAAAGCTACAAAAATAAGCCATACACTAAGACCCTGCTGTGTTGGCTTCGATGGCGACGACTCTCCCACAAGCAACTCCTTCCGCACCTGCACGGGTAAACACTCCGTGCTAAGCGATAAACGCTTAGTGGGGAAAACACACATATAGCAAAAGGACAACCATTCACAACGGTCGTCAAGGCAAATCACATGCGTACTTTATGTACAATGATCATCATGGCATGGCAATAATAATAAACTCATGCTTGCATACATAAAGCCATTCATCAAAAGATTCATATCAATAACCATATTTTCATAACAAATTACGTGTTCACCATTGAATCCATAAGGATAGCATATGTTTCCCATATATCAATTCATACAAAACACTGTAATCGTTGAAACACTAAAACACTTGCTGACTCAAGGGAGTGGATAACGAGTATACGGACAGTACTTTACGGGTACGAGCCGAGAAAATTCATTTTACATTTAACTTTTTTTTTTACAAAACATTACTAAGGGGATCCTAAACAAGATCCATTCGTTCAAGGGTTCACAAGGAACCAATCGGGGACCTGATCGGGGTCCAACAGAAACAGAAGCTGAAGCAAAGACTCTATTAGGCATGCCTAACTATCCACTGACTAGACTCTAGCAGGTCATATATCAACCATTCAATCCATTTCATAATTTCCAAAATCATCATCGTCAAATGAGCATCATCATACCATAGTTACACTTGCATATTATTTATAGAATACCAAGCATAAATCTCATAACTGCTAAAGTAAACTGAAGTTCAAGGCACACGCGAAGAAAGAAAACTCATTCAGCATACAAGGGACTGTCGCGCTCGCGACAGAGACCAAAGTCTCTTCGCTGCGCGCGCGCGACAGATTTCGCGACCGCGGGGAGGACGGAAGAGCCAGGCTCTGTCGCGCTCGCGACGGGTGTCGCGATCGCGACAGAAGACAAACGGTGCTGTCGCGATCTCGCGACGCATCGCGTGCTCGCGATAGCACTTGGCAACAATACTCTCTGTCGTGATTGCGACAGTCATCGCGCTCGCGACAGAGGGTATACAACACTTCGGCTATCGCGGGCTCGCGATGGATGTCGCGTGCTCGCGACAGCGAAGCTCCCAACACCGCTCTCTGTCGCGATCGCGACAGCGTCGGGATTTTGAAAATCTGCAGAAATTCTGCAGATTTTCCTCTTCCATTTCCTCCTCCAACCACACAAATCTCAATCAAATGTCTCTTACCTCAATTCCAGCCACCCATTAACATCAACAACCATATTAGAACATTTATTCACAATAAACCTCATCCAATCCATCAATTTACACATTCAATTTCAAGAATCAATCAAAAACCCAATTTATGCATCAAACCACATTAATTCTAAGATTTCCCTAATTAACTCATGCCTTTGCAAGATCCACACTTCAAAGCAAATACCCATATCATATACATCAAAATAAAGAACATCTAACAACCTAATTCCATGAAATCATCAAAACACATCTATGAACATCTTCACATGCAAAAGCAAGAATTCCCAAACCTTCAAAATCCTTAGCTCCTAGTGCTTAGTTCCACTAGATCTAGCAAATTCCTTTCCTTTAGGATCCCGGGGAGGCTCAACTAGGAACAAAACAACACAACACACAAACACCAAAACTCAACTTCAACCCCAAATCCGAAAATAAGAAAAGAGAAGAAGATGGAGAATCAAATGAAGAAAATGAGAAGAAATGCAGTAGATTTACCTTTAAAATGCTATGCAAAGATCAATTTCCACCACTAGAGGCTTGGATCTAAGCTAGAGCACTTAAGAGAGTGAAAAAGGGGAAGAAGAAGAAGGAGAAGAAGAAAAACGGGAATGGGTTTTTAGAAATATCTGATTTTTCTCTTTTTACTTCTTTCTCTTTCCCACTTTACACATGTCCAACATCTAGTGGAGGAGATTGTTCACTCACACCCTAACTAAGTGCATCACACACACACAATGAGACACTCTATTAATGCATCCTAATCAAGTGTGAGCAACACACACAAGTGCAACTCCTAATTCACACCCTACAACCATATGCATGCCCACATACTAAATCAAACCCACTAGTGCATATCCTACTATGGTGCACTCATGCACACACACAACTCTAACCCAACTAATTCACACCAAGGCACCATGCATGCACCCACGTGTTAGCAAAACCCTTAAAACAAGTAAAATTATCAAAATGCCCTTATGATCCAAAACTCATGCAATTGCACACACATACATATATGGCTCATTCAACTAGGGGGCAAACGGGGTGTGACAACATCCTAGATTTCTAGAAGGTAAAGAATTTGCAAGTTGGCCTATTTGAACCTCAAGATTATGAATAGTAGCAGCATGATTTTTAGCAATTTGGTCAAATTTTTCTTCAAGTTTCTTTGACTTTCATCTTGAGAATGCATCTTACAATTAATTTCTTCAATGAACTTATCAATTTTAACCTCAAAGGCCCCAAACCTATCTTGTGGTTGTTGGTATCCTACACCTCTATTTTGGTTGTTAACATTATTATTCCCCCAAGAAAGGTTAGGATGGTTTCTCCAACCAGCATTATATGTGTTAGAATAAGGATTTCCACGACCTTGGTTTTGAAGAAAATTAACTTGTTCTTCCTTATTAACCATGCCTAAATTGCAATTATCACTCTTATGTCCTTGTTGACCACACACATTGCATGCATTTAATGAATTACCACCCAAACTTAGACTATTAACTCTATGATTTAATGCTTCAATTTGGGCTTGTAATGCAACCATAGAATCTATTGAATGTACTCCCCTAGCATTAGAATTATTATACTCCCTTACTCTTTCAGGAGGCCACATACAGTTATTCATTGCCATCTCTTCTAATAGCTCATATACTGCATCAATTGTTTTTCTCATTAAAGATCCACCAGCAGCAGCATCAATAGTTCCCCTTATGGTAGGATTTACACAATTATAGAATGTTTCCATCAACAACTCTCTTGGCAAGTTATGGTGTGGACACATCCTTTGCAATTCCTTGAATCTTTCCCAAGCCTCATATAATGATTCATTTTCATTTTGAACAAATGTAGTAATATCCTTAATGATTTTTGCAGTTTTGGCCAATGGAAAATATTTTGATAAAAATGCTTGGGCCAATTGGTCCCAAGTAGTTATAGATCCTCTTGTTAGGGAATTCAACCAAGCTTTTGCTTTATCCTTCAAAGTGAATGGAAAAGGCCTAAGCTTGATTGCATCAGCCGAAACCCTATTTATCTTAAAGGTATCACAAATCTCAAGAAAATTTGCCAAATGAGCATTTGGATCCTCATTTGCCAAACCATAAAATTGAATACTATTTTAAATCATTTGTAATAATGAAGGCTTAATTTCAAATTGATTGGCATTTATCGTAGGTCTTACCACTCCTTGTTGAGCACCACTCAAAGCAGGTGTGACAAAGTCCATCAATCTTGGTGGATTTTCTTCAGCCATGATAATTGATCTCCTATTTTTGTTCTTCTTTTTATTGGATTTCCGGTTACTCAATAAAAACCTCTCAATTTCAGGATTTAAAGGCTCAAGCTCTTCTAAAGAACTCCTTGTACTAGGCATGAACTTCTAAAATCCTGTAAAAACAAAACACAAAATTAATTTAAACAAATAAACAAATTAAAACAAAAGAAAATATTGTAATCCAAAATCATAAATCAATTTTCACAATGGCATAGAACCGCTCCCCGGCAACGGCGCCAAAAACTTGTTAAGCATTTTCTATATATGCTTATTATACCGCAAGTATACGGTGTACCGCAATAGTACTTAAGATGTCGATCCCACGAGGAACGTGTTTACACACTATTACTAATTGATTTTAATCTTGTTTACAATGATTAATCAATGGTAGAGTTGATTTTAATCTAATCTAACATGTAAACTAATTAAACCTAGTTAATGATAGTCAAAAGAAGATAAAATAAATCATGAAGAATTAAAAACAATGAACTTGATTTCATCATTTAAATTAACATCTTTCATCTTTTCATGCAAGCCAAGTTAGAATAAACTTTTAACTCACTCTCTCGACATGAATTAAAATGCCTAAAACATACAATTAAAATTCTAACTCACAATTTTCATTAATGAATTAGAGGTTTCTAATTACATATTTTAAGAATAAACACTAACCTATAGCAATTATCTCAATATATCGATCCCTCAAATATATCTTAATAATGAATCTCTATTAAATGTCAGATAAAGCAAACTCTCGAATTACTTTAACTTGTAAAAATCATGCAAAAGATATTAATAAAGAATCTACAATGAAAGACTATGAAAGTAGATAGAAATAGAAAGAATTATAATATGCAAGTTCATTAAAATTATATTCATAAAAATATTGGAGAAGAATTAAAAATAAGAGAATAAGATAGAAGCCTTTCAACCATTTTCTCAATCTCTTGAAAATATATTTTCTCCTCCTTGATCTTCTTCTTCAAAACATAAAACTAAATAGAAATTTAACTAAGAAAAATCTATCTTACAAAATACAGAAAAATTACTTAACTAAAAATTCATCCTCTAAAATTACAGTTAAACTACATATTTATAGATATTAATCTAAGAATTGTGTCCCTTTAGAATGGTTGCAAAGTTTGGTGAAAGAAGACAACTTTTCATGTGTCTTTTGGCTCAAAACTGCCCCAACGGTCGTCTCTGTCGCGATCGCGACAGAACGCGCTTGCCCGTTTTCTTCCTTCTTTCTTTCTCTTCCTCTCTGGCCAGTCACGTCGCGTTACTCCCCATCACGGCGTGTCTTCTCGCGTGTGTGGCGTGACTGGCGCTCACGCCTCGCTTCCTTCTCCCCTTTCTCTTCTCTTTCCTTTCTTTTCTTTCTTTCCTGGCTTCTCGTCACGTCGCGTGACCTTAGCTCACGGCATGACTCCTCTCTCTCAGTCCTTCCCTTCTTTTCTTTCTCTTTTTCTTCTCTCTCTTCTTCAGTCACGTCGCGTTACCTACGGTCACGTCGCGTGACTCTTGTGTGTGGCATGACCTGCTCCTTTGCTCTCGTGATCCTCTCCTTCTTTATCTGTTCTTTTCTTCATTTTTCACCTAAAAATAACAGTAAACACACAAACATGCACTCTAATACAAATAATCATAAATTAACACATCACATCAAATTTACACACAATAGGATAATTAATTTACATAAATACATACAAAATAAATACTAAATTATACTTCAATTTAGCTCCTATCAGTTTACATATACATTTTATTTTATTTTTAACATGCACGAATGACACGTGATGCATGAGTATGCTGTGCAGCATCAACAACCACATGCAAGCAGGTAGATCCTTCCAACCTTATCACTCCCATACACGAGGTCGTGCGGTCTCTTTCCTAGGCGGGCTTCATCCGAGGGTTAACAGGGAACCCATCGGACGCGTATGGTGCACGGTGAAAAGCCGGCAGCATAACAGTCTTAATCTAATGCGCATTCGTATGGGTTTTGGCCATTACGTATTTGGACAATTCAATCAAGTTAAGGTGGGCTCACCGGGGCATGAAAGCCTTTATTAAAAGATCACTTAACTTGCTTGATTTTGTTTAATACGCGACTGCCCATGTCACAAGCATCATATTAAGGAGCATACCACCTAGTGGAAGTTTCTATTCGCCATTACATGGGCTTTGGTCAGGGTGATTCTTTTTATTTTTTAGGCTACCCAAGCATGGTCCGCGCCAACGGGTCTAGCTCATCCCGAGCATAACGACCGATCGGGTCTCCATTTTGATATACCAAAAGGTACAAGGCTTGGGCTGGTGATTATCCTTAACACTTTCCTACAATGAGTGAAAGTAGGGTCGTGCTTCGGGAATGCACCGGGGTAAAATAGGGACCAACTAGCGTAAGTCTAAGGCTCTAAAATGATATGATGCAATTTTGGCGAGAGATAGAATTTTAAACTTTAAAAACCCAATTATACTTTAACCAAAGCACTTTCAAAGCGAAGTCTCAAACACAAAGTCCCCAGTGGAGTCGCCACTGTGACGCGCGCCGGACCAACCCAGCAAGGGCCCTCGCTTGTGAATCCGCCTTTGGGATTCGAGGTATAAAGGTTTGCGTCTTTTGATCATGTGCACCACGAGGCATCATCGGTGCGTCCCTCCCAATAGAACATTGGGGAGAACCACCTAGCCTAATGGCACCTAGAGGCACCTTTTGAGGTATCATGGAGTCGCCACCCAATTCCAAAGAATTGGGAAAGGTCTCTCACCTCTTGTTGGTCGAAACCAGAGATCCGGTGTTCGGAACTTCCCTCTTATTTATGCTTTGGTTAAGTATAAGTGGATTTTTAACTTCTTAACATTATATCTCTCATCTCACACGATTAATGCATTTAATTAAATTGCGCACATCAATCATTCGAAAGCAATAAAGTAAAAGCAATAAATAAAGCGATAAATGAAAGCGGTAAACACCCAAGCACACAATTACAAGAGAAATCGGGGCGGAATACAACCCCAATAAAAGGAAATTAAAGATATGAATGGGGACGGAATACAATCCCCCAAAAATAAATAAAGTTGCCCCAAAATTAATTACAAGGGGCCAAAGGAAAATAATGTACATAAATTTAAACACTCACGTAAGATTAAAATAAAAGACATGCATAAATCGGGACATTGCTTCAGGAACATTGGTTCCTTCGCGTTTACTTGAAGAAGGTTCGAAGAGTCGCTTTGGTTATTTGGAAGAAAATCGGGATGAGTGATCCCATTTTTAGAGAAAACTAACTCTTCGTTTTATTGTGATATTTTTGATATTTGGCTAAAACAAGGGACATTGGTCCCAATTTTATTAGTGAAAAACTCAATTTAGTTGTAAAAGTATTTTTGTGACTTTTTATCTCACGCGTGCACAAATAAAATAATTATTTACAAATAAACACAACAAAAGGATGGGGAATTAGAGATATCTCACCGAACCGACGTGTTCATCCACGTGTCCCGACCCATCAGGGGAGTCGCGGGGCGCTCACGTAACCCGACTCAAGTTAAATCTCAGACAAAAAATTAACATCAGAATATATTAGCAAACATTCTGAAAATTAATCAAATAAAGGCGAGATAACAACAATAATAAAATTATGGCGATGGTAACAACAATAAAATAACAACAACAACAACAACAACAATAATAATAATAATAATAATAATAATAATAATAATAATAATAATAATAATAACAACAATAACAATAATGGGCAATGATAATAAATAATAGTGAAATTATAACAAATAATCATGGCAACAATAATAAATGATAATAATGATAGTAATGGTAATAGCATAATAATGAACATAATATGAATGAATATGATCATAATAATAATAATACCAAGAATAATGGCATGGACAGCCAATAGAATAACAATAATAATAACTACATGTGATAATAATGAATAATAAAAATGATAATAACAAATAATAGCATGAGCCTAAACATGAACACAAGCATAAATAGTGATAACGATAAATAATAATAATATTAGCACATGGACATGAAAATCTATTTGAAGCCAACAAATAACATATTAATGGTGGTATTAACACAGTAAAATGCTAAAAGTAAATAATAGACATGATATTGATGGTAAAAAAAAATATTATTAACAACAATAAATAATATACAAAAAATAATGAGAACAAGTCTAAGGATGTTTACCCTCAGAATTTTTTTTGGATCGGAGAAACGGTGTCTCGATTGATTTTCCTTGTCGGATTTGTGATGATAAATATTTGAAGAAAATGTAGAAATTAATATTTTGAAATAAAATCAAGAAAATACTTTGATAAAAAAATATTTTTGGTGGATGATTTGAGCAAAGGAAATTGATTTTCCAAGCTCAAATCACTAAAAAAAAATGGATTATGTATTTTTTATGAAGAAAAATAAATAGATTAAAGATTGAGAAGAGGAAAATGAACTTAAGAAAATTTAGAAGAAGGAATTGAAGAAGAGATTCAGTTGCTGGAGAGAAGAAAATTTGAGAGAAAAGTAAAACAAATCCTTTTAACCAAAAATTGTCGTCCTTCAAAATGAGGGAAAAACCCTCATTTAATCTTGCCTTGGCCAAAAAAAGTAAAGGACAAAAAAGCTTTTATTTTTAGTTAATCCAAAATAGCATAAAATAGTGAAACAATCAGACTGAAAAAAAAACAGACTGAAAACAGCGAAAAAAAGGGACAGGCGAAGACCAGCAGGTCGCGCGGAGGGGGAAGGGCACGCGGAAGTCTGCTGCGCGTGTGGTGCCCCCGCACCGCGCGCGGCAGGCTGCTGCCTCGCGCGTAGGGCATCATGCGAGGCGCCTGCCTCGCGCGCAGGGGGTCACGCGGCGCGGTGCCCCCCGCCTCACGCGCAGGGGCGGCTTGCCGCGTAGGCGCCCCTGTGCGCTGGGGCAGCATGCCGCGCAGGCGGCCCCGCGATGTTTTTTTTTTTTTTTTTAATAAAATTTTGACACAAAATTATTTATTTTTTTACCCCATTTTAATTTTTAATTTCTAAAATATATTTTTAATTATTTTTCTAAAAAAACCAATTTTGACAAGGGAACGATCGACTCTCACTTTTCTTGCCGAAAATCGGTCTTCTGTTTCATCATCGGGTAATTCTGATCTTGGACTGCCTCGGGACTCGGTGTCTACAACGCCTATTTATAGGCCTGAGCCCCAGCAACTCCACCATTAAAGCCCCGCCACGTACCCAGAGATGTTACGGCTACATGAAGAACCAAGCGTCGTCCTCGATACGCACACAGCAATCAATGAAAATAACTTCGTGAACAGACGCGTCCCTTCAGTTGGCAGCCTTTTCGAGTCTGTACCCTCGCTAACAGATGACCTCGGATCGGGACAGCTCAAGCGGCGTTCCCCCCAAGCGGAACGGCAAAGGCAACCTTACGCCCGATCGGACCTGTTGAGGGGGGGGGGGGGGACAAGTGATAACACAGCAAATACCATCTGCCTTCAGGCCCATGAAGTCGGCCCAAATATTGGCAAGGCCCAAGGTCCACAAGGCGAAGCAAACAGGCACGAGCCCCAAGGAGGACCGATCGGACGACGTGACATCCCGTCCCATCAGCCGCCTGACACAAGGCAGTGCTCACCTCAACCTCCTGCTCGCTGTCACTTCGCCGGATACCTACCCTGACAGCCAGAGATCACCCCCCCTAGGCACTCAAGTGCCCCTCAACATCTCTTATAAATAGCCCAGCCAGCGATGGCCTCAGGTATTGAACCTTGAGCACTCTCTCTCTATAAGCTTTCTCTCTCCAGTTATTGACTTAAGCTTCGGAGTGCTTACGCCTGATCCGACCGGGCATTCTTTCTTTCAGGTCGCTCTCACCCGATCGGTCGTTTCCTCCCTCTCCAGATAAAGATAATTCAGGCTTTGTTATCTCCAGATAAAGATATTACTGAGTTATCTTTATCTGGAGAGGGAGGAAATGACCGATCGGGTGAGAGCGACCTGAAAGGAATAATGCCCGGTCGGACCGGGCGTAAGCACTCCGAAACTTAAGTCAGTAACTTGAGAGAGAGAAAGCTTATAGAGAGAGAGTGCTCAAGGACCAATACCTGAGGCCATCGCTGGCTGGGCTATTTATAAGAGATGTTGAGGGGCACTTGAGTGCCTAGGGGGGGTGATCTCTGGCTGTCAGGTAGGTATCCGGCGAAGTGACAGCGAGCAGGAGGTTGAGGTGAGCACTGCCTTGTGTCAGGCGGCTGATGGGACGGGATGTCACGTCATCCGATCGGTCCTCTTTGGGGCTCGCGCCTGTTTGCTTCGCCTTGTGGACCTTGGGTCTTGCCAATGTTTGGGCCGACTTCATGGGCCTGAAAGCAGATGATATTTGCTGTATTATCACATATGAATATATAAATTAATAATGTAATTATATATAATTATTATACATAATAAAATTTTAGTTGTAAATTTAAAAATTGTAAAAAGAAAAATTAAAATTAAGAATAAAATTTGAAAATTGTTCGGGGGAAATATGTTTTATTTTGAGTTGGAGGGAGTTAAAATTTGAATTTATGGAAATGATGGTTTTTAAAATTTTTAAAAAATAAATTATTAAAGTAAAAAAAATAAATAAAAGAGAAATTGAATTAGGTTTTGACCGCATCTTCCTCCCTTTTCTCTTTTCTTCGGTGGCCTCTTCAATGGCTGCTGCCATTCTCTTCTCACCAAATCTGAGCTCGCAACCGTGCTCCGCTCCTCTTTTTCTCTTTTCTTCGGTGCCCTCTTCACTAGTCGATGCCATTATCCTCTCGCCAAATCTGAGCTCGCTTAGCCCCCCTGTTTCTATTTTCTTCGGTGCCTTCTTCACTCCCCACCGCCGTCTTCCGTTCTCCTTGACTGGTGAGTCGCAGGTCAGTTGTTCTTGTGTTCTTTTTTTTTTATTTTTTATTTTTTTAACTTTTAATTATGATACATCTGTTGAACTCTTTGAGAAATTCCATTGCTAGTGTTATGAGAGTGAGAGTGAGAGTGAGAGTGGTGACCCATGAAAGTGAACAAATTTTAAAATGCCAGCGAAATTTTGGGTGATTTCCCTTATCTGTAATCTTTGCCTCTTTCTCTGTCTGAAAAAGAAAAAAGAAAAATGAGTTTCTTGCAGAGAACGATAAAACTGAGTTATTTGTAGTTTACTGGTTTTAATTTTTTTGCCTTTTTTGAAGTGATTTAGCTCTGGATTTGATAGGGTAGTAATTGGTTTTTTCATGGTGGTTTATCTGGGATCTGGGATTGATACATTCTGCTAATGGCTGTGGACAGTTACATATAGTCATGATTATGGGACTCAAAATGCCGTGTAGGATTTTGGCATAGACACTTTTCTTTAGTGATTGGCATCATCCTTTGCTGTATTATGTGATTGACATACTCATGATTAAGTTATGTTTGTAAAATTTTGACTTTAGATGCTCTTTCTTGCTGCAGGCCTTATATTCTTGAGCGGATGCGAAAGTAAAGGAGCGGCAATCAATTAACCTCTTGAATGCTGAAAGTGAGAAGCTACAGGTATCCTATATTCTCTTAAAATTTTAATTGATTATTTGATGTTGCAAAGGCTATGTCCAGAATGCTTGTTGTTAGACATGCTAGTTTCTGCAATGGCCGAAGCTTTTAATAGTTGTTTACATGTGATACAAGAAGATCCATGTGCCAAAATTCATTCCAGCTGTCACTTTTTTTACTCGTTATACATTTATAATTGAAATAATCAATTTGAAGAGTGACATTGTTGTGAGCTATGGCTTTATGCTTGGAATGTCTATTGCATGGGGATAATGAAGGGAAATGGGGAAATTGAAAGAGGAAACACTTTTTATAGGAATTAGATAACTTCAACAGGTCCAGTAGAATAGAAATGAAAAAGAGAGGATAATAAGATCTTCATCTCAAAACAAAAAAAGGTGATACGGTGAAATTGGTAGATGCTACGGACTTAATTGTAAATGAAATTTTTCATCAAAAGAAATGCTATTCAAACTAATAATTGCAAGGGAAAATGATAATGTTTTCCATGGAGGAATAATGTAGTACTTTGTCAATATTTCGTGTTTATATTTGAAGATCTTGATCATTTATAAATAATCCAGAAAATAAAACCTAATTTTTTTCCTTGAACAGTAGAACAATTGGTACTCTCCAAAATTACTTGAATGGATCGAGTTGAAGAAGTTCTGGGAAATAATAGCATTGAAGATGTACAATGGCTTTGTTCCTTATCTGAGTCTGAACTTGTAGGTGAACTTTTTTCTTCTTCTGTGGAAATATAATTTTCTTTTCTTTTGCTTGAGTAATGTGTAATTAATGTTGGATATTTAATTGGTTGCCTTTTGAATCGTGAAAGATTATGACTTGGTACTTCATAAAGTTATAACAACTATGGATTCCTTTACACGGTGTATGGCTAGCCCTTGTAAGCTGTCACCTTCACCATGTACTTGTTTGTTCTAAATATTGATTACTCAGTGGTTAATGCGTTTTAGGATATGCTAATTAGCTTGAAAACACTAGTTCTCCAACGGGCGAAAGTATTAGGTCACGAGGATGTAGCCAGTAAGTTTGATTTGAAGATTCTTAGAGCTATAGGTATGTTCCCTTACTTTGATGTATCTATGATTAATACTTTCTTCTAACTGATTAAGATTCTAAGATATGCGCATTAAAGTTTGCCAATTTGAATACTTAATATGAAAAGAGCACGAGGTTGCAATCTTTTGGGTAAATTTCAAAGGAGTGGAAACAGGCAATTATCTTTTTTCTTTACTTAAATACGATGATAGGGGCTTGGTAGACTTGTTTTTGAACTTGTGAAATGCTTGCTTCATTGGGAGCAGTAGAATTATTTTGGTATTTGGCCTGTCCTTTTTGGATCCAATGCTATGCATAGATTTGAAATGGAGTTTTGTTGTTTAGAGAAATACTGTTTTTGGAGTTGGGAATAGAGCTGTGTTTAAGGCAATTTTCTTTGGCTTATTTATTCATTTTTTGATGAGATGAGAATTGAGGGCTTGCTATTCACATTTGGAATTTGTCTTTTGTTAATGGTGCTTTTAAAATCTCATCAGTACTGCTAATAAGAGCAATGATAATTGAAGTAGCCAGGAAAACTAGTTAATAGCAACAATGATGTGCTTCCAGTTTGACCTTTGTTTTTAGAGAACATTGATTCAATAAAATGCACTATGTTGGAAATTTTAGTGTGCTGTTGTATGTGGTTACCACTTTCTAGTAAAGCACTCTATGATAACTGGGTTTTTGGAAAATTGCCTTGTCATATGATTGCCACAGACAATATTTAGGTCACATGTTCCAAGATACTTTTTGTGATTTGCAGCTCTGTCTCCTGATTGGGGTATGGTAACGGCGTATATCTTCCTTTATGTGCTGAGTGAAGCTTGCTTTGACAGAATTTAATTAATCTTTTTGAGCTTTTAGTTGGGCAAGTGATAATCTTATATTTACCACAATGATTAATCAACTTGATATGTTTTTATTTTTTTGTTTTTTTATATGTTCTCAAAGTCTAATGTTTTGTTGTCAATTGTTTGTTTTGAACCTTCAGTGCTTGTTTTGATGGAGCACATGAAAGGAAACATAAAAAATTTATCTCATGTTCCTGACTTAGCCAAGACTGCCACTTTCATGAATGGTTGTGGCTTATTGCAATGCAAGCTCAGGGATACCTTGAGCACTGAGGAACTACAGACATGAATTAGTATTGATGAAGGGAAAAAGCGATCTAAAAGGTGGTTTATATTTGGATCTTGTTTGTAGTTCATAGATTTTTTAACAAGTTTTTGAATGGTAAATTGGAATGGTACTTTAGTGAGCCTCTACAGGTCAGAAAGTGATTTTTGTTTTTCTTATAAGAATGATGGATTTTCAAAACTTATCATGCCCTTAAGTATAATACAGGCTTCTGTTGACACTTTAAGATCCTTCAGAATGCAACTTCCTTCTAAGAGAAGGAAGTTATATTTTTTGCCCAGTGGATGCTTGATTAATTTTATATCGGAACATCACTGATTGGAATTATTGTTGGATATAAGTTGTCTTAGTTATAACTTTGTGTTATTAAAACTCATCTTTTGCATACCTTATCATCTATTTTTATTTTATCAATTTCTTGATTTCTTGGTCACTTTCTTTGTTTGTAGACCATGGGAAGAGGATGCAGCCCAACAGAAGAATTAGATAATTGGGACACAATTCACATAATCTCACTGAATGTATGATCTTATTTACCAATGAAGCTCCTTGCATGATTAGTTTCCCTTATCAAAAACATACTTGAATACACTTCTGTTGTTATTTAACTGTTTCTTTGAAACTAATTTATTAAAACTGATATGATTCTGTCGGGGGTTGTATAAATTTGGATGGGGCATCAATTGGAGACTTTGTCGCAAAATTTTTGGCAAGACAACTTGTAATGAATTGGCTACTGATACAAGGGCTATTCTTATAAATTCTAAAGTGATGCCTTTTCCTTGGCTGCCTAATGATAACTTGTGTCTTCAATTCTCATGTCTCAGAAAGCTTTTCACTAGCAAATGACATGAGTAGTCAAGGTAGAATGAAGCCATGAATATAATATGATCATTATTTGGATAATTATTACTTCGTGAAATTCATGAATTTTCACTACAAGAAATCTGAGAAATAGAGACGGAAAATAGAGACGGAATTCCGTCTCTAATTGAAAATAGAGACGGTAATAGAGACGGAAATTTTCCGTCTCTATTTCGTCGGTCTCTAAAAATTAGAGACCAAAATGTTCCGTCTCTATTTTTAGAGACGGAAGGAACGTTTCCGTCTCTAAAAATAGAGATGGAATAGTGCTTTCCGTATCTATTTTTAGAGACGGAAAGAGCGTTTCCGTCTCTAAAAATAGAGACGGAAAGCACTATTCCGTCTCTAAAAATAGAGACGGAATAAGTTTTTCCGTCGCTATTTTTAGAGACGGAAAATGAATTTCGTCTCTATTTTTTTGGAATTTTTTTTAATATATTAAAATAAATAATATTAAATTTAAATATTCCTTAATTTTATATAATGAATTTTTGTATCTAATTTATTGATTTTTTTTATATATTAAAAATAAATAATATTAAATTTAAATTATTCTTAATTTTATATAATGAAAAAAATTAAATAAACAATAAATAAATATGAAAATATTGTATTATTTAATGTATTAATATATAAAAAGTGTAGTGAGATTACAAATAAAAAAAAGATAAAAATTCTAAAAATAATAACTAAGATGGAGGAGAATGCGGACGACCAGCAGACGGTACTTGCGGGTCAACAGGTAATGTACGGCTAATGAAGTCCTCCAGCATATTGATACGATCCATTAGTACGACGACCGTACCGCGTAGCTCAATGACCTCATTAATACGCCGACCGTCTCCAACTTCTGTCCATATTACTCATTAATATTAAACTGCTTAGAAAAATCATAAGGTCGAAGTTAGTATTTAATTTGAACTCAATTCTCTAGCCTACTATTTCGCTTTAATCCCTAATTAGTTTTACATAATGATTAATTTCCCTAAATTAAAACCAAAAATATTTTGTAAAAAAACGGACAAAGTTTCCCCTATACGGGTCCCTATCCCCCTGTCAAACATTAGCAATTTTAACACTTCGGTAAAATATCAACCAATCGCAACTTCACAACATACTCATTGTAATAAAAAATTTATCAATTCACATCAAACATCTAAATTTAACGGATAAAATCACCACCAGCTGTGAATTTATTCCTTAAAGTGATATTCCGTTAATACAGTATCGTTAATAATAGCATAGTCGTTACTATTGAATTACAACAAAATCAAAATATATCACAACTCAATTAGTACCTAATTGTATAATTATAGTTTCAATCATCTCAAATCATTATCCATCCTAAATTCCAAAATTCGAACATATTAACTCATTTGGACAACAATTGCATTTAATACAACCAAACTCTTCGAAATTACTTATACACACACATGCTTACATGCATATCTTATTTTGTAAGAATATGCGTATATAAAATATAAACTAATCAATATTGAAATCATGCATGCATATTAATTCACATAAAACTGTATTTTCAAGCATTTACGATATTCGTATCTAAAATCTCTTATTAAAAGAAAAAGAATTTGTGTCATTCTATTTTACATTTATTAGTTTATATTTATATTTATATTATAGCCATGCAGAATGAAACGTGAAGAATTGAATCTCCCATGTATATTGTATTGATAACTTGGCAATATATACAATTTTGGTTACAAGTATAATTAATAGGAATAAATTATTTTAAAAATACGACAAATCATATCCTTATTAGATTATCCTAATCAATAAAATTATATCAAGATCATGATTTGAATTGCAACAAAATATAAATTAAAATGGAATTGTAACAGAGCAATTAGTAGAACTAACAACTATCTTTTATCATACTTCCTCAAGTTGTATTGTGGTTGGTACAACATATAAGTTATGATCACATAAAAAAGTGAAGTGTGTTCTGGTTAACCTTTTGCTCATCATATACTATTGTTACATCAACTTATAGCTATAATCTATGAGTTTATCTAACTCATTACCATAACAGTTTATCCATTTTCAATAATAAATTTAATATTGGTAATTATCATTTACTTGAAAAATGTTCACTTTCAATTCCATATGCTAAGATATATTTCCATTTTACTCTATTTACATAAAGACATAGGAAGAATCACAAAACCGAATTAACGAAATCATCCACTCCATTGCTGCGTCAAACATGACACAAAATTACATCACACAAAACCATGAAATATACAGAGTTGTTTGTTCTACAATTGATGTTGAATTACAATTCTGCAACCGAATTCCTGAACCAACAGTATCTTCTTAATTCTTCTCCTTTTTCTTATTTCAAATTAATGAAGCAAAAGTTACAGAATGCTCAGCAATAAGTTAATTAAAAAACCTAATAATCATGATCATACTTTGAATTCGTGGCAGCAAGGAGAGCAGCTCCAATTCCAGACCCATCTTTGGAATGTTCTATAACGTAGCTAAATTTATCATTTAATTGAGTAACCATAACAACACTGCCAAAATTTCAACAAAAATCCACAACATATTGTTCACATTCTGTGTTCAGTAAAATCATTCTCAATGATTTTTAATTTATGAGAAAAATCACTTAGAAAAATAAGTTTGGTGGCCACATACCTATTTTCTGTATATTTTGGGTCTTTTCGCGGTCGCCGGAGCCTCGCTGGAGCTCCACCGGAGTCACCAAGACCATCAGAAGGAAGCTCGACGCCTCGGGGTTCCTTTTCCGGTGATCACGCGCCGAAAACGCCCTCCATTTCGCCGAAATCTTTGTCGGTAGGTTCGGTTTTCTTCTCCTCCGATCTACTCGTCGCCGGCGATTGAGGGAGATCCACGGCCACCGAAAGCTTCGCCTTGCCGCCATGAGTCCAGTCGCACTGCTCATGTCGCCTCTCGCCGTCGGAGCTCGTCGGAAAACGCAAGAGAAGCTCACGGTGCTTCTCTCGCTCTCCTGGAACGACGACGGCCACGGACAGGGAAAACGCCGAGAGCTGCGCTGCAGGGAACGTCGGCGATTCGTTGCCGGTGTCGTCGCCGGCGCTGCCCCTCAGCCACTCCCTCTTCCCCTCTCCGATCTCTCTCTCTTTCCTTCGGTCTCTTCCCCGTTCTGCCTCCATACCCACAGTTTCCTTTTCTTTTCCTATTTCTCATAATACCCACTAATTCTAACTTATTTAGGAGCGGCGCACAGTGGCGGGTAGGCCGGTCGTTGGACGGCGACGGGGAGAGGGCGGCGGTGGGAACAAACGCCGGATGGACGGCTCGGGCAACGGAGGGAGGAGGCAGCGAATACAGGGAGCAGAAAGGAGGGAAAAAGAAAGAGGAAAAAAGAAATGAAATTAGGTCTAAAAACCCGAAATTTAGAGACGGTATTAAATTCCGTCTCTATTTAGAGACGGAAATCGTCTTCCGTCTCTAAAAATAGAGACGGAATGACTTTTCCGTCTCTATTTTAGAGACGGAAAATTTATACCGTCTCTAAATAGAGACGGAAATATTATTCCGTCTCTATTTTTAGAGACGGTATGTATTTTCCGTCTCTATTTAGAGATGGAAAAAACATTCCGTCTCTATTTAGAGACGGAAAATTTATACCGTCTCTAAATAGAGACGGAAATATTATTCCGTCTCTATATTTAGAGACGGTATATATTTTCCGTCTCTATTTAGAGACGGAAAATCATTCCGTCTCTATTTAGAGACGGAAAAACTATTCCGTCTCTAAATACCGTCTCCAATTTTGGCGGAAAAAAATCGCGCCATAATTAGCGACCAAATTTAGAGACGGAACTAATTTCGTCTCTAAATAGAGACGGAGAGAAATTTCCGTCTCTAAATAGAGACGGAAATTTCTTTCCGTCTCTATTTAGAGACGGAAAATGATTTCCGTCTCTATTTAGAGACGGAATTCATTCCGTCTCTATTTTTCCGTCTCTATTTTTTATTTTTCTTGTAGTGTTTGGTAATTTACTTGTTGGGAAAAGAATGGTAGCAATTTCAGCTTTTGTTTTAATGCGTGAATATGTCATGTCTGAAATTTTAACTTTATTTGTTCACAAATTTAGCTCGAAATGGTGCAGAAGAGAGAAATATTGAGAAATAGTGAATAATGGGATTAAAAAGTGCTTAATTGTTATGGAAAATATATGCTAGGCAAGAAGTGTTTAATAAAAATTTCAGGTCAACATGTAACTATATTGTTGTCCATTATAGTTACTGTCTTATATTTCAAAAGTCAATTGTTTGTGTAATAGTTCATTTCATATAACTTCTTCCTATACAATTTAATTCAATTCAATTCTAGTGATTTTCTTAAATGATTCAAGTTAAAAAATTAAATAATAAAATTCGATTCACAAAATTTGAGCTACTACTTTTGTACAATTGGAGTGACCATAAACCAGCTGGAATAGGGAAAAAAAAAAATTGTTGAAGTGACTTGGTAGACAGAAGAGAAATTATTTAAACTTACATGCAAAAAAATAAAAAATAATAAAAAAAATAAAAAGTTGTCTACAAATTGGTATCAAATTTACTTTATTAACCCTATATGTATGAGTGAAATTTTCTCCATCCTTCATGTACTTTTATGGTTTTTGGTTCATTATAGAATCATGCAATTTTCGTATCTCTGCGTGGAACTGGAAGAATCATTTGAGTATTCTTTGAAAGGAATGATTTTGTAACACATTAAAAAATAGGTCTTGTAGATCCAAACTAAATTTCCCCTTATTGTATGGTCACTTTGTGCTTTCCTTTATATATATATATATTGATTGTATGTTATGTGGAGTTCCTCTTATTTTTTTAATCTCTAGTTAAGTGGAAATAATGCTATTTCCCCAGACTAAATTTATTGAGTGAAATAGGATTTTTTTTAATGATTTTTTACCCAAATTTTTAGATTATCCGTGAAGAATTAAAGATAGAATATCAATCAAAATTTAATTCTGTCATTTTACTTTGAAATTATAAAAGTATTTAAAATTATCTTTAAAATCAAAATATAAAAAATGTGAGTAATTGAACTAATCAATTGTTTGTCAAATAAGTTGAAGGATGTACATTAGTAGCTAAATTATTAGATGCCTTTTTAAATCTAAATGCATATTAGTAATGCCATGCTGTTCAGTAGTAAAAATTTCTTTCTATTTTTGTTGATATTTGTTTCTGCATAAAAAAAAAAAGAAAATATAAAAGATACGGGATTAACTTAAAAGTCTAAAAAAATATAATCACCCATAAGATATGATATCATTTGAAAAAAATTTGACAAGTAGCAGTATAAGTTATAGGCCTCATATTTCAAGTGAAAAGTGCAGTCTAAAATATCATTTATATTTTGGTTCAGTTCAAAAAAAAAATCTAAATATGTTTATATCCCTAATTGAGATATAAGAAGGATTTATAGTAATATATACTGAGTTAATAGTAAACTTATTTTCTTAGTTAAACTTTTTTCTTATTTTTCTGCTTCAAAACAATAGATGGAGAATTTAGGTCTTACTAATTAACATTTGTATAAAGTTTCTTATTTAAATTTGATAGAGTTGGGATACGCCCATGACTCTATAAAGGATTGAGTTCCTATCTAGATTAAATTGAGTTATTTAATCTAAATTAAATTACCAAATCTTATCTCAGAAAGGAATTTAAGTTAGACTAGGGTTAAGAGTTTAGCCTTTAGAACCTCTATAAATAGAGGTGAGGTCCTCATAATTTGGTAACGAGAAAACGTATACGCCGCAAGACTGCTCGTTCCCACTCACAGTTTTCTGTCTTAATTTTCAGGGGCATTTAGATTGTGAACAAGTTGCTCTTATTCCGAGTGGATAAAAGCCGGACCAGTGACAAAAAACAAACGGGATCTTGGTAGACGCTTCCGCAACGAGTTTCTGCGCTACAAGAGGTAGGTACCATTATTTAATGTTACCTCCGCATTAATTATATGTGTATAATTTCCCATCATTGGTATCAGAGCCACGATTTTTATGTCCTGGCATGTGGCTAAATAGATCTAAAATTTTATGTGTAAAATTATTAGATCTGGGATGCATTAATCACAACAAAAATTTAATTTTTGTGTGAAAAATATATATGAGTGTATATTTCGGCTCGATTTCGTGTATGTGTACACCGAAACCCGAGGGGATGAACATGAGTGTTCTAAACGGCTAACTAGAAGTCGGAATTTTTTATTTTTGACCTCACCATTGGATTCACAGACATTGAAAACCCCCCACCGGCCGGAACCGGAGAGTCAGAAACGGTCGGCAAGGCGGCGCGTGGATCACACGCGCTCCAACTCGTTTGGCGCGTGCGCGTGGGCGGTGGCCCACACGCGCGTGCCACGTGTCAGCAGTATTGCGTCACTGCTGACACGTGGCCCAATTGCCGAGCGCCACGTGGATGGCAGAGGACATGCCACGTGGCACAACGTGGGGCGGACACGTGGGCAAATTAGAGGACGACACGTGGCTGACCGAGGTCGTGCCACGTGTCATGATGACGTGTCATACAGCTGACACGTGGCCCAACCAAGGAAAGACACGTGGACCAATGAGCTGGTGCCACGTGTCATGACTGGTGTTATTGATGACGTGGCATCAGTGACACGTGGCCCAATCAGGGGCCGCCACGTGGCAATGCTGACGTGTCATGCGTGACACGTGGACCAATGAGACACCGCCACGTGGCACCAGCTGGACCAATGCAATTCAGACACGTGGCGTGACTGGATGTGGACACGTGGCACGATGTGGTTGTGACACGTGTCTGGCCAGGTGGGACGACGCGCGTGGAGGCGCGTGAGCGCGTCTCCCTCCCTCTGTTCGGCGCGTGTGGGCGCGTGCGGTGCTCTCCGACCACCATTTCAGCTCCGATTTTTGTCAAATAATTTTTAAAAATTATTTCTGATTTTTTGGTCATATTTTCAAAATTTTTTAATGACCAGAAAATTAATTGTGCATTTTTTGATATTTAAATGTGTTTAATTTCAAAATAAAATATTAGATATTGTAGAAAATGTGTTTTCTGCATTCAATTATTTTTTTAAAATATTTTGAAAAATTTTTGAGATGTTGTCCTTATTTATTGATTGAAATGCGTTTCAATTATGTGTATTTATACATGATTGTATAAATTTTTCCTGTAATATGTTACAGAAAAGTTAAATAAGGGCACTGGTACTTCCTTATGAAACGCATAGGTTATTTTAAGAATTGCAAGGGTGCAATCAATAAGTAACATGAAAATGCGAAGGAAGTTTTGAGCTGATGACATTGATGCAACAGTGCATCATAAAATACATATGTGAGAACAAATGCAAGAGTGCATTTGAACTGGTGGTCCGAGTATGAAAATAAAATTTTGGTTCGAGTTGCCAAAAAGGGAAGTGTTGAGAAGCAACACTAAAAATTCTGTGATGGTGTTGAGAAATGGACAGAGCGTGCATTGTCCATGACTTCATCAATGGGCTTATGAGTCGCTTGATGAATTGATTAAATAGGTCAAAGATATAATCCTTATAACTAAAAAGATTTTATGAAATCTGAACTTCAATAATAGTTGACATAAGTGTCAATTTGAGTTGGCGTTTGTTGTTATTAAAATAGGATTTATGTTTCCTATTAATATTTGACATGAGTGTCTTATTTTGTAATTATTGGATTTTAATTATTGGTTAAATAAATGTGTTTATTTACTTATTATGATGGCACTTAACTTTATAATAAATGAGTTTATTTTAATTGTTAATTGCCTTGCGATATTTTATGAGTAAAATAATTGCATGCTTATTAAGTAAAGGCTTAATCAAGATCCTCTCATAAGTTTGAGAACTTGATAATCCAATAATTCAGATTTATTATGTATGAAATTTTAACCTGTAAGGTTGGACATTAGGACTTAGAAGGTAATTGGATACTATTAGTAGCCTTTTCAGATTTGAGACTAATAGAAAATTTTACTAGGTTTTTATTTCAGGTAGATAATAAATTGCATGTATATTGCTTTATCTCTTTTAAATATGTGCAACATTGTTCCATTTGAGATCAGAAGATTTTAATGGATGCTGCTTCCAAGTTATAATTATTAAATCTGGAATACAAAGATCCAGTATGTGCTTGAAGAGCAAGAGGCTCTTAAATCTTCAAGTTCGGTTATGGCTGAATTTGAGGATGATGCTATATCCCAGCATAAGCAGGACCAAGATGCCTATGTCGCACACATCACTAAGCAATTTTGCAAGTATCAAAATGCAATTGATCTGTGGATCATTTTGCAGGAGAAGTTCAGAGATGTGACTCTGAATAAGCTCCGATCATTGTAGATCAAATTTGATACATATCAGAAAAGTCTGATCATTCGATGCGAAAACATCTAAGAGAGATGAAAAAGAAAAGTGAGCAAAGTGAGCTTAGTAGTCATAAGTGACTGATAAGTAGAAGGTCCAAACTATTGTCCGTTCTTTACCCAAGAGTTGGTAGCATGTGAGGATGCAACTAACTCACATAGATAAGCAAAAAGACATTTGAGGATGTCACTTGTTATTTGAAGCTTAAAAGAGGCTGTCTGACAGTGATTAAGGTCAATGTCATATGGCAAAGTCCTGTTCTAATAGAATGAGTTCTCATTAGAATAAGATAATAAGCTTCAATAATAGGGATAAGGAAAAGGCTTCAGAGCCTGAAATGTAAAAGGAATAGAATCACGTAAGGTCCAAAGGCAGTGAAATGTTTTCAATTGCCTATAGAAATGACATTATGCAAAGAGACTGCATTATGCTAATAAAGATACACTATTTTGACTCAAGAGTGAGTAAAATTTATGTATCAAGTTCTGAATTTTATCATTTGTGGGTGATAAATTTAGAACCAATGGACTGTGTAACAAGGGATCAAGATACCTTTGTTATGAAATTTAGGTTCTATTCTTTCTTTATTGAAATTTATTTTCAATATACATTTTGAGAATAACAGTGTATGCTTATGCTTGAATGATTTTATTGTTATGGATGTGGACCATAACTATTTGAGTAAAACTAGTTTGTTATTTTTCACATAGTTATAAGGATAATGTGAAATTCAGGCATGCTGTATTAAACCGTATTGGATAATACCGAATGAGTCGGTTAATCAAAGAAGGTTTAATAAGTGATTAAATAAGTTTGAATTGCCTACTGTGAGCATTGCCTAAAAGGAAAAACTAGTTAGAAAATCATTCGGTAAAGATACTAAAGCTAAGTTTCCATTGTAGTTAGTCCATTCTGACGAGTGTGATCAAATGAATGTGAGGATAAGGCATGGGGCCTATTATTTCGTCACATTTATATGACTGTACTAGGTATGGTCATATCTATTTGATTTCTCACAAGTCAGAAGTATCGGGTTGCTTCAAGACTTATATGAGTATAGTTGAGAATCAATTAGATATAAAGATCAAAGCTTTAATAATTGACAGAGGTCAGTAATATCTTACAGATAAATTTAAAGCTTAATGTGAAGAAAAGGATTGAACATTAGTTGTTCATTTCTATAAATCCACAACAAAATAGTGTTGAGGAAAGGAGAAATAAGACTCCTATATATGGTTAGATCTGTGATGGCAGAGGCATATTGGTCTATCTCCTATTGGGGAGATATTTTATTGACTGCCGCATATTTTCTGAACTGTATGCCCTCTAAAGCTATCATTATCATAACTTATGAGTTGTGAACTGGTCGACAAGTTGACCTAAGCCATTTACAACCTTTGGGTTATAATGCTTACGTCCATGATACCTCAATTTGGTAAATATGAGACCAAGAGGCAAAAGAGTATCTATGTGAGATATTTTGAAGTATCAAAAGGATACATTTTCACGGGTCAGTAAGAAAATGGTATAATGACAGGATATTGATCACTAGACGTCATATTCTTAAGAGAATGAATTTCCAAAGTTGGGCGAAGTGAATTAAGATTTCACTTTATATTAATTTCAGGAAGAGACCATCAGGATCACTCCATCCGAGTGGGAGGGAGTTAGAGGAAAAAGGTTAAGACCTTCATCCTCCAAACGATTCGGATGTTCGAGACCTAATTCGAATGGGAGCATTCTTGACTCCAGTGGGAGGAAAGAATATAGTATTCCTAACTCCAGTGGGAGTATGGAACATGATTCCAGTGGGAGCATTGTGAATCACGATAAATATATGAGGCATGTTTATCAAGATTCAGAACTGCAAAAATCTAAAAGGATAAGTGTTTCATGCCGACAATTTAAAATTGAAGGCCTGAACGAAGCCCTTTTGGTTATCCCACAAGACTAGAAAGAGCATAAAACCTATTCAAAATGCTTTTTCATGCCCATCTAAGAAAAAAAAATGGACTAAAGCAATAGAAGAAAAATTAGCATCCATGAGATCAAACCATGTTTGAGAACTAGTTGATCTACTGGAAGGACATAAATTGAGAATAAATGTATTCTTAAACTAAAGCGAAAGGCTGATAGAGGTATCAAAAAATATAAGGCTCAGCTAGTCGCTATGGGGTTCATACAATAGGAAGAGATTGACTATGAGTAGACTTTCTCATCTGTTGTAAAATTTACGTCATTGAGGTTTATTCTAGCCATAGTGGCGAGTTTGAACGTAGAGCTTCATCAAAAGGATGAAAAGACTGCTTTTCTCAATTTAGAAATGGATGGACCAACCTTTAGGTTTCATCAGATAAGGCAGCGAATATAAGGTTTGCTGATTGATGAGTTCAATCTATTGCCTTAAACAGTCTTCAACACAATGGTGTTTGAGACTTCATCATATAATCATGTCGAATGTGTGCAACATGATTGATGAAGATCATTGTGTTTATACTAAAAGCTCTGAAAATGAATTTATCATTTTGGCATTGTATGTAGACGACATACTTAAAGCTGAAAATGATAAATGGTACGTAAATAAAATCAAAGATTGGTTATCGTCCAACTTTGAGACAAAGAATATGAGTTGTGCATATTACATTCTTGAAGTTAAGATTTTAAGAGATCATTCGAGAAGATTGTTGTCTATTTCTTGAGAGAAATATGTCAACAAAGATCTTGAGCGATTTAATATGCAAAATTGTAAACTCATACATAACCCCATTGCCAAGAATCAGTTTCTTAGCAAAGATCTGTGTCCTATGACGCCAGAATAAATGAACGTATGAGGAACGTTCAATATGCCAGTGTCATGGGTAATCTTATGTATGCAATGTTGTATACAAGACATGATATATGCTATGCAGTGGGCATGGTAAATAGATATCAATCTAACCCAGGCAAAGCACATTAGAAGCAATTGAAAGGATACTTATATACCTTAGAGGTACTGCAGCCTATTCTCTCTATTATTAAGAAAATGATCTGCATTGAGAGAACACGGAGATGTTGATTGGGTAGGAGGTAAGGATGAGAGGAAATCCACCTTAAGTTTATATTCTTGTTTGGCAAGAGTGCCATCTCGAGGAGTAACAAGAATTAAACCCGTGTAGCCCTATCAATAGTGGAAGTTGAATTTGTCACTTCCTCAATTGCAGTACAGGAGATAGTTTGGCTAAAATGGTTTTTGAGCCATTTAAGAGTAACTATCTTAGAGGTATTAATGACAGTCTATAGTGACAGTCAGTCGTTGATAGCTTATAGTAGAGCTAAGCATATCGACATTAAGTATTAATAGATGAGAGATATTGTTGCACGAGGAGATGCGAACTTACAGTACGTTTCTACGCATGCAGATCCATTGAGTAAACCTATAACGAGAGCTGTGTCTTGAGAGACACATTAGATCTCGAGTTTGCGTAGAATTTAATTGGTACTGTTATATTTTATATAATCTCTTAACGTTATTATTTGCGAATAATAACTAAAGTTCATTGTTGGCAATACATGAGTGTGAATGTTTATGTGTAAACATTTACTGTTATTGATATGAGATTGAGCATGTCGGACAGAGAAGTAGCCCACTCACAAGGGTGTTTACCTTAGTTTTGTCAATGAGTTGGCAAAGACTAAGATGAGGCGATTTTTGAACATATGAGAATGCTCGAGAGCCTGTTCAAAATAAAAGTGCCGTCTTGCAGAAATTATAAGATGAGTCTTATTAAGGTGCAAGATAAAGACATACATAAAGTTATATGCTTTGGATTGAGATCCAAATAAGGATTGTATCGAATCCGATGGTAAGTTATATGTAACTACCATATTCTGTCTAAAAAGCCAGAAGTAGTCCTTAAGTAAGCGGACTAAAGTTGGGTGCTTCGGTACATCGCAACCTTACGCTTCTGTATGGTGTTTGATATACACATTATTAAAATGTGAGACATGCGCTCCTTTAAAAGAAGGAAAGAACACCATAACACATGTTTTATACCGTGTGTGCTTATGTGACCACAGGGATGGGAATTTAATAATATTACAGATCTCAACTTTCCCTATTGTGAGACCCTATTTATATTTCGACCCTTAGAACCCTTAACTTATCCCTGAAGTATGGTTCAATGTGGCTAGCTTAGTTAGTTTCCAAGAGGTCCGGGAAAAATTTAGGCCTGGCAGATCTAACTAGAAAAGCGAGTTGAATTATGATGGATGGCATACAGTAAGAGGGGAAGATAACCTTTTGATCACTTTCATAAGGTTTCGTGGTTCACTGGCTAGTCTATTATAGTTTCTATGAGTAGAAATATAGTAGGGAACACGAAAATTGTTTTATGAGATCATGAGTTAAAACAGTGAATGTGAGAAGGCAATCTAGGGTTAGGCATACGTGAAAAAGAGGATCTTGTTTTTCGAGACGCTATATATCCCTAACAGGTGTATAGCACTAGTGCTCTCGAGGTATGCTGGTCACACAATCTATTTGCCAGTATAACTGAAGATTAAGACTGGAATGCGTTTCGTCATGTGCGAGTGGGAGATGGTAGAGTTGGGATACACCCATGACTCTATAAAGGATTGAGTTCCTATCTATTAAATTGAGTTATTTAATCTAAATTAAATTACCAAATCTTATCTCAGAAAGGATTCTGAGTTAGACTAGGGTTAAGACTCTAGCCTTTAGGACCTCTATAAATAGAGGTGAGGTCCTCATAATTTGGTAACGAGAAAACGTATACGCCGCAAGGCTGCTCGTTCCCACTCACAGTTTTCTGTCTTAATTTTCAGGGGCATTTAGATTGTGAACAAGTTGCTCTTATCCCGAGTGGATAAAAGCCGGACCAGTGACCAAAAACAAACGGGATCTTGGTAGACGCTTCCGCAACGAGTTTCTGCGCTACAAGAGGTAGGTACCATTATTTAATGTTACCTCCGCATTAATTATATGTGTATAATTTCCCATCAAAATTCTATCTCTTGTTGTTCCTTATTGCCTTTTTAAATCTGACTTTTCATTATCTATTTATAATATCTTAATATTAGAGATCAATATCTAATATAATTCAAACTCTTTTTTAAGTAAGATTAGATAATTATTTTCAAATAAAGATACTTATATCTTTATCTGATTATTTAAATTTAAATTATAATTTTAATCTTATTTAATCTTATTTGATATGAAATTTTATCAATATCTAGATTTATGGGCGTATTCTAACTCTATCAAAATCTTATCACTGACACAATTATTAAAAGACATATTTTAAATTATTCATCATAAAAACCAAAAAAGAACTTAGTAGAAAAAACAATAAATAAAATATATGAAAAATTTATTAGTGCACTTATTGGGAAAGAAAAAGTAACAAAAATTGAAAAAAAGTAGGAAAAGAAGAAGAAAAAAAAAGAAAAAAAAGAGAAAGGGGTGCAGCTGTGTAGGGGAAAATTTTTTTAAATGATGTTTTTTCAAAAATTGTTTAGAAAATAGGGGTGTTTTAAAAATATTTGAGAATTTGGGATGTTATTGTAACGGACTGCTGTGGTATTGTGTCAGAGGCACAGGAACTCATGAGAGAATTCTGCTGCATCTGAAACTGCAGCAAACTTCTACAGTTTCAAACGTGTCAGAAGTCTGAAATTGCAACAGTCTGCTGCAATTTCAGATGCAGAAAAATTTAGTCCCACGTAACCTAACAAATTATATAATTGGTCACGTGGGAACAATATTTTTCGGTCAAATCCAATTGAGTGGAAATATTTTTTAATATTATATTTGTATTATATAAATCATTCACTCCCTTTCATTTTCTTCTTCCATCCGGATTCTTTTAACTTTGTAGCACCCCAATGCCCCTGGGAAGGATATTGGATCACAACTTGTAGCGCCCCAATGCCTCTTAGGAGGATATTGGATTGCCACGCATGAATGCACATATGCATCAAACACTAAACACTTTATCAATTACTATAAGCGGAATAAGAAACGTAATTATAGATAAAAATATAATTGCAAAAACAAACTTTAAATATCAAAACACAAATTGTCATTATCCTTGGATTACAAGAACATATATCTCATAAACATTTATACTTTAAATACCAAAATTCACTACAGTACCCTTAGTATCATACACTTATCATATACAAAAGTTCTCCTTACAAAACACTATGCTACTCATTACAAAAGAAACTCTGACATAAACAAAAGCTCCACTTCACACTCTTAGTGGCCAGCAGATGAGCGACTCTCAAAACTGAGTCGAACCTGCATACCTACACAGGAAAAACACCCATGTTAAGCGATAACATTTAGTGAGGATATACAGAAGCAGTAGACTTCTTACAAAGTCACAAGCATTCACATAATATTCATATCAATAACACTTATGAATGGAACATGCATCAACATTCCTCAACATATACATCGGTATGAGCATATTAATAACAAGTCTATACCATTTACATATACTTCTACATGCACATAATCTCTACACATGTAATTCTAACTCTAACAACAATCTTAATCGCTAAATGTCATCTTATTCTTGTTCTCTCATATAATCATATTCATGCACATATAACATACTAGCATGCCTTTATCATTTATATACACCTCAGGATGTACATATTCTCTACCTTTAACATTTATCATATCCAATAAGTGATAACATATCACTACATCTCACATAAAGTCATATAAACGTAACTCGTACACGTATAGTAGATCTTAGCTCTATTTATTCATTCACAAACAAATAATAACTATAGCCTGAATTCACATTAATGATGGATACGGGTGCTTAGATACTATCTAGCAGTATCAAAATATCTAGAAACCGAAGTCCCAAATCATCTAGATACCCGAAGGTAATAAGCTCTAGACCCATACGGGCCAACTCTAGACCCAAACGAGGTCAACTCTAGCAGCTGCAAACTCTAACCCTTTACAAGCATTGTAACAACCTTATTAGTACCCTAGAAGGAATTGTAGTGTGAGTTGTCTAATAAGAGTATAAAACTAATTAAGTATGTATGGAATTGGGTGTATAGAGGATGTAATTGCAAGAGAATATAAGCGTACAAAGGCAATAATTTTATAGAGGGACTAAAGTGGTATTTGGCTTAAGAAATTAATTGTGTTTGGTGGCCTTAAATTGGTTTGTTGGCCAGCCTTATCCCATTCATTCTTTCCCGTTTCTCTTTCATTTTCTGCCCTTTTCTCTTTGTTCTTTCTCCCTTTCGTTGGCCTTCTTCTTATACTTCTTCTTCTTTTATCTCAAGAGTTGGTTTGAATTAGTTTGAAGAGAGTGGTTAGAAGTGAGTGTTGAAGAGGTAAGTGGTTGGATATTTAGGTCTTGATCTCCCTTTTTTTTTTTTTTTTTTTTTTTTTCTGTTGATTTAAAGTATATGATTTGGATTAAGTATTTTTTTGGGTGAATTTGTGCATGGAAGCTGTTGACAAAAAGAAAGACAAGGGCAAGGAAAAGGTTTGAGTGGAAGCAAGGTTGATCAAGTTGCCTAATTTTGAGAGGTTTGGGATTTTAACTTTCAATAGATGCATGATTGTATAATTGAGAATTTGTATGTGATTATGTGTGAATTGATAGATGTCATAGATTGAAATGTGTAGATAGGTGTGTTGATGATTGTAAAGCATGACCCCTAAATTTTGGGAAAACTCTGCCATATTTCACCTGAACTCCGTGTGATGTTTTGGTCATAAATGGAGTTTGAAAACTCCAAATTTAGTGATTATAGTGCCGTTAGAACAGTGACTTTCATACCTATAAAAGTCCCAGAAATGACCATGAGTGAATTATGAAATTAAGACCCTTAAAAGTGGCTAGAACAGAGGGGTCAATACTTTGGCCTATTTATTAGAGTAGTTTAGATTGTTTAGATCATATCTGACGTTTTAGATGTCCAATTAACCTAAAATTCATTCAATTTGAAACTTAACATCCTAGGAAACAATTGTTAAGAAGGAATGTTTGCTTAAATTTGAAGTTTAGATGTCGGTTTAGGCTAAGGAAAATAGAGTAGTGAAGCAGTCCTGAGATTCTGCTTCTGTTTTGTCTATTTTTGGTATGTCACGGTGACAACCAAATCATTGCCACCGTGACTAATGCCGAGAGAAGGAAGAATTGCCTATTTTTGGACCTCACGGTCACAACCAAATCATTGCCACCTTGGCCCTCCCCTGTTTTGTATATTTTGTGTGTTTTTCTTCCCGAAACACACCCGAACTTCGTTGCAAGTTCCTAAAGCTTGTCCAACTCATGTCTAACATTATGAAATAAGTATATGAATGTTTTTCAATTGAGATTATATGTAAATGATGGTATGTTTAAAAAGTGTAACATGAATTGGATGTACATTTTGATAAAATGCTTGAGTGATTATAATGTATATGATATAGTGAATAGAGTCTTTATGTTTAGCTTGAAGAGTCATGGTAGTGGATAGATAAGCATGCTTATAAAAGGTTAGAGTGCAGCTGCTAGTGTGGTACCATTTTTGCCTAGATGTTGAATACCTTGTGTATTCAAATGATTTTAAGGTAGGTCTCTAGATGTTTAATACTGTTAATCAGTATCCAGAGTACCCGTATCCACCATCGTTGTGAATTCAGGCTATTAAATGTTCAGAATTGTATATGAGATGTAGTGGAGGCTTTTCTATATTTATGCCTATATATGAAATCAATTACATATTACATGTGCACGCACTTGAATATATGTAAAGGTAGTGAAGTGTTATCACTTATTGTACTTGATGATTGCATGATTATCGATATGTAGTGTTGTGTTATTTTGTGACTTCGAAAGAAGTCCCTTGTTCTGTTTATCCCCACTAAGTGTTATCGCTTAACACGAGTGTTTTTCCTGTGTAGATTTGTAGGATTGGTTTAGAGAGTGCTCATCTGCAGGCCACTAGGAGCAGAGTGGAGTTATTTTGTTTTATGTAGTTGAATCTTTTTGAATCAAATAGTATAGTATTTTTGTATAAGAGCTTATTGTTTTTTTCAATGTAGTGTATTTGTACAAAAGAATGATCATGTAATTATGAACAATGATGTTTTGTAATATGTACAGTCTTAAAATTTATGAATGCAAGTATATTTGGTTTATTAATATTCTTTTCCGCAATAATGTATGATTATATGTATATATGTGTCTTTGTTTGAGCGTAATGCTCCGATATCCTTCCAATGGATATTGGGGTGTTACAAGCATGTTTATCTATCCACTACTATATCTAATTCAGGCTTATACAATAAACTCTATTCACTATGCCATATACTTTACATTTGCTCAAATACTTATCAAACCAATGCATATCCATCACACATCATATATTAACTTTTCAACTATGTACATACAACCATGCTTATTAATCATTCATGCCAAACAATATCAATTTAACTTGCTCACATAATATGTTCAATAACTTAGATTCTACTTTCACAATTAACATACCAAATTATCAAGTATATAATTCATATAATCAATTATTAAAACATACTTACTCTTTCCTATGTGTAGTCATACATAATCCAATGTAATATTACACATAATTAAAGACAAATAATAAGCATTCAAAACTTTAAGCAGTGTCGCACTCGCGACATAACCCAAAACACACTGCTGGCGCTCTCTCGGGCAATGTTTCACTTGCGACAAAATGCCACAATGGCTTCTGTCGCACTCGCGACAAGGCACGACATGGCAAACTTTGCCGAAGGAGTATTCTGTCATGCTCGCGACAGAACCTGAACTCCGTGTTCAAGCTCCCACAACACAAACCTCAGAAGCACATACTCCACACATACACTTCTATATGCACATGCATGACTTCTACCATAAACATCATTTCAACCAAACAGGTCTTTGAAACAAGTACTCACATTCGTATTACCTTCACATACATAGCTTGTAACAACATATAATCAGCATGTACATAGTCAAATCTCTATACAACCTCAAGTTGTCAAATAAGCCTCATGCAATTCATTAAATCATAGTACACTACTAATAATTACTAAAATGTCATCAACTCACAATCATAGATCCATGTACAATATAACAACTAAAAGAGCTGTTGAACTAATTCAAAGCTCACAAATTCCCAACTAGATCACACGTGCACCAATTAACAGAAATCACTAACCAACTCAAACAAATCAAACATGCATCTATCAAGAAAATAACTAAATCCCAAACCTCAAAAGTACTGCTTGAATCACTTTCCACTTGCTCAAATCCTTTCCTTGCCTTTATCCTTTCTCTTGTCCAATGCTTCTTGCACAAATCAACCAAGAACATTCACTTAATCCAGTATTTAAATAATTCAAAACACATCCAATTACCATGTAAAAGGAGGAGTAGAAGAAGAATACACTAAATCCAATCCACACTTACCTTTCAAATCTCTTACTAAACCTCTTCAAACCAATCCAATAGCATAAAATCAACCACAATAGAAGAACAAGGAACGAAAATGAAGAAGAAGAAGAAGAAGGAAGAGAGACTAAGAGAGTGAGAAGTAAAAAAAAATGGGACCGTATGCAAGAAATGGGACAGATTCCTCCACTAAACCCTTTTATTGCATGTGGCTGCTTAGGTGGCAAGCGCACAGCAAACCACATGTCCCGTTCTTGACACATGTTCTGCTCATAATAAATATCCCACTTAATTCTCTGATCAACTCCCTTTTTAATCCCTCAAGTTAACTTCTTTCTTCACAATACTTATAATTTCTTTCAATTTCATCCTCTTTTACTCATAAACTCACACTTATTCCATTTACACTTGTACCCTTTAAATATAATTACACTACCAACTCTACTAGGGTACCTTTTGCGCCATTACAAACTGCCCCTTTCATTTTCTTCAAACTAATATTCTATCAAACACTTCCATTCTCATATTATTTTTTTTTGTGTTAATAATTTTTTTTTTGTTTACAAGTTGCACAACATACATTGAGTTTTGAGGTGATTTATTAGCTTATTGCAGAAATTAAAGGTAATAAAATTAATTATATTTTTTACAATGATTTCTATAGAAAAATCATAAAAATAATTTTTTGATACAATATTTAACGGGATATTTTTTTAAATAATATTTTTTTTTAAATTTATTTAGAAATCTGGTGTGTTTTGGAAAATATTTATAAATTTGGGGTATTTTAAATCAACATTGTAGCAGACTGCTGCAGTATTATGTCAGAGGCAAGGGGATCCAGGAGAAACTCTGCTGCGTTTGAAATCGCAACAGTTTGCTGCGGTCTCATACGTTGTAGAAATCCGACCATAATTTTTTTAATATTATATAAATCACTCCCTCCTTTCATTTTCTTCTCCATTTTTCATTTTCTTCTTCCATTCGGATTCTTTCATTTTCTTCTAACTAAAATTCTATCAAACACTTCCACTCTCATATTATTTTTTTTTGTGTTAACATTTCTTTTGTTTACAAGTTGCACATCATACATTGAGGTTTGAGGTGATTTATTATCTCATTGCAGAAATTAAAGGTAAGTAAAATTAATTATAATTTGTTTACAATTATTTCTATAGAAAAATCATAAAAATAATTTTTTGATACAATATTTAATTGTATTATTATATAATTTGCAGGGATACTTTATTCGTTAATTTGGTGACACGAAGGAAAAAAAAAGACAAGTTATTACTTATATTTTCATTTGAAGATGCAATATCTTATAATATAAAACATAAAAATAATAAATTTATGTGTAACACCCTATACCCGCAATGATATGGATATCGAATGTCACCACACTGTACTGTACTGTATTCCTCAGATTAAGTGAATTTTTTTTTCCAACAATAACAATCATATATAACAATAATAAACAATTATACTAACACACCATTATTATATTTAACCTGTATAACTTCGAGTTCATCCATTGCAGTCGTATACATGCCATGCCTATGTCAATATCCTTGTTGTCCCGTAAATTCTTTCGTTTATCAATAACATCGGCCACTACAATTTCTTTTCTTTTATAACCTGCACGCAGTAACAACACTACGTGCTGAGCATTGAAATGCCCAGTGGCGGATACATATCCTAAATTTTTCACACTAAAACAACATGTATGCATATACAAGCATATATCTTTATTTCTATTATATGAACATTAAAATTTTTAAAGGTTTTTAGGTAACTTATGCTTTACTTACAATGTCCTGATAGATCTTTTGCTTCAGTCATTACCTCATTCCTTTTTCGTTAATTCAATAACCATACTTTAACATTACTATTACTGTTATCAGAATCACTAATAATTGTACTGTCAACTTTAACGTTAATACTATTTTATTCAGTCTGTTATTTCTATGACCTGTTATATTAACAATATTTGTAAATATCTTATTAACTTACTCATTTGTTTCTCGTTATTTGCTTACCACTTATATATATATCAATTACAGTCCACGCTTGAGCACAATATCAGTTACTGACATATCTATTGAGCAGTCATCATTACTGTTATTAATAGCAATCACATGTATCATTTTTATTGCTATTATCAGTATCAGTATCATTACGCCATTGACTTTTCCAATATTACTATCGCATTCCATCTATAAATCAGAGAACCAGTTATAATGATAGTTTCTACAATTATCTAATAAACGTAGCCATATGTTATTCTCTTTGCTTGCTTAACTTACCTACATTAATTTCAGATACAGTTACAGATTATATTATGTTTCCTACTAAATTTTTAACCATCTACACTTTTTATTGTATATTTGCTTTGTCAATACTATAATTAATACACTGACTTATTTGAACTTTTAATATTTCCATTAGTATTGTCTTAATCTTACACATGATTTCTTCAGACATTATCTGACTTATATCTATCATTAACTGTCTTGAATAATCTTTATCATTACCATGTCTATCAATGATATTATTATAACAGTACCTGAATTACTCATTCTATTTAATTTTATCTTTAGGTCAGTCAACATTATTTTTCTATTAGCCTAGAGCATTTTTGTTATTAGACTTAAATCCCTTTATACCTATAACACTGATATTCTCATGTGGCCCTTACACTTAATTTACTATATTTCTAACATTATATAACTTGACCCATTATTAAATTAACATTATTACCTTTTTCAGGAACATTGTGGTAATACCCATCAAATCTATAGCCATTTCAGTTACCTATTTTGCCCATGTTATTAACTAGATTGCTTGATTAAAGTTACACATACAATAGCCTAAGAGCATTAGATTTTCATGCATTACCTTAATTACATTTCAATTATCTTCCAAATTTTATTCTTTTAGGCACTCCTAGATCTTTATATTAGTTCTTTAATTATACAACCCTAAATCAGTGTTCTCAATAATTCTCATACCACAATGATATGCCCCATTAATTTACTAACAATGACATTACTCATTTTCTTACATTCAATACTACTATATTCACCAATTTCTAAAATGAATACTTATTATTATTTCCATTGTTAATATTAATTTCTATTAACATTATTTACATTAGCACAATATTGACACTATTATTCTTATTTTATTATTTAACATGCAATAATATTCATGATGTTAATTAAATCACTCATACAAGGACATATACATAAACAGTACACATAAAATAACATATTTGCAATTAAGTCCCTTAACCATGATATAATTACAATTAGGTCCTCATACTAAGCATATTTACACTTAGGTCCTTTTACTATTGTTAAATTATAATTTTGCCCCTAGCTTTCTCTTATTTATAATTATGCCACCAAATTAACTTATCAATTTATTTAATTCATTATATAACAAGCAAATTACCATTAAATCATATAATTAAGATCATTTACACCTTTAGTACACATAACAAACCATAAATTCACAAAAAGTACACATAAAAATCATACTGACCATTTTGTCATTAACTTATGGCAAAATTACAATTATACCCTTGAATTTTTTTAAAATTACGAAAATACCCTTAGTTTATTTTAATTCACAAAAATTACCATTATGCCATTAGTTCATTTTTAACTTGCCAAAATTTATGGTACTGCCATCAGCTCATTTTAATTTTCCAATTATTATGAAAATGCCACCAATTCATTTTATTACACCATTTTACATTATTTAACGTGCAAATTACAAATTTTCCATCCAATTACCAAATTCATGCCAAATTACATTTTAATCCCTAAAAGTGACCAATCTCCATATTTAGCCATTTAATTATATTTTTACCCTTATTAACATTTATTAACCATATATAGACAAAATTACCATTTTACCCTCAAAGTTTTTCATTATTTATGATTATGCCCTTAACCCTATCTTATTCTTTATCCTTATCCTTATCACTTTAATCATTACCATATCTTATCTTTATCACATAATCACATGCATATTTCATCTTTATCACATAATCACATGCATATCTTATCTTTATCATATAATCATTTCTTTTTATGGTCAAATTTACCATTATATCCTCAAAACTTTTTATTTATTCCAATTAAGTCAATTTTTGACATAAATATCATTTTAATCATAGATCAACCTCAAATATCATTTTAATCACAGATCAACCATATCAAGCTTATTTTTGCCATTTGCCCCTGTATAAAACTGGCAGACATCTATAACCAGGATAAACGAGACGTCAACCCCTAAAGGCTCGAATAACCTGAAGGACCCCAAAAGATCACTTCAATTTTTAATACATACTAGAGGAATCCCGAGGGACCACCCCTATCTTTAAATACTTTTTGAAATATTTTAACTTTTAAAATCAGTGAGGTAGGACCATCATTGGCCTACAGAAAAGTGAGACGTCATGCTCACACTCGCGGTCTTATGTCCCTATGGCTAGCCATCATATCCTGAACTAGACTTGATTACCAGATTACTACATAGGGCATCAAAATTTCCACTTTTCACATTTTCAAGTTACCAGTCATACTTTTCATGGAATTTTATCACTTTATTCCATTCTTTTTCATACAATTAAATCATCATACATGTGATTTGTAACGCCCCAAAATTTTCAGTGTTTCTATTAATAACTTGACATGCTAAAAATTCATTAAAGGATAATTCTTGACGCATAAGAGGTGGAAGTTTTCTTAAAGCCACATAATTTATATATTCAAATAAATTTTAGACAAGTATATATATATAAATATATATATGTTTACATATAAATGGGCAAATAAAATTAATTATAACATGTGATAATTTCTATGGGCCTAGAATTATCCAGATATTTGAGATTAACCTTGAATTAGTGGGAATTATGAGAAGAAAAAGAATATAGAAAGGGAGAGGCACAAAACGGGGAGCAGAACGGGGGGAAGGAGACTGAGAAACCGAGAGAGAGAGAGAGAGTGGCGGGAGACAATGCCGGCGACCACCGAAGGCGATCGGAGGTGGCGATCGGACCGTCGCTGTCACATCCCAAATATGGCCTAGTAGAAATTTCATGTTAATTGGATTTATTAAGGACAATTGAGTAATTTTACAAGGAAAGGAGGACTTAATTGCAAAGGATTAAAAATATTAATGACAGAATTTTCTTTTAGTGACCTATTGGTAATTTGTAAGGACTTAAAGAGTTGTGCAAGGAGCAGATGGTAAAAGTGTAGTTAGTGGAATTGAGGGTCCAATGCATGAGTGCCAAGTGGAGAGGGGAGTGTGCATGTTGGAGAGAGAAGAAGGCAGGAATTTTAGCTTCCTAGAGAAGCTATCAGATTTCATTCTCACTCTCTTGCTCTCTCTCATGTTAGTCACCCTTTCGCCTCTCCATTTCTGTTCTTTCTCTATTTGTGTAACACCCCTTACACACGTATAGCATACTGTATGGTAGCATAAGCAGTACGCTATGATGAGTATGGAATGCTACCGGCAAAGCAAGCCGGGAACAATAATATAAGCAGAGTTACAAATTTGTTTTTTCAAAACATACAAACATCTCATAATACAAAAGACGTATTACTTTACTCATTACCCTTTTATTACATCTCAATTGCTTAATACAATACTAATTAAGAATTACATAAAAAGGTAGATTACAATTCCTAAACACTAGCTATTACTACGGACTGGATGGCCAGACTGTTGCGAATTGTCCTCAGCGACACGACTAACTCCAACCCTGCATGGATAAATACCCATGCTAAGCACAAAGCTTAGTGGGAAAAAACACATAGTATGGACGACCATTCACAATGGCCGTCAGTCACCACACACAATAATTATCCAAAATCAATTCATTTAATAAATACATAAAATTGATCATAAACAGAATATTTTAATTATAATCATTCATAAGGTAAAACAGGGTAATAATCTTAATCAATACATGCCTTTCATGTCTTATTATTCATATGTCTTAAGTCACACATATCATTGTAATCAGCCTCTAAACAGTTCTTAACCTATAATAATTCTCACACCTCAAAGAGTCATGAATAGTCGCTAATAATCTAACTTAATGTTCCAGTATATAGATGTATACTATACATATAGTTACTTTCATTTAATCAGTTACTTCAAATTGTTGCATTACCTTCGTGACATTAATTCATGTTAATATTTTAGAAGGAAATAACCAAAGCTAGACCATATAAGCTTTCAAGAAGTTACCACATTTTCGCATAAGGGTCCTACAGGATCCAAAACACATAGGTGCGCGAAGCGCAAACTCATGCCATATATATATAAGTCATAGCGTACAGTGTGATCACATCTCATTAAGTGCATAATCTCACACAAATCTTCACATATCTTTATCAATTCACACTTATTGTTCAATTCACATAATTATGTTCGTTTAATGCCTGCTAAGTCAAAGGGGTGGATAATGAGTAACACATAGATACCCGAAGGTATCAACACTATTCTCATAACTCATAGATACCCGAAGGTATCAACACTATCTTTTCAATACATAGGGATCACGAAGATCCAGTCGGGGGACCTGATCAAGGTCCAAATCATACATTAGCTGTAGCAACACTAACTCTATTAGGCATGCCTAACTATCCACGACTCGACTAATGCAGGCTAACACATACTTGTTTCCTTTAATAATGTTCATGCTATAATTTTATACCTTTTCCAAAAGCACATACTTTTATTATAGTCGCATAACAATCCGATACATAAATTATTCACAAATGAAAACAGTGGATCATATAAAATATAACAATTCATAACCTTTAATTACAATCACATTTAATTTTAATTAATGTTCCACAAATTATTACCACTAACTTGCATGGTATACCATGTCTTAAATTATACACTATGTCACATGTAGACCACAAGCCAAAACTCATGTCAAATAGTTCAATCAATTGTATATATATATATACAAGGCACAGAAAAGAGTCGCGCTCGCGACCCTTGTCGCGATCGCGACAGAAAGCTAAATGGTCTCTGTCGCATTTGCGACACCCGTCGCGCTCGCGATAGAGCCAACCATACACCATGAATCACGTTCACGACCTGAGTCACTACCGCGATAAGAATCAGATGACCTCAGTCGCGCTCGCGACAGAGCCAAGCATCACCCTTCTTTCATCTCGCACTTGTATACCCTTCGCATAGGAACATACTTACTTTTGTCATGTCCGTAACTAATTTTCATGAACATTATTTTCCCTAAATTCATACATAGAATCAAAGAATTTTAGTACAATTCGCTCAAATTAGTCAATTGATTAAGAATCATTTTGTAATTAAGTAGTCAAACTAAAACTATTTGAGATACAGAAGATTCATTTCAATTTTGATTTATGACACGCTTAATACCATCATTTATTTCATTCTTAACATCTCATGCCAATTCTAACTATAAATAAGTCTCCTCAGGTCTTGAATCATTAAAGGCTCACAAACTTTTATAGGTCTTACACAATGTACCACAATTATTCTTAACAGACACCAAGGCACTACTAGGGTTCAATTGATACTCTCTCTTTCATGTCCGATTAAGTTTCCATGCTTTGGTTTGAACTCGAAAGAATATTCTAAACTTCATATGTATCCCGAAGAATTGGGAGTCCAACCCTGTAACTCTACTAGTTCAAAATGTAAGTTATAGAATTCCACTTCAAATTGCCTAACATAATATAAATCAGGTTTAAAATGAACATACTCGAAAGTGTTCGATTCATTAAACTTCTAAATAACTAAGTCAATATTCTTATTTATAACCTTAGACATTTGTATTCCCAAATGATAACCATTTATTTGTTCATTTCCAAACTCTAAACATATGATAAATAAGTCTCAAGAGGTTCCAAGGATGTTCGGGTGGATTTCGGAAGGCAAAACATTATAAAATACACAACCTAGACAAGGGTAAAGAGGGGCAAGGGTTTATACCAACTATAAGGTTCAAAATAAGAGAAAACACCTTCAGCAAGCAGGTTCTGTCACGCTCGCGATAAGGGTCGCACTTGCGACAGAAGACTCCGCCACTTGCCCTACGAAAATAGATGTATGTGACTGCTTCTCGCCCCGACTTTGTACCATCCAAACAACCCAATAAAACTCGATTTTAGCCAAAACTTCCTTCTTATAAAATTTTTCTTAGGATGTTAGATTTCAAATGCAACAAATTACAGATCAATTTGACATCTAGAACTCGAGATATAATCCACACAACCTACACTACTCTCATGAGCCCATCTAAGTATAGACACCACAGTTTTTACCATTTTCAAGGATCTTAGAGCCAGAATTAGATTCCGGTCATTTAGAGAAAATTTTTGAAAAATGAATTAGCTTTCAAATGGAACTAGTTTCATCTCATTTGGACATTTATATCTTGACTTATAATTAAAACAAACACTAAAGGTCTAGTGAAATCTGGACAGAGTATCCCCAGAAAATTCAAATTCTCTAACCCAAGCCAATCCACACAACCAATCAAATTTTAAATAAAATACACTTCAAAACAGAAAATCATTCATACACAAATCAATAATTAAGAATTCACACCAAAGCATATAACTTTTCCCAAACCTCAAACTCCTTTGCTCCATTAGCTTCAATGGTTGCTCTTCTTGCTTCCATGCTCTTTCTTCAGTTTTATTATTCCAATTTCCTCATCAAAACACATAATATTACTTTAAGATTTCTAATTAACCAAAGAGGAATTGCAGAAATCAAAAGTTATAACTTACCCTTCTATCTCTAATCTCTCATAAAAGTACTTGAGCTACAATCCATTATACACAACATGGGCTTGCAAGAAGAGAGAGAGGGGCTGGCGTGAGATGAAGAAGAAGAGGAAGGGAAGAGGAGAAAGTCAAAACGTGAAGAAGGAGAGGGGAATGAGCAGAAATCTTCTCTCACTCTCTCTTAATTAAGTCAAACCTATCTCAAATGCCACATGTCTTCTTCCTATTGGCCCTCAATAGATTTTTTTTATGATAATTCCCCTTTTTGGTCCCTTAACTCCTTTTTAATCCTTCCATCACATAATACATAAATATAATTTTACATTGGCCCATAATTAAATCTTATTCCCTTCAATTAAGTCCTAAATTAATATCTTATAAATTTGCAATTGGCCGCACTTGCCGAAACTTTTGTGCTAATACCGAATTCGTCCTTTCGACACACCTAATGCCACAACTTACATACATTCGGCATATAAATGATCCATTCTCAAAATTTAGCCCTCATATTTATTTATTCCACTCAATTAAATCCCTATATGAGAAATTACCGAAATACCCTTGGCTCTCTTTTTCTTAATTCTGGTCATATCTTTTCCTACTACTTAATCACTCTGACCATCACATCACACGATTTCGATCGTCAAAATCCCCGGAAATACACAAATCCTTCTAGGGTACATTTCGGGGTGTTACAATTTGCATGTGTTGTTCATCCGTTTTGAGCTAGGGTTTTGAGCTTTGAAGAGATTCCAAGAGGTAAGTGGTTACAAGTTCTTTGGGTTATTCTTGTTTTGTTATCCTTTTTCGGGTTGGATTTGGGTTTTTAAGGCTCTATACATGGGTTAATAGAGTTTGTTTGGTTGGATTTTTTTGCAAGTGATTGAAGAGAAGAGAAAAGATAAGGGAAAGAAAAGGTTGTGTATTAAAGCCAATGGAAGTTGAACTCCATTAACAGGTTTGGGAGTGTCTGTCCATTCTTATTTTGGATCCTGTTTGATGTTCAGATGTTAATGTTGTTTATGTGTATTTGTATATGGAAATGCATGAGTAAAATAGATTTACGTGTATAATTTGTGGTGGTGAAGTTCTGATGTTTTGCACGTTAAAATGGAAGTGTGTATGCATGTATGTGAGAGATGAAATTCTGGGCTTTTGAATCTCTATAAAAGTCATTTGATTGTGTGATGATGTTGTAAATGCGATCTGGAGGTTTGAAGGTACGTTTTTGCACAGTTATTGCATGAAAAATGGCTTTTGGCAAATGGGGTTTTGAAATTTCGATGTACTTTATTTTCTGCGTTTTCTGAAAATTCTGGGAATCAGTCTTCTTCTTCATCGTGGATTTTAGTTCTTCAGGCTGGAAGAGCACGTCACGGATGACTGAGCATGACTCGGACAGGCGTGCACAAGTCGGATGAGCGTACTCCTCTCGGCCTTTAGTGATTTCTCGGTGGCGGAGCACAGGAAGAGTAGAGGAACACGACTCGGAGGGAAGAGCACGAGTCGTGCTCCTCTTCTCTCGGTGAGGCGGATAGAAGCCATCCCACTCGTGCTCCTTGGGAAATTGCCGAGCACGAGTCGGATGGAATCCTCCGACTCGGAGGGACGAGCATGAGTCGTGCTCCTTTAGCCGACTCGTGCTGGTCTCTTCTTCCCACACGTGCCTCCCATGTTTTCCGAAAATTGGGTTTCAAATGTGTTTTTACATGGGATTTTCGCATTACATGGCACAGTATGGGATTAAATGGTATTATCAGTTGATGATTGTTTTATTATAAGATATATGTACATGATTTATATTATTTTTATGCTTTAAATATGTATGATTATATATACATGGGTTAAACTTGTATTATATTTGGATGAGCTGTATTTATGAGGTACTTGTACATAATTAATAAGATCGCTATATGTGAATTTATGTCTATAATTTGCATGCATATGAGTTATTAATTATAAAATATTTGTACATGACTAATAATATTGTACATGAGTTAAATGCATATGATTTACATGTTTATATTGAGATTTGTATAAGATGCTTATGTTTCTAAATTTGATCAGCCTATATGTATATATATGAGTTATGTGAGTAACTTATTCGTTTACATGATATGATGATGACACTTGAGTTCTTGAGTTGTGTCCTTAAGCCTGAATAGTCTTAGTAGTGGATAAGTAAGCGCTTACTAAGGTCAGTGTGTGTGTGTGCAGCTGCTATATGCGGATCCCGTTTGGATCCTTGTTCGGCCCCGTTTGGGCCAAGCGGTCGACCTCCGAGATGGTCATTCTAGTAGTAATAAGAAAATGTTTGAGACTTCGGTCTCCATATGAATATGATACATTTGAGACCCATGTCTCCATATGCTTGGGATACTGTGTCCTATCAGTATCCAAATGACCGCATCCACTTCTAGATAATATATTCAGACTAACTAGGCTAATATGTTAATATATGTGCTACATATGAATATGATAATCAATGATATGTTATATGATAAACGTATATGGAATCATGTTTGGCATTGTGATACGTACTTTAATTATATATATATATTTGGAGTGATTGCACTATATTAGAATATATGCAACGAGATGTTACGCTAGGCTCTTTCCTTGATTATTTAATGATACGAATATATATGTTGTATGAATATGTGTATTAGAAATGATGAGTTATTTTGCAACACTTGAAGTTAGTAATGATATGATTAAATAGCCTTGTTGTTTTATGCTGTAAGATATATATATATATATATATATATATATATATATATATATATATATATATATATATATATATATATATATAAGATATGTGAATAACGTTAATATGCCTATTAGATGTATAATTCATGCATATGAGGTATGAGTGTTGAGATTATGCTATGTTTATCAATAGGATTGATGTTACATATAATTATTTATAAATTATTACTTACATGTTATAGTACTAATGAGTTATGAGTTGCTATAGTAGTTATTTGTTTATGCATGTGCTATTTGTTTTGTTCCTCCCCATTAAGCGTTATCGCTTAGCACGGGCTCTTTTCCCGTGTAGGTGGCAGGTTTATTTTTGGGAGTTGGACATCTGCAGGTCGGCCACTAGAAGTTTGTAGTTGGAGTTTATTTTGTGTCTTCTGCTGTTTATCTATTTTTGTACATGGATTTGAGTTTGGGAAATGTACTTTTTGTAAAGGATCAATTATTTGGCATATGTATATGTTACAAGCTATTTTTGTAAAACGATATAGTTATATGTATTTTATATAGACTTGCCATATTTTTTATTAAATGTTTCATTGTATCTCATCTTGGTTTTGCTTATAATTGTGTGTATATAGATTCGTATATGTGTTTGCGCGCGTGACATCCCAGTATCCTTCCAATGGGGGTAATGGGGTGTTACAGTTTATGGTATCAGAGCGCCGGTTTAGTCGATTCTGGTCCTATGTGATTATTTGAGTATAGAGTCTTTATATGAGAGTCTGTCTAGAGTCATGGCCTAATGCAGATGTTGTGTTATGTAGTGTCTAGATGGAGTCGGATCCAAGTGAGTATGTGGGTGAGGCGAAGGGTAGTGTGAATCGGATTAGAGTTGAGCAGCCTACTCTTGGACACCCTTCAGTTGAAAGTTCTGCTATTGCTCCTGATAATTCAGCAGTTGTGCAAGGGTTGATTCGAATTTTGGGTAGATTGACGGCCCCTCAAGTTTCTACGAATTTTGTAAAAAGGAAAGGGCAAAAGAGAAGAGTATTGGGTGTAGAAGTAAAAGTGGACAAGAGACCTCGAGAGTCACCGAAATGTCAGCACTATCAGAGGCAACACTGGGGTAAGTGTAGGAAGCTTACTGGAGCCTGCTTTAGATGTGGCAGCAAGGAACACTTGCTTGTCAATTGCCCTAAGATGAGTGAGAATCTGGCTCGGCAAGTCAAAAAAGATGCAGAGGAATTGCTTAGAGCTACTCGAGTATCATCGGAATCAGTCGCGAAGTTAGATGCTTATGAAGGTCCAGCCAGAGAATTTGTCGTGAGTAGCCAAGAAGTGAATGAGCCCGTAGAATCTTCCGGTAAGTTTTGTTTTGTTAATTCTGATTGAGTTTTGTTTTGGTATTTGGGATGTAAGTGATTAGCGGGGAAATTTTGAGGGCGAAATTTCTTAAGGAGGAGAGAGTTGTCACATCCCAAATATGGACTAGTAGAAATTTCATGTTAATTGGATTTATTAAGGACAATTGAGTAATTTTACAAGGAAAGGAGGACTTAATTGCAAAGGATTAAAAATATTAATGATAGAATTTTCTTTTAGTGACCTATTGGTAATTTGTAAGGACTTAAAGAGTTGTGCAAGGAGCAGATGGTAAAAGTGTAGTTAGTGAAATTGAGGGTCCAATGCATGAGTGCCAAGTAGAGAGGGGAGTGTGTGCATGTTGGAGAGAGAAGAAGGCAGGAATTTTAGCTTCCTAGAGAAGCTATCAGATTTCATTCTCACTCTCTTGCTCTCTCTCACGTTAGTCACCCTTTCTCCTCTCCATTTCTGTTCTTTCTCTATTTACATGTGTTGTTCATCCGTTTTGAGCTAGGGTTTTGAGCTTTGAAGAGATTCCAAGAGGTAAGTGGTTACAAGTTCTTTGGGTTCTTCTTGTTTTGTTCTCCTTTTTCGGGTTGGATTTGGGTTTTTAAGGCTCTGTACACGGGTTAATAGAGTTTGTTTGGTTGGATTTTTTTACAAGTGATTGAAGAGAAGAGAAAAGATAAGGGAAAGAAAAGGTTGTGTATTGAAGCTAGTGGAAGTTGAACTCCATTAACAGGTTTGGGAGTGTCTTTCCATTCTTATTTTGGATCCTGTTTGATGTTCAGATGTTAATGTTGTTTATGTGTATTTGTATATGGAAATGCATGAGTAAAATAGATTTACATGTATAATTTGTGGTGGTGAAGTTATGATGTTTTGCACGTTAAAATGGAAGTGTATATGCATGTATGTGAGAGATGAAATTCTGGGCTTTTGAATCTCTATAAAAGTCATTTGATTGTGTGATGATGTTGTAAATGCGATATGGAGGCTTGAAGGTACGTTTTTGCACAGTTATTGCATGAAAAATGGCTTTGGGCAAGATGGGGTTTTGAAATTTCGATGTACTTTATTTTCTGCATTTTCTGAAAATTTTGGGAATCAGTCTTCTTCTTCATCGTGGATTTTTGTTCTTCAGGCTGGAAGAGCACATCACAGATGACTGAGCATGACTCGGACAGGCGTGTACAAGTCGGATGAGCATACTCCTCTTGGCCTTCAGTGATTTCTCGGTGGCGGAGCACAGGAAGAGTAGAGGAACACGACTCGGAGGGAAGAGCACGAGTCGTGCTCCTCTTCTCTCAGCGAGGCGGGTAGAAGCCATCCCACTCGTGCTCCTTGGGAAATTGCCGAGCACGAGTCGGATGGAATCCTCCGACTCGGAGGGACGAGCACGAGTCGTGCTCCTTTAGCCGACTCGTGCTGGTCTCTTCTTCCCACACGTGCCTCCCCTGTTTTCCAAAAATTGGGTTTCAAATGTGTTTTTACATGGGATTTTCGCATTACATAGCATAGTATGGGATTAAATGGTATTATCAGTTGATGATTGTTTTATTATAAGATATATGTACATGATTTATATTATTTTTATGCTTTAAATATGTATGATTATATATACATGGGTTAAACTTGTATTATATTTGGATGAGCTGTATTTGTGAGGTACTTGTACATGATTAATAAGATCGCTATATGTGAATTTATGTCTATAATTTACATGCATATGAGTTATTAATTATAAAATATATGTACATGACTAATAATATTGTACATGAGTTAAATGCATATGATTTACATGTTTATATTGAGATTTGTATAAGATGCATATGTTTCTAAATTTGATCAGCCTATATGTATATATATGAGTTATGTGAGTAACTTGTATTCGTTTACATGATATGATGATGACACTTGAGTTCTTGAGTTGTGTCCTTAAGCCTGAATAGTCTTACTAGTGGATAAGTAAGCGCTTACTAAGGTCAGTGTGTGTGTGTGCAGCTGCTATATGCGGATCCCGTTTGGATCCTTATTCGGCCCCGTTTGGGCCAAGCGGTCGACCTCCGAGATGGTCATTCTAGTAGTAATAAGAAAATGTTTGAGACTTCGGTCTCCATATGAATATGATACGTTTGAGACCCATGTCTCCATATGCTTGGGATATTGTGTCCTATCAGTATCCAAATGACCGCATCCACTTCTAGAGAATATATTCAGACTAACTAGGCTAATATGTTAATATATGTGCTGCATATGAATATGATAATCAATGATATGTTATATGATAAACGTATATGGAATCATGTTTGGCATTGTGATACGTACTTTAATGATATATATATATTTGGAGTGATTGCACTATATTAGAATATATGCAACGAGATGTTACGCTAGGCTCTTTCCTTGATTATTTAATGATATGAATATATATGTTATATGAATATGTGTATTAGAAATGATGAGTTATTTTGCAACACTTGAAGTTAGTGATGATATGATTAAATAGCCTTGTTGTTTTATGCTGTAAGATATATATATATATATATATATATATATATATATATATATATATATATATATATATATATATATATATATATATATATATAAGATATATGAATAACGTTAATATGCCTATTAGATGTATAATTCATGCATATGAGGTATGAGTGTTGAGATTAGGCTATGTTTAGCAATAGGAATGATGTTACATACGATTATTTATAAATTATTACTTACATGTTTTAGTACTAATGAGTTATGAGTTGCTATAGTAGTTATTTGTTTATGCATGTGCTATTTGTTTTGTTCCTCCCCACTAAGCGTTATCGCTTAGCACGGGCTCTTTTCCCGTCTAGGTGGCAGGTTTATTTTTGGTAGTTGGACATTTGCAGGTCAGCCACTAGAAGTCTGTAGTTGGAGTTTATTTTGTGTCTTCCGCTGTTTATCTATTTTTGTACATGGATTTGAGTTTGGGAAATGTACTTTTTGTAAAGGATCAATTATTTGGCATATGTATATGTTACAAGCTATTTTTGTAAAACGATATAGTTATATGTATTTTATATAGACTTGCTATATTTTTGATTAAATGTTTCATTGTATCTCATCTTGGTTTTGTTTATAAGTGTGTATATATGGATTCGTATATGTGTTTGCGCGCGTGACATCCCGGTATCCTTCCAACGGGGGTAACGCGGTGTTACAGTCGCAACCCGCAGCTCCGTTCCCATGGCATTTTCCTCTGACTCAAGGCATCATCGTTCCAGGAAAGTGAGAGAAAATCGCAAGTTTCTCCGGTATTTTTCGGCCAGCTCCGACGATGAGTGGCAACACGAACGGCGTGACGGGACTCCTAGTGGGCAGACGAACCTCCCGGTGGCTGTGGATCCTCCTCACTCACCGTCGACGAGCAGATCGGAGATGGGTTGAACCGAAGCTGTCGACGGCGATTTCGGCTAGATGGCACAATGGATCGGTGTGTGACCACCGAAAAGGCAACACCGATGTGTCGAGCTTCCTTTCGGTGGTTTTGGTGCCTTCGATGGAGCTCCGGCGACAGTGAAGGGACCAAAAATAGCAGAAAATTGGTATGTGGCTACCAAATCTATTTTTCTAAGTAATTTTTGCATAGGTTAAAATTTGTTAAGAAAGTGATTTTACTAAATATAGTATGTGAATAATATGTTTTTTGGTTCCATTGATTTGCTAGCTATGTTGTCATGAGATTTGGCTTAGCTAAATAGAAATTAAATTAAGATTTATAGATTTCGGGCTGAATGAAAAGAATTGAGAAATTATCCGTATTTGGGAAAGTAGAACAGTATTTGTAAATTGAAGAAATATAGGTTAAATTGTAAGTTGAATTTAAATTGTATATAATTTTGGTAATAGTTAAATTATGACACATAAATCAGATTAGTAATTAAATTTACAAATAACTTGACGATAATTAGATCTTAATATATAAATGGGTATTATTATATGCATAGCTAGGTAATGGTAATGTAATTGGTAATACTTGTAGAATTGGTGGAAAATTTAAATGTTAAGTGGGAAATCCAAGTATGCTTATTGAAAGTTTGAATTAAGAATAGCTCATTAAATTGGGTTGAAGGTATGTGATGTGATTATATTAAAATCTGGTTAGTGCATGTTTTAAAATAGTAGGTGAATGTTTGAAGCCGTTATTCCTGTAGTCAAATTACTGTTAAGATTAAATTAGAGGTACATGTGTATTTACACACATATATAAGTGTGAAATAACATAAAAACAATAGTAAGTTTGTAATGAGTTTCAGACTGTTTGGTGAATTTCATTTCGTTTAGTTACTTATTTTGAGTTCTGAGTTAAGGCTTTAATAAATGGAGTAATTAAGTTGAACTGATGAATTGAGGTAAATTACTTAATTATAAGAAAGTAGGGAATGGAAATTTGTGGAGTTCTGTTTCGGGTACATCCTAAAATTTTACTTGAATTGTGCTTTTAAATTTATAAACTAAGAATGGGTAATATACATATTGTGATGAATTGATACTATAACAAATTTTAATCTCTATGTGTGTGTTGAGCTGTGCAAATTGTTAAGTAGAATTTTTATTAAATGTTACGAGTAATATGGTAGAGTTGAGGACTTATAATAGGTGTCATTTTAATAAAATGAAATTAAGTGTAAATCTATAAAAGTAGGATGGAATTTAACATGAAGAAAATGAATCAAAATAAGAGTTAATAAGAAAATATAAAGTGGAAGGAGACCCAATCGTAGGAGTCTATGGTATTTGTAAAAGAATAGGCAATAACAAGTAAAAGGAATAATAGTAGAAAATAAATAGTTTAAAGATTAAAAGTGTAATTTGGTATAAAAAAACATAGTGTCAACTTGTAAATAAAGGTAAATGGGTTATCCTTGTATATATGAGATATATTATAATTGTTAATGCATTTTAATTATATAAATATGATTAATGGCTTGCTATGAAGCTAAATCAGTGGAATGTGGTAAGTAAATGAAGTTGTATGAGATAATGATAACTTGTCTTACTGGGATTATGATGACATTATGGATCGAAATGTGTATTGACATTATTTTATGCAAAGAATGAAAATTCTGATTTACTGGAATAATGTTCAATAATATTGCCCTATGTAGCGATCTGGTAGTCAAGTCTAGTTCAGGATATGTTGGCATGCCATAGGGACATAAGACCGCAGGTGAGCATGGCGTCTCACTTTTTAAATAGGCCAATAATGGTCCTATTTCATTGTATCTGAATATTTCATAGTACTGTATTGTATTTAAGACAGTGGTGGTCCCATAGGACTCCGCTGGTATTTCTGTGAATTTCTGGAGTTCACGTCTCGTTTATCCTGTATATAGAGTTTGCCGGTGTGTTACAGGGGCATAATTGTAAAAATAAGATTAAAATGGTTAAAATGTGATTAAAATAATATTTATATGGAAAAAATGACATAAATATTATTATATAAAAAGTTGAAGGCAAAATAGTAAATTAAAAAGTGAATTGGTGAATGTCAAATAATTGTGTAAATCAAGGAATTTAAATGATGAATAATTAAAGCGGTGTAAATTAGTGGTTTAAATAATAAATTTTGTAATCCATATTAAATGTAATACTTAAGAAGTTAGATGGTAAGTATGGAGTAAATACAGATTAAGAAAATATAAAGTAACTTAATGACAGAAGTAAAGTTGAAAGATAAAATAGTAAAACTAATAAAGAGATGTTAACTAATAGATAAGAGTGAAATTTAAAGTTTAATATATATATATATGTATTGGGCTGAAAGTTAACTAATGTATATTATTATTTCGAATTATGATATAGCTGATAGTTCTGTGATAAAAACATTACTTGAATAAATGGTATTAGTAAATGATCCTATGAAATTAGTGATATGATGAAGTAGCTTTACGTATATATATGAACTTCATACTCGCTAATGTGTACATCATACATGTATATATATTAGAAGGTATTATTGGATTAGATGAAAGCTAGAATAATCGTTAATATAGGAATGAAATATTAGCTGCTATGTTAGAAGAAAATTGTCTGTTTAATGTTACATGGCATTAGTAAAATGATGCATGATAAGTAAGTTTTACACATTATAAAAATGCAGGAAGATCTCAATCATTGATGTGGAAACTTGATTATAAATGTTTATGAAGTTTCAGCTATTTAGAAGAATATTGGATGTTATTGCATAAATATTGTTTTACCTTGCAAACATTTATGTTTAATTCGGAGTTAAATAATTACTTTATGGTTAAACTATAATTGGTTTGTTAACGGTAAAATTGGTATGTTATATATGTAAGGAAAGAGTAATTAGCGATCTCAATACAGAAACATTATAATGTATGTATGTTTAAATTGTATATGTATATTTAATATTTTTATGTGCTAGATAAGTAAATTTGGTAGTCACCACTAAGAGCAAAGCTTAGTGCGTGGTTTACACTCGTGCAGGTGTAAGATAGAAATCAAGTGAGCACCAGCACCGTTCCAAAGGAGTAATGTTGAATGGTAAGCATGGCAAGGAGGTGATAAGATTGAAATTTTTGGGAATTGATAATTTGAATCTCAGTTTTAGTTTGCATGTACACTACATAGATAATTAGGATACTATTGTATCGAAGAGTTTGTATTGAACAATTATTTATAACTGATAGCTTTGATGTATTAATGTTATGTCTTTGTATTTTGTACAACTGATGTAAGTATTAAGTGGATGATGTTTGTGAATTATTAAATGGGTGTGTGAATGGACCTAAATTGGAGGATGGGCAAACTTGTGTTGGAGTTTGAATTGGAGTACGGTGAATGAATATATGATTATTTGAAGTGTAAAAACTTTATGTTTACAGGGGGATAGGCAATATTATAGAGGAAACTCTGCCGAAATTTCAGTAGAATATGGTGGCATGTTTGTAAGAGGATTGAATGAATAGTAAAATTAAATAGTTGTAGGACAGTTTAAAAAAAAATTTGTCCGATTTCCACGATAACTTTAAGAGTAGTTTTAAGACAATCAAGTTTGTGCAATATCGTTGGAACCGTAATGAATGTACAGTTTAAGGGTGTTACATGATTATCATCATCATACCATCACATGCCATAATTCTCATGTTATCATCATGGTATACATGTAAACACACATGTACATCATTCGGCCAACATGTTAACTTTTCACCATTAATTATTTTCTTAAACTTTAACATTTCTTTATGTCATTTACATGTTAAATAACATAGCCATGCCATTAATTTCCATTAAAACACATCAAAATCATATCTTTACCCATGGTAACTATTCGGTCATACATACATCACATACATCATGGTATTTTCACATGCTCTAACACATACCATTAGATCAATTACATGTCAAACAACATATTCATGTCATGAAATCACATCAAAACACATAAAAATCATGCCTTTTCATGTGTTAACCATTCGGCCTCATGTATACATCATGCATTATGAAAAGTTTTCATGCTCTATCACATACCATCATCTAAATCACATGCCAAACATCATGTATACATCATAAAAATGTCATATCACATCAAAATCATGTGATATACCCTTCGGCCTAAGTAGGAATCCATCATACCAACTTTGTTTTCTCATTTTAAACATTCATATCATCATTTTTAACATTCTTAAGCATGAATATCAAGTTATTTTCAATTAAACATGCATATTTCTCACACTTTATGTTTAAAAATAACCTAAAATCATACTTTTAACATGGACAAAGGAGAATATTGTATCCACTAACCTTAGATTCATGTTCTCCATACTTTAATCTTCCTTTCATATTCATAGCTCCTTGAAACACCATAATCTCCTTTACTTTCCTTAAGTGGCCGAATACAATCATCAAATAAATCACCATAAATTTGCTTCCTTTTCACAATACAATTTCATAAATATGATCTACACATCCTAAAGTGCCTATAGGAACCCTTAAATAAAATTATAGAACCCTAAATCACTTACCTCATATTTGAGACATAATCTTAAACACTTGGTTTTTCCCACTTTCAAACCTTCAAATGGACTTCTAAGACCACTAATAGATTACAGAGAAGCTGAAATATGTTAGGGAGGCTTGAATATGTGGTGAGATGGAGAGAAATTGAAAGAAAGATGGAGGAAAAGTGAGAAGTATCAATTTGGCCAAGGGAGAGAGGAGGAAGGGAGGCTATAAATGGAATTCTCTAGGGTTTTCCAGAAAATGAGATGTATTTATATGAGTGTAATTGAACCAAACCAGGTCCAACCGGAGTGGTCGAACCGGTTTGGTCCGATTTTTGATTTTCGGGTTACTTTTCACTGTTTAAGGGTAACTGAGTGTTAATGAACTCATTTTCACACCCAATAAATTCCATTGTTCTTAAAATATAAAATATAGCCTCCACGCAAAATTTTAGCTCAATCGGAGTTCATTTGGGGCCCGGTTCACCAAAATCGGTCCGGTTCAATTCAATCGGTTTCTGCCTTAAAATACCATTCTAAAGTTGTCAAAAAATTTCAAAAATTATTTTGAGGTTGTCCACTTCCCACAGTAGACCTTTTTATCCACTCTAACCATTTATAAAAATTCAGTGAAAGTTCGGTTCAACCGAATCGAATCAGAGGACAACTTTAGACGGACTTTTGAGGGCTTATTTGTCCTCATTTTCACACCAAATTATACCACTAGACTCATGACAGTCAACAGATCATTTCTAAGAAATAATATTTTTTTAGCACACAGCTGAAAATATCAGCTGTATAGCTACCCAATAGGTCACCCGTCCCAGAATTGCTATACCTCAAGCATGTTCAACCTTTGAACTCAACTGAATATAAAATACTAGAAACATAATCTCATGCCATGAATCTAATAACAGACTTTACAGAAAATACTGAATACTTCTAAGCTATCAAACAGGCCATTACATTATGTATTAGGAAAAAATTGATATTAATATAAATTAGAATTTTACAATCATTTACATAATATTGTAATTTGAAATATTCATACTAAAGTAGAAAAAATTTCATGTACTATAAAAATGTAGGCTTATTTTATTTTTTTTTTTGTGAAATATGTATTTGATAGTTTTTCCATGTATTTGGTCATGAAAATTGTTAAACTAAGTTAATATTAGCAATTGATATAAAATTACTTGTCAAAATTCTTATTATATTATTAACATACAAATATGCATGTATTAGGACTAATTTAATTTTTATAGTGGATTCGACTATAGTGGTAGAATTGTTTTTTTATGATGATTTTTCAAAAAAAAAAAATTAGTGTAACATCAAACTAGAAAAATAATATTTAAAATATTGAAATTGGAAAATAATAGTAGTTTGGATTAACATACTATAATTATATTTAAAATAGTGAAAATGGTATTAGTTTTGTATAGAGAAATATTGAATATTTTTATTTATTCTCTATTTTATGTGATTAATATTTTTTATTATGAGAAATATTTTTAAATTACATTTATTGTGATTATTACAATTTTTTTTAATGCTCATGTAACACTTGTTATTCTATTTACACATGCATATGTAACACTTATTTTTTAATGCACCAGAAAATTATTTTACACTGAAACTGCAGTGAAGTGCTGTGGTTTCAGTGTGTCTGATACTCTGCTGCGGTTTCAGAGCAACAGATGGTTGTGATTTTTGACACACTGAAATCACAACAATCCATTGTGGTTTCAGTGTAAATTTATTTTTGAAATCGGTGGGTCCCACATTTTGAAACCATAACATATTGTTGCGGTTTCTCTCTCACCCCAAAATCACAAATACTTTCCCAAACACCCTAATTTTCTAAATAAATTTTTTTTTTAAAAATATTATTTAAAAAATTACCCCATTTTTAACTGTGTTATTTTATAATTTGTAGGTCTATTTTGTTTGTTAATTTGGTGTCGTGAAGGAAAAAAGGCAAGTTATTACTTATATTTTTATTTGAAGATACAATATCCTATAATGTAAAATATAAAAATAATATATTTATTTATTAAGAAAAATTTTATATTAATAGAAATTAGAATTTTAGAATCATTTACATATTGTTGTAATTTGACATATTCATACTAAAGTAGAAAATTTTCATGTATTATAAAAATGTAGATTTTTTTTTTATGAAATTTGTATTTGACATTTTTTTACATGTATTTCGTTATAAAAATTGTTAAACTAAATTAATATTAGCAATTGATATACACTTTTTTATTTTTGGAATATATGCTCGATTGATCATTTATTTATTTTTATAAAAGACAAAAAAAATTAATTGTATTGTTTACAAATATTTTTACAGAAAAGTCATAAAAAATATTATTTTGATATAATATTTAATTTTTTTATTGTGTAATTTGTAGGTGTATTTTGTTAATTAATTTGGTGACATGGAAAAAAAGGTAAGTTACTACTTATTAGAGGTGATCATGGACCTGTTAACCGGTCCATGAACCAAAAAAAAACCAACCTATTAATATCAATTTTTTCAAAATATTAACCATTAATCAGTCTACTACAATCGATTAATTAGTTAATTGATTTCGATTTTTGGGACTGGTCAACCCATATTTTTTGATTAACCACTATAATTATAATATGCATTCATAAATAAAATTAAAATGTTCAAAATATTTAAAAATTAAAACTTTTCCACTATAATATAACATTATTGTTGTTAAAATAAAAGTTTTTGGTGGATATAAGTAACTTTATTTTTAAGAATTAAGAATTAATAAGTAAATGAATTAACCGGTCTATAATTACCCCCAATTAGATAAATGGTTACACTTACTAATCGACAATAAAAAAAAACTTAAAAACTTCAAACTAATTAGGATAATTAAAAAAAAAAAGTACAGCAAATGCAAAGTTATTAAAATAAATCAATCCAATACTAACAATAATTTTCTTTTATTTTTTTTAACTTGACACACATTATTTTCACATATATTAAAAATTTTAGTTTTTTTTTTAAATTATTAAAAATTTTAGTTAATATATTAATGTTATATAACTTTTCGAATATATTCTGATTTTTATTTATGAAAAATTGATAAATCAATAAATAATAAGTAGTACTAAATATGGATATATTGAACAATTAAAAAATTAATTAAAATGTATTTCAAAAAAACTAAAATGAAATTGAAATATATTTTAAAGTAAATGAAAATTAAAATGAAATAAATAATTAAATATAAAAATAATGAAATAAAAAAAAATTGTAATAAAAAGAAAGAAAGAGTGAAATAAAGTTAATAAACTACAGGGGTGATCATGGATCGGTTACCGGTCCGTGATTAAAAAAGTCCATTAATATCAAATTTTTCAAAATATTAACCATTAATTAGTTTGTTACAATTAGTTAATCAGTTCATCTGTTCGATTTTGGACCGATTTTTCGATTAACTTCATCAACCATTTTTTTTCTCACCCCTACTAATATTTTTATTTGAACATGCAATATTTAATAATGTAAAATATTAGAATAATAAATTTATGTATTAAGAATTATTATATTAATATAAATTAGAATTTACACTAGAAAATTTTCATGTATTTTAGAAATGTAGACTTAATTTTTGTGAAATATGTATTTGACTTTTTTTTTTCTTTCATGAATTTTGTACTGAAAATTGTTAAACTAAATTAATATTACCACTTTCCTTGAATGCTTGAAAGGTACTTTAATTTAATTCAATAATCGTGTGAGAAGAGAGATAAGAATATAACTTAAAAACTCTTTTATAAACCTTAACCAAAGTACAAGTAAGAGTGATGTCCTGAACTCTCTTTGGCCTTAAATTTCATGAGGTTAGACAAATTTTTCAATGTTCTATTGGATGGTAACTCTAAAATATCTTTTGTTGCCCAAAATAGTCGCACTTGTAGTTTGATCATCAGTAATCGAATAAGGGAGATTCCCTATTTATTGCGAAGTGACCATTCTTCATGAGTTTAATGAACCATTCGTGGACCTTAAAAACAGGCCTCCGGGATAAAATGTGGGTTTGGTGCATGTCACAAAGAGTCCTATGTACAATAGAGGGTCATTGTGTTGGACGTTGATGGACTTGAAAGATGATGATGACATTGAGATAAGATATGATAATTTAAGGAGATATGATGATTACATGTTGGTGGAATTAATTATTGTTGTGGCTAAGGGTGATTCAGGATATAATTTACCTACATCTACAGTTGGCATTCAGGAGACAAATAAGTCAACATACATGGGAAACATCGACACAACTCAATAGTTTTGTATAAATGATGTCGGTTTTAGTCAGCCCATGTGATCTCACAGTCGAAATGATTTTGAAATGCTTTCTCATTATATGTTTGGTGGAGAACCAAATATATTTGTTGGGCAAAGGAATACAATTAATAAGTTTTGTGGAGATACAAAACAAAATGTAGATCAAAGCTGTACATCATAATCAATTAGCCATTGGCTATATTCAGGCCCTAGTTAGCTTAGGCGATCCGTCAGTAGAATAGATGGTGATTTACTCTGTCACTATGAAATAAAGGTAAGTAATAGTTCAGGACATAGTCATGAATAATGATCAGTTAGCCATCGATTAGATTTAGGTCCTAGTTAGCTTAGATAACTATTGTAACATCCGATATCCGTACTATCTACGGGTATATGGTATTTAGCCTTATTAATACAATTATCACATTATACACTAATTTCTTTACATAATTCAATATAATCACTTAGTACATAATAGATTATCATAAAGAAATTAGTGTATAATGTGATAATTGTATAATGGGTCAAACCATAGGCCAATCCATTGGGCCAACCCAAAAGCCAAATTAGGTTAATTAAGCCCATTTTTCAATCCAAAATTATTTTTATTACTTTCCAAATTCAATTTCACTCAAAATTAATTCCATAATTCTTAAAATATATTAATTAAGCTCCACATAAAATTTCAGCTCAATCGGAGATCTTTTTTTGGTCTAATAATTTCTGACTAGTCCAATAATCAAATTTTATGTCTCACCATAAAATTCCTTTTTCACTGTGAATAAATTCTAAATATTATTTATAATATTTCTAGAACTTCCTTCGAATTTTGAAAATTATTTGCTATTTTTAAAGTTTTGGTCAAACTGGTCCTATCCTTGGTTGAACCGGTTTGGTTCACTTTTCATCATCAACATCATTTTTGCTCTTAATAGCTCATTTGATTCCAGTTCCATCTCAATCAAGGTCCATTTTCGGTTCGATTTAAGTGAATCGGTCCGATTCACTAATTTTTCAGTGTCAACGAAAACTTTATTTTTCACTACTAAAAATTCATAAATATTATTTAGAGTCTATCTATACCTTCAAAATAATTTTTAGAGGTCATTTACTATTTTTAAAAATTCGGTCAAATTTTGGTCAAACTCTGGTTATTATTGAACCGAACTAGAGGGTTTCTTCTGTTTGGCCTTTAAGGACCATTTGACCTCATTTTCACTTGAAATTATATCACCAGACTCCTTATAACTTGTGTTTTCCAATGGTTCAATAAAATATTTTTCACTTCTGGCTTCTCGGGAGGTCACCCATCAGGGGACTTCCCTAGCCTGAGCACGTTTAATCTTTCTCCTTTACTGTCTTTTAAGGCACAATCACTGATACTTTCATATAAAATTCACACTATAAACTCTACAGATTTCACTGATAACTACTAACCCGGTATTCGGGCCATTACAATTCTCCCTCACTAATAAAAATTTCGTCCTTGAAATCTTCCTTATGTACTACAATCATAGATCACCACTACTATGCTGTGAGAACATTCAGTTTAGAAAATTCATTTACTTTCCATTAATCATCATACTTTCCATTATCGTACAATTCTATGAACCTATATTATCCTTATGTCTCATCCGATACTGTTACTCACTTATATCATCAATATCTATTCATAGTATGTATACGTATCACTTTATCCTCATTACACTATCTCCGATTTTAGGACCGCCTAAATCTTTGCTCTGATACCAATAAAAATTATGACATTCGATATCCGTACTATCTACGGGTATAGGGTGTTACATCTATAAGTACATGGGATGGCGATTTACTTGGTCAATGTGAAACAAATGGAAGTCACAGTTTAGGGCACAGTAATCCACGCAGATCAGTTAGCCAGCTACCAGATGCATGTCATAGTCAACCAAGGAGGTCTCTCGGCCAAGGAGGGAGAAGTTTCTGAATTGGTGAGTTGATCTTATCTCAAAACTCAGTTAATTAAGGCTATTTATAGTGAGTAAATGGGTTGCTTTGGTCTGACCAAGGTGGTCCAATCTACATGAATCAAATCTTGATTTTAAGGCCAATTTCGGACCCCATAATGAAATTTATAATTTTCTCAACTCATTTTCTCCCCAAACCAATTCCAATATTTTTAAAATATAAAATATAGCCTCCCTGCAAAATTTTAGCTCAATCGGAGTCCATTTGTGGTCCGGCTCAATGAAATCGGTCCGGTTCAAAATTTTTTATGTTACCGAAAAATTTCCTTTTCACCACTAAAAATTCCTAAATATCATATAGAACAAATCTGAAATGTTTGGTGATTTTTAGAGGTCATTTGCTTTTTTTAAAGGTCCGGTCTAATCTAAGGACAAACTAGTCACTATTTAAACTGAAACTGTACATTTTTCTTATTTTTGACTTTTGGGGACCCATTTGACCTCAAATTCACTTCAAATTTCACCCACGGATGAATCATAACTAATATTTTTCGATAGTCAAATAAAATATTATTCGCCCATGGGTGCATTTATTACCCCGGGTACGCTGACCAATACCAGAAAATACTATTTACATCTAATCCGATATTGGGCCATTACACACATACCTCTTTTCAAGCACTTATCCAATATTCACCTATATGACTTCTAAAGACCAACATAACATCACTTTCAGCCATCATGGCCTTCTGATCAAATGTTTATCTATATGTTAACATTACAATGATACAAATCTCGTTATAACTGAACTTGAAATTAAGGAGTTATGGCCAATGAAACGCCACTTGTCCTAAAAGCCCTCCTATAGAATTTAGTTACACTTTAAGTACCTTAATCACATGTATTCCTAAGTGGTAACCATTCATTTACTCTTTACAAGACTATAAACATGTGTCGACTAAGTTCCGAGAAGTTCCGGTGAAGTTCGTGTCTGTTTCGGGAGGAAAAACACACAAACATATACAAAACAGGGGAGGGTATCGATGGGCAATGTTTCGTGCCAATCTTGAGATCCCAAATAATAATAAAAGCCATCAAATATCATGTTCTATCACGCATGCGATAGAAGCATCTATTATGTATCCCATAAAATCAGAATATCAGGACTGCTTTTCATTTCAAACTTATACTGCATAAACTAATATCTAAACCTCATTTTTAGGCAAAACTTCCTCTTAATAATTGTTCCCTAGGATGTTAAGTTTCTAATGGGACATATTTCAGGTCATGTAAACATCTAAAACGTCAGATATGATCTAAACAACCTATACTGTTCCAATGAACCCGCCAAAATAGAGATACATCTGTTTTGGCCACTTTTAAGGGTCTTACAGCTAGAATTTGCTCATGGATATTTCTAGTATATTTATAGGTATGTGTCTTATCTTTCTAACGGTGCTTGTTTTATACAATTTAGAATTTGATATCTTGACTTATGACCAAAACAAACAACCGAAGTCCAACTGAATTTGAGCAGAGTTTTCCCTGAGGAACTTAACAAGCACAAATTATCAAATCTACCAAAACTATCACAATAACCCAACACCAATATTCCAAGTATATTTCAAAACAAGAAATTAAACATCAAACATGCAATAATACACAAATTCCCAAACCTCAATTTCCTTAGTTTTAATGTGCTCACTTGGCACCTTGATCATCAACCCTCTTCTTTCCCTTTTTTTTTCTCGTAACCACCACAACATGCACAATCAAATTCCAGAATTGGAACAAAGGGGTTACATCCAGCTCAAGTTAAAGAAAAGGAAAAGAAGAAAATGATCAAACTTTCTTAACCACTTACCTTAACTAGATGAAAACTCAGCTCAAAAGAAACACCACATGATCCAATTTGTAGAAATTTAAAGAATACTAACTAAAGAAGAGAGGAACAAAAGAAGAAGAGCAAATAAGAGAGGGTAGCCAAAAATAACATGCAGAATTCCCTCAACTTCTCTCTCATCAATTCCTTTATATTGCATGTGGGAAGCTAAGGTGGCAAAGGCAGATTATGCCACTTGGATTCCACCAACAATTCTTATGTTGCATGTCAATGCTGAGTTGGCAAAGTCAGCAATTGACACCTAGAATCCACTCCCACAATATTAATCACAATCATCTCTAATTAATCCCACTTAACACTTAATTAATCCAGCCTTTAGTTAATCATGCACAATTGCTTTATAGCCACTTAACTTAGTAATTTCCTGCAATTAAGTCCTCAATTCCAACTTGCACACAGGTCCAAATTGAAATTCCAATTCCAACTCATCCAATTACCCTACTTAAGCCAAAATACTACTAAGGTATAATTCGGTCCGTCACAACACTCCTCTCCTAAAAAGAATTTCGTCCACGAAATTCAAACCCAATCCAACAATAGAGGATACATAACTTCCTCCATTGATGCACTTCCAAAGAAATTTATCACTATTCAGAAACCCAAACACATATGCTTCATATTTAGACACTTCTACATTTATTCTCTTATTGTGCAATTCCTGTACGCATGAAATTTACAGGATACTCTTGTTACTTCTTTCACTCATGTTATTCATTCTTCATTCAAAATCTAATTCGTAGTAGCTTATATAAACTTCGTAAAACTTCCTCTTCTTAACTTTAATTACTCACACTTCATACTTTCATTAACAAACACTTCACTCTTCCTCAATAGTCCTTTTTCTAACACCACACATTGTATGTACATGATGTCAGCTTTCTCTTCGAATGAAATACATACATAATATTTTGCACACATGATCAAGGGATGCGAATGAATATATGATGATGTATGTATGCAATATGATTGTAAAAAAGTAGTTTATGCGATATTAATGCACTTTCCCTAGCCCCATGTTTCTATATGCTCATGTTCAAATGATTTCAACGAAATAGCTGACAGGCGTACAAAGTGTCACCACTCTCCTTTGCATTCCATATCATTGTTAATTCCAAAATTATCCACACCCAGAATTAATTGAAATTCATGGGATAACACTTCAATCAAATTAATAAATGACTCTTTACTTTGAATCACTAAAAAACGGTTCTCATACGCATTATACACATTTACACTACCCCGAAGGACTAATCACATACGCATCATAATCAAGATAATTAGCATACACTTTAACACATAAATCTTTAGGAAATAGAAAAGTACCAGGTATATCTTCTGGTCCATCCCGGTCCTCTCTTGCCTCCCTAGCAAGATCCTATGCTAGTTCCATAGTCGGACTATCAACTGATCTTAGTACTGTTCCACTTTTGAATTGATTACCTCTACCCCTACTATTCCTTCTACCACGGATCGCTGGAGATGCACTAGATCCACCCCTACTTACTCCTCGCTGACTTCCACACAATTCATAAGCCTTAGGGCAATTGGCTAAAATATGAGCCGTGCTTCCACAATGAAAGCACCCACTAGTTAGCCATCTGCATTTGCTTCTATGACATTTGCCACAATGGAAACACTCCGGTACAATACCCTTCCTCATATAAGTCGAACCTCTACCAGATCCAGATGCAGTAAAGAATCCTTGTCGTCTACCTCTGATAACAGGTCCCCTTCCAGACCTGATTTGAGAACTCTCTTGTATATCTCTAGACCTTTTTCTAGAACGAAGATCACTTCTTGAATCTATTGGACCTCTATATGCAATCATTTGATCCAAGGCTTTTACCAATTCTTGTGATATTTTAAGCAGAGCCTCTAAAGGTGCAATTGAGACATCACCAATGTCACTCACTAGTTCAGATGGACCAAGAACTGGCAGTTTTGAATCCATAGAATTACCACTTTCGAAAATTTCTTTCATCGATTTTGGAGAAGAATCCCTCGATATTATAAGAAAAGCAAGACATCCGCATCAGACCAACACAAAACTATATGCATTTCTATTCTACACTAGCCCAAAAATGACTAAACCTAGTCTCTGATACGACTAATTGTAACACCCCCTAACCACCCGTAAAGCTTTACTACAAGGGTTATGGAGTGTCACACAACAAACACATGCACACGAATTAACATCCACATAAATCTTAGTATTAATAAATTTCATTAAAAGGCAACATTCAATTACATTACATAACTTTTATAGTCTTACTTCGATTTTCACTTTACAAGATACGACTTCTTTGATACAAAAACTTTAGTTCCAATACACATGCCAACTATAAATACAAAACTTATACTATTACAAAATAACTTACTTATGCAACGGTTCCTAATGTGTTGGCCGTTAGCGATGCAGGACTGTCTTCCAAAATGCTATCTTCAGATACCTATATGGATAAAACATCCATGCTAAGCGATAATGCTTAGTGAGGAATAATAAAATATGGATGAACACTCACAGTGATCATCAATACAATTCACATGCTCAAGTAACATATATATATATACAATTCAATTTAACATCAGCATTAAATGCCATAATCAACACTATACCACAAGTAACAATCCATATCATCAAAGCTACTTATAATTCATTACATCTAATCCTCAATTCACATATGTTATTTTACTCATTATATTTTCTTTCTATTCATCCATTGCAAATCTATAGATCTCACCTTTTATAGACATCATATAAATTTTTTACCTATGGCAATGTAATTATTAGCACTTGCATATGCATAAACACCCTCATCAAATTATAAATACAAATTTGAACTATGCATACTTTGATTCAATTCCAAACAATGCCACATACTCACCAATTCATATAAAGTTTGCAAACATTTACTTATTATCATATCATAGTTTTCTTGATACCACATATTGTAACCATTAAACATTAAACTCACATTATACATTAACAGTTATCAACACCAATATATATATAGAGTACATATCCCATCAAATTATAAATACAAAACCACATTACTTGCACGTTAACCTATCAATATATTTTACGCTCATGAATTCACATATTACACAAAGTTGACAAACAATCATTTGTTTATTAGCTATTTCCTAACTTGCTTGCACTTCTATAGTAGTGGATAACGGGATTATCACTTTGATATCCTTAGATACCTTTATACCGCATTAGTATCTGTAGATACTTTCATATCAATCTAGTATCCGTAGATACTTTTATAATGCATTAGTATCCGTAGATACTTTCATATCAATTTACTATCCATAGATACTTTTATAATACACTAGTGTCCTAGATACTTTCATATCAATCTTGTATTCGTAGTGTAACGCCCCAATGCCCCTTGGGAGGACAAGGGAGCGGTACGCGACGCTAAACAATATTAAATCCTCTCACGATCACTATCATACTATCACATACATTAGTCATCACTAAGCCATTCACTATCACTAGTTCACTATAGTTTACCACTTAGGTTACAAAATTACATATTCCTTTACATGCTTCAATACATACTTTATTTACACAAAAACTTATAACAATATCTTTACAATAGAAAAATTAACCTAACAAGAAGACCTCACTGAAGACTTCTCTTAGTGGCCTGCAGATACTCCACGCAAAACTTGAGCTTCACACTTCAACCTACACGGGAGACAAGCACCTGTGCTAAGCGACAACGCTTATTGGGGATGAAAATAAAGCAAGACTAATACAAGCATTCATATAATAACACAAAATAATATAACATGCTTAATCAAACAGAACACTATGAAGTAGTAGTCCATACATTAGTTCACTAACATGCCAACATTCAATAATCCATACTTTACAATAACAATATTCAATACACAATTCCAGCGGAAGGCTTCAATATTATAACCACCATACCTTATAACATAGCATTGATATCACTCAAAATGGCATTGCTAACACTACCATTAGTCACTACAAGTACAGTAGTTACTTGATATGCCAATATTTGATAGTTCATGCTTTACATTAGCAATATTCAATAGCTCATACTTTCCAATAACAATCACTAATATTCACTGATTGCGGTAAGTTTTGATATCATGGCAAGAGTGCGATGTAACAAAGCATTAATACTACTCAATATATCATAGATGACACTATTATTACTCAATGATGATACAAACTATAACAATCATAGGTTAAGACAATATTATTATAAATACATGCCAATACCATTTCACTATAGCCTGAATCAATACAGAAGTGGATATAGGTACACTATATATACTTGAATATATATTAACACTAGATCACTGGATACCCATCGGTATCAAACACTAGACACCCGTCGGTGTCAAACATTAGACACTCGTCAGTGTCACACTAGTAGCTGCGAATCACTAACCCTTTATAAGCATGCTTATCTATAAACGACTCGATTATATGCTTAACGATTTATTCACAAAGTAATATTCATTCACATAATAAATGTCATTCGCATAGTATTGTTCATTCACATAGTATTGTTCATTCGCATAGTAAGGTACTCTGTAGTTCCCTAAAGCAATATCATGGTACAAATCATCACGTAGAACAAACTCGTATCATCTAATGTCTTGCATACATACATGGCTTGATAAACATACTCACATTCCATTATACATTTTCGTACTACACTTATTCACTAGAGTTCACACATTATGATTCTCACAAAGCACTATTAATCTCATAGATTTATACCATAGTATAAGTTAACATACGCTAGTACAAGTAGGTTTACATCATGCTCATATGTCCTTATATAGATTCACACTATAAGTTCAATTTAATATTGTTAGATTTAACAAACTCATCTACCAAGTACACACTCCATCATGCTTATGTATAGGCTCAATACAATATGATTCAATCATATATGATCAATGTTGCACACCATGTCATGTTTAATAATTAAAAAGCATGTATACATTTAATACCTTTATTAAACTACTATGCCATAGCATCATTTACATATAATTTCAATTGAACAACATTCATACTCTCATTTCATAATATTAGACATGAGTTGGACAAGCTATAGGAACTTGTAATGAAGTTCGGGAAGAAAAACACACAAAATAAACAAAACTGGGGAGGGTCACGGTGGTAATGATTTTATTGTGACCATGAGGTCCAAATACATGCAATTCCGCCTTCTCTTAGGATTGGTCACGGTGGCAATAAATTGGTTGCCATCGTTACATACCAAAATTTAGCAAAACAGAAGCAAAAACTCAGGACTACTTCACTACTCTATTTTGCTCAGCCTAAAACGACATATAAACATTAATTTTAGGCAAAACTCCCTTCTTAAAAATTGTTCCCTAGGATGTTAAGTTTCAAATAGAACAAGTTTCAGGCCATTTGGACTTCAAAAATAATAGATATGAATTAAAAACTCTATACTGCTCCCATGAGCCAAAGTAGAGACACCTCTATTTTGGCTATTTTTAAGGGTTTTAGAGACAGAATTCATTCATAGTCATTTCTAAAACTTTTATAGGTATGAAAGTAATGCACTACAAGAAAATTATCAAATAACAACGGAAATTAGCAACTGAATTTATTGAATTTCCGTTGCTAATTAAAATTAGCAACCGAAAATAGCAACAAAAAATTTGGTTGTAATTTTGGCGGTGAATTTTTTTAGCAATGAAATTTAAATTCCGTTGCTAAATCTAACTAATATACATTCGGTGAATTGATCAATATTACCAACGAAATTGATATTTTCATTGCTAAATTAGCAAAGAAATATAATTTTTGTTGCTGTATTTACCAACGGCATAAAATTTTTAGCAACTGAATTAATTTTCCATTGCTATTTATAGCAACCAAATAACAATTCTGTTGCGAAAAATAGCAAAGAAATTTTGTTTCGTTGCTATTTTTAATATTAGAAATTATAAAATTATGCTAGCTTAGCATAATATTTTAGTTTTAATCAAATTTTTTGTTTATATATAAATAAATATAATCCAAATTCAAAATGAAATTTAAGAAAATATTCTTATTGATAATATAATATAAACACATGCACTATGAACAATTGCATTTAGATTACATGTCATAAATAATCAATATTAAAAATTTACAAAAGCAATCCTAAAGCATATATAGAATATACTATATACATATCTAAGGGTATCTAATATGAATACCAAATCTATACATTACAAAAGGTAATACATATCAAAAACCAAATCCTTCAAAAGAGCATGAACCAGTATGACACAACCAATAAGTGGTTAGGTAACAGAGAAATAATACTAATCATGATGAACCACAAGGTAGAAATCCAGTATGATATTCATGCAAGTCCAGTAGAATCTTCAATTATTCTCTTTCCTAATTTTCATGCATACCGCGTCAACTGCTGCCTCAGTAAGCTCTCTAATGGTAATTAGAGAAGATTCAATGAGACGACGATATCCTTGTTCAGGAGCTATCAGATGGGGTTGATAACCATCAGCTTCAATGATCAGTTTTCGCATATTTTCCATTGAAAGTTGCTTGTCAAACTGCAACCTTTTTAGAGCAGCAGGAAGTTGATTGTCAAAAACATTATAGATTTTGTCTCTATCAGATCGCCTGTGAGTAACAAGTAGCTCAAAATAAATCTTCCTCAGATAAAATAGCAGCAGATAAAAGATAATATAAAATTAAGATGGCTAGAGGTAATTGAGAAAAAGAAAGCATAACACATACACGCCATCTAGATGCTCTCTGTATATTTGATAAAAAAAGTTGACATATCTCCAATATTGCGTGCAACTTCCCCTGAAATTCATAGACCATGGCTGTTGAATTCTTATCCACAAGACTATTCAGGGAGCTTTGGTCTGACAAAGTAGCTACAGATTGATAAAATAACATATACCAAAATAGACATAAACAACAAACTTACACCAGCATCATGTTAACATTTTTGTTAATATCAACTTGTGAGCGGTTTACCACACCAACCCAAGGAAATTTTAGCCGATAAGATTTTCCTTCCATTATCTAAGCAAAGCCAAATTCTAATTCAGAAGGTGATGAGAAAGAAGTAATAAATTGCTTTTAGATGTAAAATAGTCAAATATGATTAAAGACAATATTCCATGAACCAAGAACGAAGCATTACAAACTAATAAATGTTATAAAAGCAATAGAAATGAAGCCAACTTACATCAACTGCATCAGTACCCTTATCCATAAGATCAATCTTGGTCAAGACCCTAAGGGCTCTCTCTCCTATAAAATATATAAACTAACTAAGCACTAAAATATCTAAAAGCATCATAAAACCAAAATTCGATCACTGCATTTAAAACTTAAACTTTTAGAAAAAAACCCTAAGGTTTTGGTATAAATCATGAAAACAAATAACACTCCAACATACAAAAATTGCAACAAAAAAATTACCAGTAGGGTCCACCTCCCGAGAAATTTTTATACCATCAAAGGTTGCAAGATCTTGATTAGCAGGTGAACAAATATTTTTTTATTTCTGTATGAAATAAGCTGCTGATTAACATGCACTATATTATTGACATTCCAATCTGTGTTTAACATGCACTGTATTATTGACTCAAGTAATAAAGCCAAGGAATGAGACAATTTAAGCAATTGAAATTCAATTCCAAATTCTACTCTTTGGGCCATCAAAAAATTAACTAAATATATATATATATAAATTAGATTAGCAAAATTGACTGAGTATATGCAAATAACTACTCATAATCACCATAAATAACAAACAAAGAAGTGTCTTCAGATAGAAAATGCTCAATATAGTACAAATTTACTGAAAAAGAAAGAATTATTTCTTAGTTAGGGTCAAAAATTGCTACTTTTTATTCATTATAGTTAGTGTCATTTTATATATGCCCTAATCACACTCAAATTTGCAGTTGTAAATAGAACAGGGGCAGCTACAAAGCCTACAATGATTTTGCTTGTAAAATTTTTCCATTATTATTAGGTTTATTGACAAATCAAAATTACTAGCTATGTCATAAAGTTGACAAATCAAAATTAATTGCAGAAAAGAGAAAGATAGAGGGATCTTGCAGAATCGATTTAAAGAAAAAAAATAACTGGAAAATCGCAACGGTACCTTTAACAGAGAAATGAAGAGCCATCATTGACCGACGATCGGAGAGAGGTAGGGGCTGCTAGGCGGCGGGCGATGGTGACTAGAGATCGAGTGAGAGTGAGGAAGAATAGAGGGCGACGGTGGCGATAGGGTAGAGAAGGGAAGAGAAATTTGCCAAATGAAAACGAAATGAGGAAACTGACGAAGACAGGAAGATTGATTAAAATGGTGTGTTTTAATCACATATACAAAACGATGTCATTTTGTATATGTAATCAGTCGGTTCGGTTATTGCCTATAAAAACCGAAAACCAAATATTTTGAGTTTCAAAAACCAAAATCGAGCCGACAAACCCAAAAACCGAACTAAATTAAAAAAATCGGCCAGTTTGATTCAATTTTTCGATTTTAACCGAATTTTGCTCATCCCTATATTTAACAACGAAAACTAAATTCGATTGCAATTTTAGAAACGGAAATTAATTTCCGTTGCAAAATTGTAACCGAATAATAATTCCATTGCTAACTTAGAACCCAATTTTTTTAAGGCTTGTTATTTAGCAACGGAAACTAAATTCAGTTGCAATTTTAGCAACGGAAAATAATTTCCGTTGCTAAAATTGCAACCATATATAATTCCGTTACTATTTTGGAACCCAATTTTTTTAATGCTTATTATTTAGCAACGGAAACTAAATTTAGCTAAAATTTTAGCAACGAAAATTAATTTTCGTTGCTAAAATTGCAATCGAATAATAATTCTGTTGCTATTTTAGAACCCAATTTTTTTAAGGCTTATTATTTAGCAACGAAAACTAAATTCGGTTGCAATTTTAGCAACAGAAAATAATTTTCATTGCTAAATTACAACCGAATAATAATTCCGTTGCTATTTTACAACCCAATTTTTTTAAGGCTTATTATCTAGCAACGAAAACTAAATTCGGTTGCAATTTTAGCAACGAAAATTATTTTCCTTTGCTAAATTGCAACCGAATAATAATTCTATTTCTATTTTAGAACCGAATTCTTTTAATGCTTATTATTTAGCAATGGAAACTAAATTCGATTGCAATTTTAGCAATGAAATAGTGATTCCGTTGCTAATTTCTCATTCTAAAATTTTTTCTACATCTGTTAGCGCCTTATTTAGCAACAGTATAGTGATTCCGTTGCTAATTTTCATGGCTAAATTTTGGCGCTAAAAATTCCCTCCACTTTTAGCGATAAAAAATAATCAAATATATTTCCATTGCTAAATCTGCAAAGTTTAACCAATTTTAGCAATATAAACGGATTTTCGTTGCTAAATAGAAACTGAATTATGTTTCTATTGCTAATTTAGCAATGGAATAAATTCGATTGCTATTTTTTCGTTGCTATTTTCAAATTTTCTTGTAGTGATTGTTCTAATGGCGTAACAATCACTTAATATGGAGTTCTCAAACTCCATTTATGACCAAAACATCACGCGGAGGTCTGATGAAATATGAGCAGAGTTTTCCCCTAAAACTAGGGTTCATACTTTGGTCAAAAACTCATGGCAATTTAATTAATAATTTCATCACACATCTCAATTACACATGTAACATCCCAAATAAGGGTCTAGTAGGATTTGCATGAGTAATTGGTTAATTAAGGGTATTTTAGTAATGGTATCAGTGGAAATTGGACTAAATTGAAGAGTAATTTAAGTTTATAAGTAAAAGAATTTGTTTAATGAGTTAAGAGTAATTGTCAAGGACTAAGAAGAGTTTTACTAAGGATCAAAGTGGAAAAGTCAAGATTTTGAATTATTAGACCAATAGGAGGTTGACACATGGCAAAGTTGTTGAGAGCATTAAATGAAATGAGGGAAGAGAGAGGGAAGAGGGCAGTTTTGGTTTGCTTCCCATGGAAGCTATGGTTCTCTTCCTCCTTTCATGCTCTTTCCATTTTCCTTCTCTCCTTCTCCATTTCTTTCTGCTCTCTACTCCTTTCCTTGTGTTGTTCTTTAAGTTTTAAGTTGGGTTTTATGAGCTTTGAGCTGGGTTTGAAGAGGTAAGTCCGGTTGTTTAAGTTGATCCCCGTTTTACTTTTATTTCCAGTTTTGGGTTATGGGTTGATGAGATTCTTTTGGGTTGATTTGTGTAAGAATCTGAAGATAAGAGGAAGAGTCAAGGCAAAGAGAAAGTGGGTTCTTGAAGAAGAGTGGTTTGGGACTTCGATTTTGAAGGTTTGGGAGTTGTCTTACCCCTCTCTTTTCAGATTATGTGTTTGAGTGTTTAAGTTCAAGGAAATTTGAATGTTGCTTATGTTTAAATGCATGTGCTTGATTGAGTTGGGTTATTGGTTTGCTATGTTATAGTTGTAGTGATATGTATGTGAAGTATGAAGTGAAATTGCATAAGTTTAGTGCAAGTTCTAGTTTTCATGTCCTTGTACTTCATTTGGTATTTTAGCTTACTCCTGGTTTATAATTAGTGTAAATTGAATGTACTATGAGTTATGGCATGTTTTTGAATGTATTTGAGTGATGGATTATCTTGGTATTGCATGATTGAGTGGTTTTGAAAGTGTTGAATTTGGAGTGCGGAGCAGGAAAGCAGAGTTAAGAAACAAGCAAGTTCCTCTAGTCAAGGTTCTTTGGCAGCATCATGGATTTGAGGAAGCGACTTGGGAACCAGAGCGATGATGAGGATTCAGTATCCACAGTTGTTCAGTTCAGGTGAGAATTTCGAGGACGAAATTCTTGTTAGTAGGGGAGAGTTGTCACACCTCGTTTTCCCCCTAGTAGTTTGGGCCATGTGGTTGTGTGCATGTGTGAGTGTTTTGGCATGTGTTAAGGGTATTTTGGGTAATATGTATGTTTTGTGGGTGCATGTATGATATTAGGATGTGAGTATATGGGTCTTGTTAGTGTGTGCATGCTCATAAGGGAGTAGTGTGTGAATTAGTGCGGGTTAGTTTTGTGTGTGGTGTCTTGTATGGTAGTAGGGTGTGAATTATCAAAACCCACCAATCTCAAGGTGACATGTGGTAAGGGAAATTAAGAAGGGGTAGATAAAGAGAGGAGAGAGAAAGATAGAGCAGAAATCTGCCCTAGCTCTCCCGTTCTCTTCCTCCTTCCCTCTTTTGCTTCTTCTTCCTTCCTCTTCCTCTTGCTACACTTTGATTATTTCTCTCCTTAGTTGTCTTGTTGGTGGATCTTGGTAATTCTCAAGAGCTTTATTAGTAAGTTAGTGGGTTTTCTCTTCTTCATCTCTTTTCTCTTGATTTGATTAGATGTGTTTTTAACTTAGGATTTTTGTGTGTTTGTGTGGTTCTTGGGTTTTTTGAGTTTAGAAGCACCTACTCGTGATCCCAAGGGGAAAGAGAAGGCATGTGGGAGTGGAGCTTGCAACTAGGAGCATAGGAATTTTAGGTTTGGGAATTTTATTTGAATTTGTGCATTTTGTGATTTGGCATGTTGAATGATTTTTCTGGAAATTTGAGGTTGGATGAAGCTTATGTTAGTGCAAATGTTATGGGTTTTAGTTTGATTTAAGTTATGAAGCATGAATGATGAGTTATTAAAACAAATTGTAAGTTTGGTGAACTTTGCTAAAATTTATGGGTTTATTATTTTTGAGAGTTTGATTTTGTTCATTCATGATTTTGATTGTGTTAATTGTTTTAAAAGTTGTGTTTTATGTTGTTTATGATGATGAGAAGGTTGATTTGAGGTAAGGTGAAGTTTGGGTTGATTTGTGTTTGAGATTGGAGGTTTGGGTTTTTTGGAAGTGTGATTTTCTGCAGAATTTCGCGTAAGAGCTGGAAATCAGGACTCTGTCGGGAGCGCGACACCGTCGCGAGGTCGTGAAAGAGATCAATGAATTCAGCCCTTGCGTGTGGCCGAGCGGATTTGGGCTGCCTAACGGTCGCAGCGAGAGCTCTCTGTCGCGAACGGGACAGAGCGCTCGGCTGTTGAGCAGTTTTGGGTAGTCCTCTATCGCAAGCGCGTGTCTGCGCGCGAGCGCGACAACCTTTGTTTGCACTGTCGCGAGCGCGACACCCCTGGCTTCAAATTGAGTTTTGTTTTGTGATTTCCTATGTTTAATTTCTGAACTTGTGATGCTTTTAGATTTATACTTGGACTATTTTATGAAGTATATGGGTATAATTGGATGTACTATGCATGGATAATTTTATGAGTTATATAAATGTGATTTGACGATTTATGCATGACCTGCTAGATTCAAATAAGTGGATAGTTAGGCATGCCTAATAGAGTTCAGTAGCTGCAGCCCTCAGTTCTATTATGGACCTTGATCAGGTCCCCATTTGGTTCCTCGCAAACCTGAATGTGTTTGGATCTTGTTTAAGATCCCCTCCATAAAATGTTTTGAAAAGAGAAAAATGTGATATTGCTTTTCCATTCGTACCCGTAAGGTACCGCCATACGTTTACTCGTTATCCACTACTGTGAGTCAGTAGGTGTTATATTTCATTGTGTTATCAGAATGTGAATCCGAATGACTCTATTTATGAACATACGAATCAGTTAGCTTATGAATATGATTACGAACCTTTGAATGCTTATGAATGTGATTCAATTATGATTATATCTTATATGATTATCAACATATGCCACTATGTATGTGATCTGCCTTGATGACCATTGTGAATGGCCGTCCATATTATTGTTGTTTGTTTCCTGATTAAGTGTTATCACTTAGCACGGGTGTTCATCCGTGCAGGTGCGGAAGGTGTATAGCTTTTGGGAGAGTCGCCGCAAGTCAAGCCAACACAGAGGGTTTAATGATAGGACTTAGCTTCTTTTTGTATTATGATTCTTTTTGTAATAGTGAACTCTTATTGTATTTAGTCTCTTGTTCAGCTTCCGCTTTGTAATTCTAAAAGATGTAATTATTTTGGTATTATCTGAACAGTTGTAATGAATATTATTGCACCTATGAATGAATGATCAGTTTGGTTTTAAAGTTTTAATTTCACTGTATTTCTGTATATATATTATATGTGGATGTGTGTTATTGTACCGTTTTGCTTGGTGATACCCCTGCTCATACGGGTTCTCACTCTATTGCAGATGGGTTCTCCTAAGTATGGGAAGGGGCTGTTACAATTACTTAAACCAAATTCTCATGATATAAACCTTCGCAAAACTGTGTTAAACAAATATCGGATAGCTCTTAACACTATTCACTTTCGTACGCATATATCTATTATCAATCGTACACTTCATCATTAAATTCATACAAATTGTATAAAAATACATAGACACGTGCTCACCTAAACTGCCACATTATTAGTCTCCAAGTAAATAAGCAATTCTTCTGCTCAAGGTCATAAGTCACACCAAGACACCAACATTAACTAACATCCTTACATATGATATCTTGTATACAAACACATATATGACTTACCATACAAGCTTATACCTCATTATGCATAACTTCACATGGATTATATATGTAACACCCCAATACCCCTTGGGAGGATATCAGAGTATTATGCTCAATAAGGACAAATACATGCATACATATACATACCATCATACATGGCAGCGGAATAGAAAATCATAAACTTTCAGATGGTACATTTTACAAAACATCATTGTTCATAATTACATGATCATTCTTCCATACATGTACACTACTTGTAAATACAATAATCTCTTACACAAAAACACTATATTGTTCGATACAAAAAGATTTAACTACAAAAAAAAAAAGAACCGCACTCTGCTTCTAGTGGCCTGTAGATGAGCACTCTCTAAACCAATCATGCAAACCTACATGGGAAAAACACTCATGCTAACCGATAATGCTTAGTGGGGATAAACAGAACAAAGGACTTCAATGGAAGTCACAAATATAACACACGCTGCATATCAATAGTCATGCACATCTCACGTCAACATGAATTCTTTCGTGCATATCACCTCTTGCTCTAACAATTTCCATAACCATATCACACTGATGCAACATCAACATGTACGAGGATAATTCATTATCTCTAACTTGTATTTGTGCAGATACATATAACATATTACTTGCATTTCACGTAAGACAAAAATGTATAACAGTTTCCACTACATCTTATGTACACTACTGAACATTTATTAGCCTGAATTCCATTAATGGTGGATACGGGTATTCTAAATACTGAATCTCAGTATCAACATGTAGAGACCTAACTCAAAATACGAATACATAAGGTATTCAACATATAGGCACAAACAGTACCGCTCTAGCTGCTGCACGCTAACCCTTTATAAGCATGCTTATCTATCCACTACTATGACTCTTTAGGCTTGAGCATATAACTTTATACACTGAACTATATACTCCTGTATCCACAGAAGTCATTATACATCATCTCTAATCATGTATTAACAAAACAAACCATAATCACACTCATACATATCTAATCGTGTTCGCATATTCATCTACTTTACATGATCATACAATATACAATGCAATACTATACATATAAATAGGGTAAAAACTTTACATTCAAAATCCCGGGCAAGGTCGCGCTCGCGACCCTTGTCATGCTCGCGACAGAGCTGAAGGTTTTATGTTGTCACGCTCACGAGAATGTCGCACTTGCGACAGAATGCCCATTTGACCTCTGTCGCGCCCGCGATTAGGCACGGCAAGGCGAAGACTCGCCCTCAGATCATTCTGTCGTGCTCGCGATAGAACCCAAATTTCGAGCCTAACTCTCAAACACACTCAACTCTCATGCACAACTGTACACACATCAACCCAATATCACACACAAGTCTTCCAATCTGATTATACACAAAACCCAGCCAAAAAGGCCTTCATCATAAATATTCTTATACAAGAAACTTCTCTAATAACATCAATACAACTTATATACAAAGAAAACTACAAGCAATCAAAATGAACATATACACAAGATTTTCATCTAATAGAACTATTGAACTAGTATAAGAACCATGTTTCTATTCAAATCAACTTGAATCTACTAAGAAATCAAACCAAAACACAACTCATCAAACATGCAACTACAGAAAATCACACATGATCCCAACCTTTAGAGCAGCTTGATCTTTTCTCTTCTTGTTCAAACCTTCTCATTGCTTTTGTCTTTCCTTTTGTCAACAGCTTCCATGCACAAAATCATCCACAAAAAATTAATCCAAATTCATTTTTCTTAATCGAAATAGAAAACCAAGCAGAAAAAGAAGATAAATAATCCGAAAGTCAAACCACTTACCTCTTCAAAACTCACTTCTAACCACTCTCTTCTAACCAATCCAAGAGCACAACTCAAAGCTATAAGGTACCCAACGGAAAGAAGAAGAAACAAAAGAGAAGGAACCAAGAAAGGAAAGAAGAACAACACACAAAAATGCAGAAAATAACCGAGAAAGAGAAACCAAAGGAGGAATAAGCCATCCAACCACCAATTAAATGCCAATAACCTCAATCAATGCCACCAAAATGCATTAATGGCCCCCAACAGATATAATCCACTCAATTAATCTCATACACTAGTCCAAGTGTCAACTCCCCATGCTGCCAGGTGTTCACACTCTAAGCAAAGCCTAATAAATCCAGCTTTTGTTGGATTTTTGCTAGAGTGTTTTGTCGCGCCCGCGACAGAACCCTCGCTCAGTGCACTTATTCATCGACTTGGCCAATACTAAATACTCATTCAAATGCGTCCTCTTTTACAATACACTTCCATATACTCATCAAAACACCGCAAATCCTACTAGGGTCCAAATTGGGGTGTTACAATTCTCTCCTACTTAAGAAATTTCAACCTCGAAATTTCCCTGCTACTATACACATGACCAATCTATACTTTGCCATAACCAAATACAGAATCTTAAACAATTAAAGAACTTACCAGATGATCCGACAGGCTCTTCCACTGCCTCCTGATCATGGCATATACTCTAGCTGGACCACCAGAAGGAATCGACTTCTCAACTATCTCCGATGGCACTTTAGTAGTTCTACCTCTTCCTCTACCGCTTCTGGCAACTCCAGACACATCCACATTATCTTTGCTCACTTGCGAGGCTAGATTTTCTCTCGACTTTGGCAATTGGTGAGCATGTGTTCCATGCTGCCACACTTAAAGCATGCTCTGGTGAGCTTCCTACACTCACCCCAATGGTGCCTCTAACAGTGGTCACATCGCGGTGCAGCACTATCTCTACTAGGAGGTGGCATAACACTTCCAATAAAAGTAGGCGCTAGAGCCGCCTCTCGAACAGACTGTCCACTTGCAGCTTCCCGCGCTCTCTTGGCTCTACTCATACCTCTACTTGGTGCCTTCCTCTTCTGATCCCTCTTCTGTTTCAATAGTTCTGATTCCTCTAACTTCAACTACCAACACCAACTTGTAATAATTGACTGACTGCAAAGCAGCCATTGTCGACAATGGCCCTCTAATACTCTCTCCCAATCCATCTTGAAATTGCCGACACTTGAAATTTTCAGTAAGCAGAACATCAGTTACATACTTACTCAACCTACTGAACTCTTTCTCATATTCACCTACTGTTAGTTTCCTTTGCTTCAAACTCACAAACTCTTTCCACTTTGCCTCTCTATAGGCCTTAGTCACATACTTCTCTTCGAACTCATGGAAAAAGAAGTCCCACGATAGCTCAATTGGTCGCTGAGGGTTCCTTAACACTAATTTCCACCAATCATATGCTGAGCCATGCAGTATTGACACAGCACATGCCACTCTCTAGTTCTGTGGGCAGTTAATCTATTGTAAAATTCTTTCGGTCCTCTCTAGCCAAAATTCAGCTACATTAGATTGATCCAAAGAGGTACCACTAAACTCTTATGCTCCTCTCTTTCTTATAAGGTCTGTTGGAGCCTTCAGAGCGGTCAGTCTATCCATCAGGTGCATCAGCCCTTGCACCAAAATTGGGTTGTCCTAAGCAGGATCTGACCCTTCAGCTCGAGGTTACTTAGGCGTAGGCTGATTACCTCTCGCTGGATTCACACTACCAGTCGTCTCTCCTACGTTCTCACTCGGATCAGACTACATATACACTCTACAAAAGCAACATCTGCATTAGGCCATGACACTAGACAACTCACATACATCTACTCTATACTCTAACATCTTATTATCTTGAACTGCCTAAAGCTATACTCTGATACCACTAAATGTAACACCCCAATACCCCTTAGGAGGATATCAGAGTATTGCGCTCAACAAGGAAACATACACACATACATATACATACCATCATACATGGCAGTGGAATAGAAAATCAATAAACCAAATATACTTGCATTCATAAACTTTAAGACGGTACATTTTACAAAACATCATTGTTCATAATTACATGATCATTCTTCTATACATGTACACTACTTGTAAATACAATAATCTCTTATACAAAAACACTATACTCTTCGATACAAAAAGATTCAACTACAAAAAAAAAAAAAACAAAAGAACTCCACTCTGCTCCTAGTGGCCTGCAGATGAGCACTCTCTAAACCAATCCTGCAAACCTACACGAGAAAAATACCCGTGCTAAGCGATAACGCTTAGTGGGTATAAACAAAATAAAGGACTTCTATTGAAGTCACAAATATAACACACGCTGCATATCAATAGTCATGCACATCTCACGTCAACATGAATTCTTTCATGCATATCATCTCTTGCTCTAACAATTTCCATAACCATATCACACTCATGCAACATCAATATGTACGAGGATAATTCATTATCTCTAACTTGTATTTATGTGCAGATACATATAACATATTACTTGTATTTCATGTAAGACAAAAACGTATAACAGTTTCCACTACATCTCATATACACTACTAAACATTTATTAGCCTAAATTCCACTAATGGTGGATACAGGTACTCTAAAAACTGAATCTCAGTATCAACATATAGAGACCTCACTCAAAATACAAATACATAAGGTATTCAACATATAGGCACAAATAATACCACTCTAGCAGCTGCACTCTAACCCTTTATAAGCATGCTTATTAATCCACTACTATGACTCTTTAGGCTTGAGCATATAACTTTACACACTAAACTATATACACCAGTCTCCATACAAGTCATTATACGTCATCTCTAATCATGTATTAACCAAACAAACTATAATCATAATCATACATATCTAATCGTGTTGCCATATTCATATACTTTACATGATCATACAATATATAATGCAATACTATACATACAAATAGGGCAAAACTTTACATTTAAAATCCTGGGCAATGTCGTGCCCGTGACAGAGCCAAAGATCTCATGCTATCGCGCTCGCGAGAATGTCGCACTCGCGATAGAATGCCTGTTTGGCCCCTGTCGCACTTGCGACAAGACTCGCGCTCACAATTAGGCACAGCAAGGTGAAGACTTGCCCTCGGATCGTTCCATTGCGCTTGCAACAGAACCCAAATTTTGAGCCTAACTCTCACGCACACATAACTCTCACGCACAACTGTACCCACATCAACCCAATATCACACACATGTCTTCCAATCTGATTATACACAAAACCCAGCCAAAAAGGCCTTCATCATAAATACTCTTATGCAAGAAACTTCTCCAATAACATCAATACAACTTATATACAAAGAAAACTGCAAGCAATCAAAATGAACATATACACAAGATTTTCATCTAACAGAACTATTGAACTAGTATAAGAACCATGTTTTCTATTCAAATCAACTTGCATCTACTAAGAAATCAAACCAAAACATAACTCATCAAACATGCAACTACAAAAAATCACACATGATCCCAACCTTTAGAGGAGCTTGATCTTTTCTCTTCTTGTTCAAACCTTCTCCTTGCCTTTGTCTTTCCTCTTGTCAATAGCTTCCATGCACAAAATCATCCACAAACACTTAATCCAAATTCATTTTGCTTAATAAAAATAGAAAACCAAGTAGAAGAAGAAGATCAATAATCCGAAAGTCAAACCACTTAACTCTTCAAAACTCACTTCTAACCACTCTCTTCAAACTAATCCAAGAGCACAATTCAAAGCTATAAGGTACCCAATGGAAAGAAGAAGAAACAAAAGAGAAGGAACCAAGAAAGGAAAGAAGAACAACACACAAAAATGCAGAAAAGGACCGAGAAAGAGAAACCAAAGCCCAATAAATCTAGCTTTTTTTGGATTTTCGGTAGAGTGTTCTATCACACTCGTGACCAATGTCATGCCCGCGATAGAACCGTCACTTAGTCCACTTATTCATCGACTTGGCCAAACTCCCTCAAATAAACTTTCTTCAATATACTAAATACTCATTCAAATGCGTCTTCTTTTACAATACACTTCCATATACTCACCAAAACACCACAAATTCTACTAGGGTCCAAATCGGGGTGTTACAATATATATACTTATCATTTTCCATACAACTACGTTAAGCATTAACATGTCATTTAATATTGTGTATACATGGATGGTTTATTAACAAACACGCACTTCAATATACATATGTTTAAACAAATTAACACATCTATAATTTTCATATGCATAGTTATTCATAGGTCAATACCATAATTTACATAAAATAGGACATTTAGAAAGTATTCCAAACTTGAGACTCTGTCGTGCTCACGATAGACCTCGACAATCCCTTTTATCACGCTTGTGGCACTAGTCACGCACATGATAGAACCCACTAATGACTTTTCTTATGCTCGTGGCAATGATCGCACTCGCGATAGAACACAATTTGACATCTTTGCCCATTGAAGCACACTGTCGCGCCTATGACCCCTGTCGTGCTCGCGACAGTGGCTGAACTTTATGTTCAAAGCTCCACTCCACATACCTCTTTTGAAGAACTTATCCAATATTCACCTATATGACTTCTAAAGACCAATATAACATCACTTTCAGCCATCATGGCCTTGTGATCAAATGTTTGTTTATATGTTAACATTATAATGATACAAATCTCGTTAGAACTGAACTTGAAATTAAGGAATTATGGCAAATAAAATGCCACTTGTACCAAAAGCCCTCCTACAGAATTTAGTTACACTTTAAGTACCTTAATCATATGTATTCCTAAGTGGTAACCATTCATTTACTCTTTACAAAACTCTAAAAATGTGTCCGATATGTTCAGAGAAGTTTCGGTGAAGTTCGGGTGTGTTTCGGGAGAAAAAACACACAAAAATATACAAAATATGTCACAGCCCGTTTGCCCCCTAGTAGTATGAGCCATGTTTGTGTATGTGCATTGTGTGAGTTTTGACATGTATTAAGGGCATTTTGGGTAAAAATGTGTATTTTAAGAGTTTTGTTAGCATGTGGGTGCATGTATGGTGTTAGGGTGTGAATTAGTTGGGTTGCACTTGGGTGTGTTTACTCATATGTTTGTAGAATGTGTTTTGGGGCTGTACTTGTGTGTGTGTGTTCACATACTTGTAGGGTATGTATTAGTTGGGAGAGTCTTGTGTGTATGTGAGGCATGTGTTTTGGGTGTGAGTGATCAAATCCCACTAATAGGGAAGTGACACTTGTCTAGGGTTAGGAAAAGAAAAAGAAAAGAGAAGAGAGGGAAGGGCGGTGGCTGCCCTCATTCCCGTTTTCCCCTTTCCCTCACTCTCTTCTTCTTCCTTTTCTCTTCCTCTAAGAACCCTAGCTTGGAATCAAGGCTTAATTGGTGGGAAGTGATCATTCTTTGGCATTCTAGAGGTAAGCCTACTGCATTTGTTCTTATTTTCTTCATTTGGTTCTTCATTTTCTTATCTTTTTCTTATTTTCTGGTTTTGGGTTTTGTGTTTGTGTGTTTTTTTGGTTTGATGCTTAGTTGAGCCTCCTCGTGAACCAAAGGGTAAAGAGAAGGCAGGATCTAGTGGATCTAAGCATTAGGAGCTAAGGATTTCAAGGTTTGGGAATTTTTCCTGTTTTTGTATGTAATATATGTTCATGTATGTGTTCTTGGTAATTTTTCTGGATATTGGGTTTTGAAATGCTCTTGATATGGCATGTATGTTATGGGATTTTGTTTGGGAAAGGTAATTTTGCATGAGCATGGGATTATTGTAGTGATTATGAGGATTGATGTGGTTTTGCTGCAAAATTCTAGGTTTTGATAATTATGAGTTTAAATTGATATTTGGTGTGAAATTACTTGATGATAAATGTTATATTATGTGCATTGATGGTGATTGATGGCTGGATTTGAGGTAAGAGGCCATTGGATGTGATTTGTGTGGTTGTGTGTGTGGTTTGGGAGAGGAAGAAATCTGCAGAATTCTGCAGATTTTGGAAATCACGACTCTGTCGCAATCGCGACACTGTCGCGAGCACGACAGAGACCGGTTATCTTGGGCTACGCTGTCGCGAGCACGTGACCCTGTCGCGAGCTCGTGATAGCAAAAGCTGTTGTGTGCCCTATGTCGCGAGCGTGACATCATCGCGATCGCGATAGAGCGCAATGCTGGCCTGTGCTATCGCGAGCACGCGATCTGTCATGAGCTCATGATAGTGATGTTTTGACTCTCTATCGCGATCGCGACAGAGTCGCGAGCGCGACAGAGTCAGGCTTCTCTCCTCCCCGCAATTGCGAAGTCCGTCGCGCGCTCATAGCGAAGAGACTATGGTCTCTGTTGCGAGCGCGATAGCTCTGCTATCCATATGGGTTTCTCGTCTCGCATGCTTGTGTGCGAATCTTTGAATGATGATGCTTTTGGTATATATGCAAGATTAATGTTACGAATTATATGAACGGGTAATTTATGAGTGACATATGAATGAGATCTTGAATATTATGGAATGAATTGAATGGTTTATGCATAACCTGCTAAAGTCAGTTTAGTGGATAGTTAGGCATGCCTAATAGAGTCTTATAGCTGCAGCCTCAGTTCAGTTTGGACCCTGATCAGGTCCCGTTTGGTTCCTCATGAACCCTCTAATGTGTTTGGATCTTGTTTAAGGTCCCTTTATAAAATGGTTTGCAAATGATAAAGTAAATTGGTTTTCGATTCGTACCCGTAAGGTACTATCTGTAATCGATTCGTACACGTAAGGTACTGTTTGTAATCGGCTCGTACCCGTAAAGTACTGTCCGTTCACTCGTTATCCATTACCTCGAGTCAGCAGGTGCTTAATTGCTTTGAACTATTTTGATACTTATGAGAATGTTTTATCCGAACTCGTACAATGGTGAGATAGTAGGAATGCATTTATGTAAACTCAAATGTATGATTCTATATGTTCGTATGTTCATATTTGTATCTATTGTGTATTTCTGATTATGCCAATTATATGCGTTATGCTTGACGACCAGTGTGAATGGCTGTCCATTTTCATGTGTGTGTTTTCCCACTAAGCGTTTATCACTTAGCACGGTGTGTTTACCCATGCAGGTGCGGAAGGAGTTTTGCTGTGGGAGAGTTGTCGCAGCCAAGCCAACACAGATGGGTTATAGTGTAGGGCTTAATTTTGTAGCTTGATGATTCTTTTTGTATAGAACTCTCTTATGTTTTTTTTTGTAATAGCTTTCTCATATGTATAAGTATAAGTTTGAATATGTAATTATCTTTTGTACCTTTGGGTTGATCAAATAGTAATGTAATATTTTTCGTTATATTAATGCTTGATCAGCTTCTTTCATGAATGATTTTGTAAAGTTTTAAATTACCCTGTATTTCGATATGTATGTTTATATATGAGTGTATGTATATCCTGTTTCTGCGTGGTGGCACCTTTACCCATACGGCATCTTACTCCTTATCGGATGAGATCGCCTACGTATGAGTAGGGGGTATTACAAAACATGGGAGGGTATCGATGGGAAATGTTTTGTGCTAGCCTTGAGTTCCCAAAAAAGAAGAAAAGCTATCAAATATCATGTTTTGTCACGCTCGCAACAGAAGCATCCATTATGTATCCTACAAAATCAGAATATCAGGACTGCTTTTCATCTCAAACTAGTACCACCTAAACCAACATCTAGAACTCATTTTTAGGCAAAATTTCCTCTTAACAATTGTTCCCTAGGATGTTAAGTTTCAAATGTGACATATTTCAGATCCTTTTGACATCTAAAATGTCAGATACGATCTAAAAAACCTATACTGTTCCAATGAACCTGCCAAAATAGAGATACCTCTATTTTGGCCATTTTTAAGGTTCTTAGAGCCAGAATTTGCTCATGGCTATTTCTAGTACATTTATAGGTATATGTCTTATATTTCTAAAAGCGCTAGTTTTATACAATTTAGGATTTTATATCTTGACTTATAACTAAAACAATCAACCAAGGTCCAACTAAATTTGAGCAGAGTTTTCCCTTACGAACTCAACATGCCCAAATTATGAAATCTACAAAACTATCACAACAACCCAACAACAATATTCTAATTATATTTCAAAACAAGAAATTAAACATTAAACATTCAATAATACACAAATTCCCAAATCTCAATTTCCTTAGCTCTAATGTGCTCACTTGGCACCTTGATCATTAACCCTCTTCTTCCCCTTTTCTTTTCTCATAACCACCACCACATGCACAATCAAATTTCAGAATTGGAACAAAGGGATTACATCTAGCTATAGTTAAAGAAAATGAGAAGAAGAAAATTATCAAACTCTCTTAACCACTTACCTTAACTAGATGAAACCCAACACAAAATAAACAACACATGATCCAATTTGCAAAAATTTAAAGAATACTAACTATAGAAGAGAGGAAAAAAAAGAAGAAGAGGAAATAAGAAAGGGTGGCCGAAAATGACATGCAGAATTCCCTTAACTTCTCTCTCATCAATTCCTTTAGCTAAGGTGGCAAGGGCAGATTATGCCACTTGGATTCCACCAATAATTCTTATGTTGCATGTCAATGCTGAGTTGGCAAAGCCAGCAATTGACACCTAGAATCCACTCCCACAATTTTAATCACAATCGTCTCTAATTAATTCCACTTGACACTTAATTAATCCAGCCTTTAGTTAATCATGCACAATTACTTTATAGCCACTTAACTTATTAATTTCCTATAATTAAGTCCTCAATTCCAACTTGTAGACGGGTCTAAATTGAAATTCCAATTCCAACTCATCCAATTACCCTACTTAAGCCAAAATACTACAAGGGTATAATTCTGGCCATTATAGTATCCATCTTCTAATGATGATCTGCCATGATAGTGATGACTCTAAATTTGGTGATGTGATAAGTTTGAGGATACTCAGTATATTAGCTCACTAGCATCAGTGGATTCCACAAATGAAATGAGGAGGGTAAGTGTAGATAATTTTAAAAAAGAATATAGTGGGTAGCAAAATGTGTCCAGCTTTAATTTTCCATTATAACACTATGTAGATATTGACTTCAATCCTTCGTAAGTTGATATGTCAAAAGGTGTTCATTTACAAACTTGGGATGACAGCTCAAAGTTGTATGTAGGTCTATTTTTCAACAACAAGGATGATGTGAAATCCTGTGTGAAGAAGTACTTTATCATGAGAAATGTTGACTTAAAGGTTGTTGAATCTAAGAAAATATACTAGGTTTTGAGGTGTGTAAAGGCTGAAGATGGGTACAAATGGAGATTAAGAGTGGCGAAGAAAGTAATAAGTCCATTCTAGACAATTGTAAGGTTTGAAGATCCACATTAATGCATTTCTCCCAATCGATCACAAGATCATAAACAATTGAGTTCACAAATTATATGCAATTGCATTAGAGGGACAATGAGTAAAAAGCCCTCCTTGCCTGTTAATGTTATTACTGCTGCTATAGAGCAATAATTTAAAGCAGAGGTCTTGTACTATAAGGCTTGATATTCGAAGAAGGGGGGCAATAGAGGGTATTTATAGAAATTACATAGAGTCTTTGAAGAGGTTGCAATGTTTTTTATATGCTTTACAATGTTACATCCTAGGGACTATTTATGAGTCTGTGCTGTAAGAAACTTATATACAAATTGTGAAGCAATTTAAATGGTTTTGTTTTGGAGTTTCAAACCCATTATTGACAGGTTGGCTTATTGTAAGTAGATTCTGCTGATCGATGGAACATTCTTGATCGAAAAATTCCAGCAGACACTACTTATAGCAAGCTCTGTTGATGGTAATAACATGTTGTTCCCAGTTGATTTTGATGTTGTTGAATTAGAGAATAAATAAAGTTAGGCTTGGCTCATAGGTTTAATAAGGAAATATGTGACACAACATCTAGGCATTATTGTAATACCTCGTTTGCCCCCTAGAAGTTTGAGCCATTTTTGTGCATGTGCATTGTGTGTGTTAAAGTGTGTTATAGGGGTATTTTGGGAAAATGCATGTTTTGGGGTTATATTAGTGTATGGGTGCACATATGGTATTAGGGTGTGTATGTGTTGGGATGTATTAGGGTGTGTTACTCACATGTTTGTAGAATGTGAGTAAGTGAGTTGTGCTTGTGTGTGAGTGCATACATGGTAGTAATGTGTGCTTTTTAGAGGATAGCCTTGTGTGTATTGTGGTGTATGGTTATAGGGTGTGAATTATTAAGATCCACCAATCATAGGCTACCATGTGGAAAGGAGAATAGTGGAGGATGTACTAGTGAGGAAAGAGAAAGAGAGAGCAGAAATTAAAGTTGCTGCTCTCCCGTTTTTCCCTTCCTCTCTCTTATATTCTCTTCTTCTTCCTCTTTCTCTTGCTCACCTTGGTTTCATCCTTTGGGTTGGATTATTGGTGGATCTTGGTAATTTTAAGGAGTTTATTGGGTAAGTTGCTGCATTTTCATCATCATCATAATCTTCTTCTTCTTCTTCTTTTCCCATTTCTGGTTTTGAGTTTGATCTAGGATTGTTGTTTGTGTAATTTGTGGGTTTGGTTGTTATCGCGATCCTAAAGGCAAGGAGAAGGCGGGAGGAAGTTGCACCAAGTGATTTGGAGCATAGGAGTTTCAGGTTTGGGAGTTATTGTCTTTAATGCATTTTATGGGTTTTGCATGTTTGGTTGAATTTCTAGAAAATCTGGTGTTTCTTAATGTTTATAATGGTTTATATGTTGTAGGTTTTGATTTAGATGATTTATGAAGTCTTGAATGTGAGTTATTGAACCCAATTGTGCATTTGATTGAGATGATGAATGAATAGCGCTGAGATTTAAATTGTGTAAATTGATGTTATTATTGGGATGATTTAATTACAATTCTTGGCATAAATGTTGCATCCTATGTTGTTAATGATGTTTGGGTTGCTGGAATTGAGGTAAGTGGAAGTTTGATTTGAGTGTGTATTTGGAATGTGGTTTGGAGATGGAGGGATTCTGCAGATTTTTGCAGATTCTGGAAAATGTGATCCTATCGCGATTCCAATAGAGATCGGGTGTTCCAGCCCTTCGATTGGCTGCCTGCTAGCGAGGCGGGGCACGCCGTGCGCTGTCGCGACCATGATGTTCATTGCGATCGCGATAGAGAAGCAAGTTGCATTCTGTCGCGATCGCGATGACTGTCGCGAGCGCGACAGAACGGGTGGTGGTTCTCCTTCTCGTGAACACGAGGCCTGTCACGAGCGCGGCGCACAGGGAGTTTGGCCCCTATTGCGAGCGCGACTATTTTGCTGTCTTTAATGAGTTTTCCATTGAATGCTTTCGAATTAACTTCCGAATTGTGATACTTTTGGGATTTTATGCATGATTGACATTATGAACTATATGTTTGTGAACCAATGATTAATGCATGAGCAAATTGGTGAATATCATGGAATGAGTTTGTTGTATTATGCATGACCTGTAAGAGTCAGTCTAGTGGATAGTTAGGCATACCTAATAGAGTCTCTTAGCTGTAGCCCTCCGTTCCGTTTAGACCCCGATCAGGTCCCCGTTTGGATCCTCGCGATCCCTGAAAAGTTTTGGATATTGTTTAAGGTCCCCTTGATAAAATGTTTTGAATGTGATAAAATAAAATGGTTTTTGATTCTTACTCGTAAGGCACCGTCACTGTTCGATTTGTACTCATAAGGTACCGTCGCTGTTTACTCGTTATCCACTATTGTGAGTCAGCAGGTGTTATGTTTTGCTTTGTTTTGTTTTGATATGATTATAAGAATGAGATATCCGAATGAGTATGATGACAAGTATGAGCCATCAGATTATATGTATATGGATGTGACTGTGAGCTTCTGAATGTTATGAATGTGACTCGAGTATGATATGTATGCATATGTGATCCAACATGCTTCTACCGTATATGATTATTTGCATATATCATATCATATGTGTTATGCTTAGACGACCATTGTGAATGGCCGTTCACTCTTTTGTTGTGTGTTTCCCCACTAAGCGTTATCGCTTAGCACGGTGTTTTATCCGTGCAGGTGCGGAAGGCGTTTTTGCGTTAGGAGAGTCGCCGCCAGTCAAGCCAACACAGAGGGATTAGTGTTAGGGCTTATTTTTGTAGTCTGTTGATAATTCTTTTGTAATTAAACTCTTATTGTATCAACACTTTTGTAAAGCTTCCGCTTTGTATATTTTGGATATGAAATTATTTTGTATTGGCAATTGATCAGAACATTATTGTAATGAACGATTTTATATTAATGCATGATCATGATGATGTTTCTCAAAAGTTTTAATTTTTGCTGTATTTTCGTACGTTTATGATGTTTGAATGTATGCTTTGTATCGATCTGTTTGGTGTGACACCCCGGCTCCTATGGCATCTTACTCCGATCCGGATGGGTTTGCCTACGTATGGGTAGGGGGTGTTACAGGTTTTGGTATCAGAGCCTAGGTTTAGGCATTTTTAGGCAATATTGTGCATAGATGCGTATATATGTCTAGGACTGTGTTGGATGATGCGGTTGTCTTTGCTTATTTTAGATGGACTCTAATTCTATTCGAGGGTCACTTGAGGGATCATCCGAAAGCGTGAATCCCCAAGCTGTTGATCCTTCAATTTCTATGTCGGCTCAAGATTATAGGATCCAGCCCAAGGCCGCAGCCATGCCCTTCGAGGAGATGCTCAAGATTTCCCAGGACATGGCTCGAGTCTTGGAGAGGGTGACTGCCCCTAGAGCCCCGGTTGAGAGTGTCAGAAGAGCTGGGGCAGAAGATTTCTATGGGACCGGTTTGGATGAGTCAAAATATGCTGAGAAGTGGTTAGATAAGGTAAAGCGTACTCTGAGGGAGATCCGGTGTCCTTCTGATCAGCGAGTGGAGTGTGCAGTGGCATTGCTTCAAGGGTCTGCTTTTGACTGGTGGGAGTTGGTCTGTAGGCATCCTCAGTTGCCTGACCCGGTTTCATGGGAGTTCTTTGAGAGGGAGTTCACAAATAAGTATGTGACTTAGACCTATAGGGATGCGAAGTGGGCACAGTTCTTGAGTTTGAAGCAGCGAGCCATGACAATATCTGAATTTAAGAAAGAGTTTAACCGATTGGCGAAGGTATTTTAATAGAGGAGTTCAGGTGTAGGCATTTTGAGGCCGGATTGAACGAGTCGCTGAGGGCGATGCTGATTTCTCTGATGAGTACTCCAGGAGTTGGGTACTACCAGATTGTGCAAGTTGTAGTGCGGGCTGAGAGGTCCGAATTTGTTTTGAGAAAGAGGGCTCAGAGGAGGAATCCCTCTTGTGGAGGTTCGTCTTCTTCATGCTCGGTAAGAGGTCAAGGAACCCGCAGGATGAGCCATCTGCAGGCCCAGCTATGAAAGGTAGAAGATAGGGTTCAGCTATAGTATCTGGTTCGGGTAGAGGCAATTCGGGTGGAAGGACTGAGATATTACCGGAATATTCTCATTGCAGCAAGCGTCACAGGGGTGAGTGTAGGTGGCTCACAGGTGGGTGTTTCTGTTGTAGGAGCACTGAGCATTTCTTAGCCAATTGTCCGAGAGGGAATGATGTTCCTGGTGACCAGAGATAGTCTAGTAGGGTTGGTTCAAATGCTTCGCAAGCCAACCGTGGTAGAGGCCGAAGTAGGGGTTGAGGCGGTCGACCTAGAGAGGGAGCTGCATCAGAGTCAGTTGAGCATCCCTTGGCAGTACCAGCTAGAGCCTATGCAGTGAGAGCTCGGGAGGAGCAGGATGCTCTAGATGTGATTATCGGTAAGTTTTTACTCCATGACACTGAATTATATGCTCTAATTGACCCTGGTTCCACACACTCATATTTGTGTACAGATAAGTTGTTTGATAAGTTGCATGTTGTAGATCAGTTGGATTATGAGATTTGTGTGACCCGTCCTTTAGAGCATAGTGTTAATGTGAGTAGAGTGTATAGGAATTGTACCCTGTTGGTTGAGAGAGTTGAGTTTCCAGCAGATTTGATTGAGTTGCCATTCAGAGAGTTTGATCTGATTTTGGGTATGGACTGGTTGGGTAAGCATCGGGCAGTGGTCGACTGTCATAGGAATACGGTTGTTCTTCGGGATAGAAATCAGTCTCCTGTGGTTGTTAAAGGTTTGGGTTTGAGTTCTTTGAGTAATGTGATCTCCGCCATGCAAGCGAAGAGATTCATTAGGAAGGGCTGTGAGGTTTTTCTAGTAGTGGTATTGGATTCTAAGCGGGATCAGGTTAGAATTGAGGACATCCCAGTTGTTCGAGAGGTTAGAGATATTTTTTCCGAGTGAGTTGCTTGGTTTGCCTCCTGAGAGAGAGTTAGAGTTGTCCATAGAGATAGTGCCGGGTACTACTCCCATATCGAAAGCACCTTATCGGATGGCTCCTATAGAATTAAGAGAGCTCAAAACTCAGCTACAAGAGCTATTGGACAAGGGGTTTATCAGACCCAGCATATCTCCATGGGGTGCTCTAGTTCTGTTTGTTAAGAAGAAGGATGGTTCTTTGAGGATGTGTATCGACTATAGGCAAATTAATAAAGTCACAGTGAAGAATAAGTATCCCTTGCCTAGATTCGAGGATTTGTTTGATCAGCTTAGAGGTGTTGGAGTCTTTTCGAAGATTGATCTTCGGTCGGGGTATTATCAGTTGCGAGTTAAAGATGAGGATGTGGTTAAGACTGCATTTCGGACTCGGTATGGCCATTATGAGATCCTAGTGATGCCGTTTGGTTTGATCAATGCACCAGTGGCTTTTATGGATTTGATGAACCGAGTGTTTAGGCCATATCTTGACCGATTTGTAGTGGTGTTCATAGATGATATCTTGGTCTATTCTAGGGATGAGAGTGAGCATGAGGAGCACCTCCGATTAGTTTTGCAAGTGTTGAGAGAGCATCAGTTATTTGTGAAGCTCAGTAAGTGCGACTTTTGACTTCGAGAAGTGTCTTTTTTAGGCCATATTGTATCGGCTAAGGGTATCCAGGTTGATCCGTCCAGATTGAGGCAATTATTAATTGGAAAGCACCTAGGCCTGTTTTGAGCAGTTGAAGGGATTGCTAGTCGAAGCTCCTATACTTACTCAACCCATCTCGGGTAAAGAGTTTGTGATATACAGCGATGCTTTGGGTGTCGGGCTTGGTTGCGTGTTGATGCAGGAGGGGAAAGTTGTGGCTTATGCTTCTTGTCAGTTGAAGCCACATGAGAGGAATTACCCAACGAATGATTTGGAGTTAGCGGCTGTGATCTTTGCTTTAAAGATTTGGCGTCACTATCTGTATGGGGAGAAGTGTAGGATCTTCACGGATCATAAGAGCTTGAAGTATCTCCTCACGCAGAAAGAGTTGAACATGAGACAGTGCCGATGGTTAGAGCTGTTCAAGGACTATGGCTACATTGTGGATTACCATCCGGGTAAGGCCAATATTGTGGCAGATGCTTTGAGTCAGAAGTCGGTTTCAACTTTGTTCTTGAGACGGTTTAGATGGAGATTTGATTCAGTTGGGGCTTTGGTTGCCCAGTTGAGAGTGAGGCCTACTTTGAGACAGTTGTTTGTGGATGCTCAGAAGGATGATGAGAGGTTACAGCGGGTTTTACAAGAGGTTCGATCTGGTAAGCAATCAGAGTTCTCTATTTTGGATGGGGTGCTCATGCATAGGAATCGCTTGTGTGTGCCCGAGAATGATGAGTTAAGAAAATAGCTTTTGAGTGAGGCGCACACTACGATTTTCACCATGCATTCTGGTAGTGAAAAGATGTATCGGGACATAAAACAGTTCTATTGGTGGTCTGGCATGAAGAGAGATAGTGTCAATTATGTGGCAAAGTGCTTGACTTGTCAGCAGGTAAAGGCTGAGCATCAAGTCCCTTCGGGATTGCTCACACCTTTATCCGTTCCTGAGTGGAAATGGGATGATATTGCCATGGATTTTATGTCTGGTTTGCCGTTGACTCAGAGGAAGCATGACTCGGTTTGGGTGATAGTGGATCGGCTTACGAAGTCAGCTCATTTTCTACTGGTTAGAGTGGATTATCCGATGGATAAGTTGGCCAGTATCTATGTGGATGAAGTGGTCAGATTGCATGGAGTGCCGTTATCTATAGTGTCAGATTGGGACCCAAGGTTTACATTTAAGTTTTGAAAAGAACTGCAGAGAGCTTTGGGTACCAGGTTGAATTTCAGTATAGCGTTTCATCCTCAGATAGATGGTCAGTCAGAGCGAGTCATACAGATTCTGGAGGATATGTTGCGGGCTTGTGCATTGGATTTTTCGAGTAGTTGGGATAGATATGTGCAGCTTATGGAGTTTGCCTACAACAATAGTTATCAATCGAGCATTGGTATGCCACCATATGAGGCTTTGTATGGTTGACAATGTAGGACTCCTGTTTGTTGGGCAGAGTTATCCGAGCGTTTAGTTATTGGACTAGAGTTGGTTAGGGATACCAAGGAGAAGATTAGAGTTGTGCAGCGGAATCTGAAAGTGGCTAAGGATCGACATAAGTTATATGCTAACTTGAAGAGGAAGGATGTTTGGTTTGAAGTCGGGGACAAAGTTTTCCTTAAGGTTTCACCTTGGAGGAAAGTGCTTCGATTTGGTAAGAAAGGCAAGCTTAGTCCTCGGTTTATTGGACCGTATGAGGTGTTAGCTAAGGTTGGTTCGGTAGCCTATAGGTTGGCTTTACCGATGGAGTTGGCGAAGTTGCACGATGTATTTCATGTTTTCATGCTTTGTCGGTATAGATCAGACCCGTCACATGTATTATCGGTTCAAGATGTACAAGTGCAGCCAGATTATTCATATGATGAGGAACCAAAGACTATTTTAGCTCGAAAAGTAAGACATGAGGAATAAGCAAGTCCCTTTGGTCAAAGTGTTATGGACTCATCATGGGGTAGAAGAAGTGACTTGGGAACCAGAGACGACTATGAGGGCTTAATATCCACAGCTATTCAGTTCAGGTGAGAATTTCAAGGACGAAATTCTTGTTAGTAGGGGAGAGTTGTAACACTCCGTTTGCCCCCTAGAAGTTTGAGCCATGTTTGTGCATGTGCATTGTGTGTGTTTTGGTGTGTGATAAGGGCATTTTGAGAAAAATGCATGTTTTGGGGTTATATTAGTGTATGGGTGCACATATGGTATTAGGGTGTGTATGTGTTGGGATGTATTAGGGTGTGTTGCTCACATGTTTGTAGAATGTGAGTAAATGAGTTGTGCTTGTGTGTGAGTGCATACATGGTAGTAATGTGTGCTTTTTAGAGGATAGACTTGTGTGTATTGTGGTGTACAGTTGTAGGGTGTGAATTATTAAGACACACCAATCATAGGCTGCCATGTGGAAAAGAGAAGAGTGGAGGATGTATCAGTGAGGAAAGAGAAAGAGAGAGCAGAAATTGAAGTTGCTACTCTCCCGTTTTTCCCTTCCTCTCTCTCTTACATTCTCTTCTTCTTCCTCTTTCTCTTGCTCACCTTGGTTTCATCCTTTTGGTTGGATTATTGGTGGATCTTGGTAATTTTAAGGAGTTTATTGGGTAAGTTGCTGCATTTTCATCATCATCATCATCATCTTCTTCTTCTTCTTCTTCTTCTTCTTCTTTTCCCATTTTTGGTTTTGAGTTTGATCTAGGGTTGCTGTTTGTGTGATTTGTGGGTTTGGTTGTTAGTCGAGCCTCCTTGCGATCCTAAAGGCAAGGAGAAGGCGGGAGGAAGTGGTACCAAGTGATTTGAAGCATAGGAGTTTCAGGTTTAGGAGTTATTGTGTTTAATGCATTTTATGGGTTTTGCATGTTTGGTTGAATTTGTGGAAAATCTGGTGTTTCTTGATGTTTATAATGGTTTATATGTTGTGGGTTTTGATTTAGATAATTTATGAAGCCTTGAATGTGAGTTATTGAACCCAATTGTGCATTTGATTGAGATGATGAATGAATAGTACTGAGATTTAAATTGTGTAAATTGATGTTGTTATTGGCATGATCTAATTGGAATTCTTGGCATAAATGTTGCATCTTATGTTGTTAATGATGTTTCAGTTGCTGGAATTGAGGTAAGTGGAAGTTTGATTTGAGTGTGTATTTGGAATGTGGTTTGGAGATGGAGGGATTTTGCAGATTTTTGTAGATTCTGGAAAATGTAACCCTATCGCGATCGCGACACTATCGCGAGCGCAATAGAGATGGGGTGTTCCAGCCCTTCATTCGGTTGCCTGCTAGTGAGGCGGGGCACGCCGCGCGCTATCGCGACCACGATGTTCATCGCGAACTTGACAAAGCGCGAAGTGCAGCACTGCGCGAGCGCGCGCGTTGTTGCGCGGTCGCGATAGTGAAGCAAGTTGCATTCTGTGGCGATCACGATGACTGTCATGAGCGTGATAGAACGGGTGGTGGTTCTACTTCTCGCGAACGCGAGGCCTGTCGCGAGCGCTGCGCACAGGGAGTTTGGCCCTTGTAGGGAACGCAACTGTTTTGCTGTCTTTAATGAGTTTTCTTTTGAATGCTTTCGAATTAACTTCCGAATTGGGATAGTTTTGGGATTTTATGCGTGATTGACATTATGAACTATATGTCTGTGAACCAATGATTGATGCATGAGAAAATTGGTGAATATCTTGGAATGAGTTTGTTGTATTATGAATGACCTGCAAGAGTCAGTGTGACGCGCGCCGAACCCCGTGGCCTCCCGAGGGCCCGCTTTAGGGCGATCAGGAGAGGTTTATAAAACTTGTAAGGTATTTACAAGTTCGTCTATTTTGGGCAAGAATGTGGCTTCTTGGAGTCGCCACCCAATAGAATATTGGGAAAGGTCGTCTAGCCTCAGCGAGCCTAAGACGATGCATACATATCCATCTTGGGCTAGCCAGAGAGATCTTGGAGGCCTCAGCCTCTACCCCCTGGAGCCTAGGATTGTAAATTTAAGTCTTTTGGTGAGACTCAAGAGGTGTCTTGGAAGTCCTAGACCTCTCACCTCATTGAGCCCCAAAGACCAGAGTGAGTTCCGGACTTCTCATTTATTTGTACCTTGATCAATATTATGATTAAGTTTTGAATTTATTGTTTCATCAACTTTCCACACGATGCATTTAATTAAGGCGCAATCATTCACGTCAAAAGCAATAAATAAAGCATTATTAAAATAAACATCCTCAAAATAAATTATAATAAAACTAGGGGCGGAATACAACCCCCATTCTAAATAAAATACAAAACATGCATAAAACGGGATATTCATTAATGATAAGGACATTGGTCATCGCATGCATATTTATAATAAAATAATTTTGATGTGATGATTTTATTTTGGATAGAGAAAATTGGGACATTGGTCCCATTTTTATTTAGAAAAAATTACAAATTAATTAATAAAAATGCTTTGTGATTTTTTCTCTAGCGCTTAAAATAAACAAATTTATAGGAAAATTACATAGCAAAATAAATGGAAAAGCAAAATGAATTAAATATCACAAATAAAGCAAATAAATACTTGATCCCAAACGAGCCTTCTGAATCTTCCCGTGTGCTCGCAAAAATGCCCAAGAAGGAAAATGAGATGTGAAATAAAAATAAAACACAAATAGAATAATGTTAGTAATTGAATCAATTAAATATAAAATAAATGAGATAAAACGAAATGATATCAAAATAACAAATGAATTAACATGTTTACAATTTAAAATAAATGAGAAAAATGTGCTATGAACAACAAATGGATTAAAAGATGTAATTGGAATAAAATACAACATGTTAATTAATTAATGTGTAAAAATATGAACATGATAATAGTGAAAATAAATAAGTGAATAAAATATTAAATATATGATAATGACAATTGAAAAGAATAAATAAATGACATGATTAATTAAATATGTTCACAAATGATATAAAGCATTTACATGGCAAAAAGATCAATCAAAATGAATTAATTTAATTACATGTTAAAAATAATCATGAATTAAAGTGAAATAAATTAATTACATGTTAGGAATTAAAAGAAATCAATATTCACATGAATAAAATAAATGAATGAGAATAATAATAAAAATATACATGTTAATAAATTAAATATAAACAAAATAAATAAATAAATAACTGAAAGTAATAAAAATGAACATGAATAAATTAAATATGAAAAAAAAGAATAAGAAGAACAAGCCCGGAATGTTTACCCTCTGAGTTTCAGATTCGATGAAGGTAAAAAGATGATTGATTTCCTTATTCTTGATTTGTAAAGAATTGAATAATAAAAATGTTGGAATTTTATTCCAAGAAAAAATAGGCTTAAAAAATGATCAAAAATTCTTTAAAAACAAAGAATTAATTTCTTTGCCAAAAGAATGATTTTTATTGATTAAAAGAATGAAAATGATGTCAAGAACAAACAATTATTTTGTTTGTCCCAAAGAAAAAAAAATCATTTATGAGAAAAAATTATTTTTTAGAAAATCAAATGAAAAAATCGATTTTAGGAACAGACAATTATTTGTTTTGCCCCAAAATCCATTGTTCATCAAAAAAAGATTCAAAATAATAAAAAACCTTAAAAAAGTTTAATTGAAAACAAATAACAAATTAAAAAAGTGAATTTTAAGAGTAAACAATTATTATGTTTGCCTCAAAATTCCATTGCATCAATAAATCTTCTTCTAAAAAATGTTTAGAAGAAATTCTATTGGAAAAAAGAACTAAAAAGATGAATTCAATTTTTTTGTTGGGGGAAAATCTGGAATTTTTCTTAGAGAAATTAAGAAGAAGAAGAGAAAAAGATGAAGAGAAAAAACCCTAGAAAAATCCCCAAAAGAATTTTCTTTTAGGTTTTCATCTCATTCTTTTTACATGAAGAAAATAGGAAAAATAAAATAATTAAAGGGATAAAATTTAATTAAATCAGATATTACCTATTTTAATTTTTAAAAATGGAAAAAATCCCTTAAAACCTTGAAAAAAGGGATAAAAAACTGATTTTTGGGTCCAAAAATCGAAAAAAGGGGTATCAGACCCTTTAGCGACGGCCAGAAGTAGGGACGCCCGTCGCTATATAGGGACGGGCGTCGGAGCGGCAGCGCTGCGCGCTTTCGCGTGCGTCAGCGAGCTGTGCGGCGCGCAATGTTGCGTGCACTTTTAGCGATGCGCAGCATTGAGCGTCGCCTTTGCGCGCGCAGTGCGCTGGGCGCCTGCGAGCTGCCGCAGGCGCGGCGCCGCATCCGACACTAGCGATCCGATTTTTTTTTCTTTTTAATTTTAAATTGACTAAAAATACTATAATTTTAAGCTCCCATTTTTCAAAACTAAATTTTAAAATATTTTTTATTATTTTTCAATTTTTCACTCCAAAACGTAAATTTTACAAGGAAATCATCACTTTTAATCTTTTTGCCTGTGGAAAGGCGTCTTATCATCATTGGGTAACTCTGATCTGGACTACCTCAGGACCCAGTGTCTACAGTTGCCCCCAATTTTGGGGAAACTAGTGCACTAGTGCCTAGATGAGCCAAAATTCAGAGAAAGAAGGAAAGAGATGCGTATCTGAGGCAGCCCTTGCCTTTTTGCCGGGGAAGTAGCAATGCGTCGAGTCTGCTCCAGACTTACAAAACGTGAGGGTTGCTCTCCTGAGCTTCACCGAGTCTGCTCGAGACTTACGAAGTGCGGATGGTGATGCGCCGAGTCTGTTTCAGGCTTACAAAACGCGAGGGTTGCTCTCTTGAGCTGCACCGAGTCTGCTCCATACTTACAAAGTGCGAATGGTGATGCGCCGAGTCTGCTCTAGGCTTACAAAACACGAGGGTTGCTCTCCTGAGCTGCATCGAGTCTGCTCCAGACTTACAAAGTACGGATGGTGATACGCCGAGTCTGCTCCAGGCTTACAAAACGCGAGGGTTGCTCTCCTGAGCTATACTGAGTCTGCTCCAGACTTACAAAGTGCGGATGGTGATGCGCCGAGTCTGCTCCAGGCTTACAAAATGCAAGGGTTGCTCTCTTGAGTTGCACCGAGTCTGCTCTAGACTTACAAAGTGCGGATGGTGATGCGCCGAGTCTGCTCCAAACTTATAAAACGCGAGGGTTGCTCTCCTGAGCTGCACCGAGTCTGCTCTAGACTTACAAAGTGCAGATCTGTTCTATCGCGTGTGCGCCGCTGCCCTCGTCTCGGCATGCACGGTATCTGATTTATATTGCTAGTCCTGCTAGCCTCATCTCGCCTTGCACGGTGTCTGTGAGATGCAGTACTCTGTGACTATAACCTCTGTTTGCGTTTTGTTCTATCGCTTGTGATCTGTTAGCCTCGTCTCGGCCTGATTGCCCCTGGCATAACGTGAATAAAAAGGTTTGCTTTTCTAGGCAGTTTCTGATAAGGTTAAACTGAACCCACCTCTCGGATCATCTTAGGATTGAAGGGATTTAGGCTATTTTTGAAAATAACTTGATGTTCCGAAGAGACTGAGAAAGCCTTAAGAAAAGGTCTTAAATATAATGCTCCAAAGAGACCGAGAATGCCTTAAAAAGGTCTTAAAGATAATGCTCCAAAGAGACTGAGAATGCCTTAAAAAAAGGTCTTAAAGATAATGCTCCAAAGAGACTGAGAATGACTTAAAAAGGTCTTAAAGATATTGCTCCAAAGAGACTGAGAATGCCTTAAAAAGGTCTTAAAGACAATGCTCCAAAGAGACTGAGAATGCCTTAAAAAAGGTCTTAAAGATAATGCTCCAAACAGACTGAGAATGCCTTAAAAAGGTCTTAAAGATAATGCTCCAAAGAGACTGAGAATGCCTTAAAAAGGTCTTAAAGACAATGCTCCAAAGAGACTGAGAATGCCTTAAAAAGGTCTTAAAGACAATACTCCAAAGAGACTTTGATGCTCACTGGGAGACTTTGTTGTCGAGCCTCTAGAGAGAAAAATTATGTTTGAGCCTCCTCAGAGAAAAATTATTATTTGAGGTTTTGGTTGTTTGCCCGCAAGCGGATAGGTTTCCATGTCTTTAGTGATTTTTCTATTTTTGTTTTTTGTTTTGGGATTTTCTTTCTTTGAATTTTTACACTTTGGATGCATTCGAAGTTTTACAGTATGTTGGATTTTCAAGGCCTCAAAAATATCTTTTTGTTTTGTTATTTTGCTTTGTTGGTCTTTGTTGTTGTTGCTGCTCGAGAAATTTATTTTTGCTTGAGATTTTGCACATTTGAATTTGGATTTTGTACACTTATTGTGTGATGTGTGTGAGCGTGCCTCTTATGATAGAAAAACTTACCTGTTCGCTCCTAGCATGGTGTGCATGGAAAGAATTATTCTTTTCCCTCTTGGGAGCAGGTCCTTGAGATTCTTCTCTTATGAGGACTTCATCTTGATCTGATTGTTTGGCGTGGATGAGCGCCGATGCAGAGCTGAAACTGTACCTCGGCTCACTTTCGCATTTGATTTCCTTTAGTATGGTGTGCCCGGATAGGCTTGTTCTCTTGGGCGTTTCACCTCTGTACATATTTACTCGATTTTAGGATGGATACAGTGGCCGATCATGTCGAGCTGAATTCGTCCTTTGGATCATCCTTGCTCATGAGGCCTATTCGGACCCGTCCCTCTAAGTCATGTACACAACAACATATACAAAAGATTGTGTGTGCGTATGGAATCATGGGCATGAAATATACACATAAAACTATATACACGAGACATAAGCAAAGGATTAGTGTACAAGAATTGTGTGTACAACCATAAGTGTAATGGACTAAATGCACGTGATATGCAGGGCAATATGCAAAAGATTTATGCATGTGAGATACAAAAATGGATAGACCACATCCCAGGTGGTTAAGGAATTCGTTGAGGGTACTGCTCAGCTGCTCACATTGTCTGATGCCCCCAAGGATCTAGAAAAGCGTTGTCTTGGCTTTATGGTCTTTGACCCCTAATCTTTTGAAAGAGAACTGTCTCGTGCACATCTTTGCCCCCCGGTCAATGAGCATCTTGCCCCCGAGACTCTGAATCAAGTTCTGCATTATACGTCACCTATCTAAAGGGAAGTCATTTCAAGTAATGCTGTCTTATTGCTCCAGGCTTCAAAAGTCATTGTTTTGAAGGTAGTGCGTCCCTTGTGGATTTTCACATTAGCTTTTCTTAACGGGAAATGCGTCCCTTTAGGGATTTTCACATAACCCTGCGCCTAATTTTTGCCTGGAATGGAACCAACCCACTCCAGCGGCTTTTCATCATTTTTTTTGAAGGACAGACTGCCTGTTCCAAGGTTTTCACCCTGCCCTTTGGCCTAACTTTTGCTTAGAGAGCCAGTCACGGTTTTCCTCTCTAACAGCCTTCTTCTTTCTTTTTTTTTTTGTCAGTTAAGGGGTAGGAGGAGGATTTGTCACATGAAATATCATTATTGTTGCTTTGATAATTGCTCCAGCATATGTCCTTATGTCTGCCACAGGTTTCTCTTAACCGTCTAATTGCATGTTTATGCCTAGCTTATGCATGCATTTCTATCTATAGGCACCATATGGCAATAAGAATGACCATGACTAGACATGTGATACAAAAGCACTAGTTTTACTTAGTTTCAATGAGTAACAACTTAGGTGCACCCGATCTCCTATTATCAATCAGCGCTCTCGGGTTTTCTTGATTGAACATTTTCTCTCAAGCCTCTAATTTTTGCCCAGGATGCCTTTTTTCGGTTTTCACCCTGACGAGGCACCCAATTTTAGCAAGGCCGCCTTTTTTCGGTTTTCGACCCGCGAGGATTTTATTCTCTTCTTTTGATTTTTAGCCCTTAACCCTGGACCCTCTTGAGTCTATCAACATTGATCGGTTCTGTCAGTTACTGCTCTCTTGGATAACAATCTCTGGAAGATAAAGGGACCTTCTCATACTGGCCCAAATTTACCTCGTATGTCTGGAACACCCGGTCTCATTTGCTTGCCAATTGAATCTCCCTCTTTCATCGGATGCTTTCTGGCCGTCTTTCCAAATAATCAAGCAGAATGTTTTCTGATGGATCTGACCGTGGGGATAATCCCATGACTTGTCCTTGTCTGACTTGTGCAATTGTTGCTTTCGTTGTTGTGCTCTGTCGGCTTCCAAAATTTAGCCATGACTGTCCTTAAAGATTTGAGCTTTACATCTATCGGTCATACTGCTTCTGCCCCCTGTGTCGAGAAATAATAGATGACTCTTGTAGAGGTTCCAATGGTGGCTCTCTAGCCTCGAAGTGCAAAAGGGTTATTTCTCTGCCCAATCCTTTTTCATGATTTTTTCTGCCAGCATTAAACCATTCATATAGGTCGTGCAAATTTTGGCTTGGATTTCTTCCGTCTTTTAGCTCCTTCCTCATTCATCAACTCGTTGCTTGTATAGTATACCCTTCATGCAGATAAAACGGGTAGATGGTTTGCAGATCAGCGTTTCGGTCCTTTTCCTTTTGGCAACCAAGAAGAATGGTAGGATACGGACATGTACAAATCAACAGGATTTGGACAAAACTTGCCCCCAAGATGTTTTCCTTCTATTTTTTTTATTTCCTTCTTCTTCTTTTTTTTTTTTGTTTGTTTGTGCTTGCTTTTTGTTCTTTTCCTTTTTATCCTCTTTTTCCTTGTTCTTTTTCCGAGGATAAGCTTTGTCCCAATCCTGATAGATTACACATACACGTACCCCTTCTCCTTTTGACTTGGGACAACATTGACCAACTAAGTCCGGCTTTGAACTCCGACCAAAAATTTTAGCTTCATCTTTGCTTGTGGATTCTTCCTTTTGACCTTTTTTGCCCCCTCTAGCCTGGGTCTTCTGAGCTTCTACTTGATTAGTCCATGATCGGGGTATGTTTGAATGGTGTGTTTGACGACTTCACGATTATCTCCTGGCATGTCTTTATGGGTCCAGGCAAAGACTTCTTCAGACATTTTTGTTTTAATTCTCTCGAATTTTATCTTGCTTTAGGAGTCAAATTGGATGCAACCAAGATTACTATTTATTGAAACTAAATGAAATGGTGTTTTAAACCAATGCCTTAATCATGATTATTATTTATGCTTGATGCAATAAGATATAAAAATACATATATAAGCAAAGCCCATATTATTAAAGCAGAAAAGATAAACAAGTGCATAGTTCAGGAATACACTTTAGAAAATGAAAAGCATTATAACAACTCTAATCCTTTCTTTCTCCATCCAGGCCAGGCACCAATTCTTGAATGCGATCTCTCAGAGGGTGACAATATCCTGTCCGATGCCCTGTGTACTGGTGATACGCACAATACCAGTATGTTCTATGCCTCGGTTTTCCCTAACTTGGGGCAGGCCGAGCTGGCAAGGGTTGCAACTTCCCTTCCTTGATGAGACGAGTGAAGTGCCAAGATAGAGGCTTGCCCGAGATGGTGAGGTGTTTAGGAGTCATTCCGGTGGTTGAGACCTCTGCTGCCTTGATATTGCCCCCATTGCTATTGCTATTTCCCAAGGTCAGGTTTGCAGAATTAGCCATTTTATCCAAATGCTCAGCCTCAGCTTCAATGGCTATATCTTTTAAGGACTCCCAGTCCTTCAGCCCCTTCATCTTTAACCCATCTTTCAAGTATGGGCTGGCATTCCTAATAAACAGCCTGATCTGGTCTGGAGTGTCCGGCCTCTTCTTCATCTCCATTACCCGGTTCCTCCATCGGGTCAAGTACTCATGGAATGACTCATTCGGCTTTTGTTGTAGTAATCTAGATCTTTCAGAGTGGCCTCTATCCTTGTACTACAGTCATATTGCTGGAGGAACTCCTCCGTCAGCAGATCCCAGTCTTCTTTTGTTCTCTGATCCAGTCCGTGATACCAGCCCACCGCAGGACCTATCAAACTTAAACAGAAGTATTCCACCTTCTACCTCTTTGTTAACGTAGTACCCTTCATTATCAAAGAGTACTGCTTGATGTGTGTGGTGGGGTCCGATGTGCCATCAAATTTCGGGACATCAGGCATCTTAAAGTTCAAGGGGATTAGATCTTCTCCATCCAGCTCTTTGTCTTTGGGGTTCATTCCTCGACCCCTTGTCAACATCTTAGCCATTACCTCGAACTTTTCTTCCATCTTCTTCCAGATGGTATCTTCTGTCTGGGGTGCTTTCCTTCTAACTGACAGGGGTTCTTCATATTCATCCCCTTCTAAGTCCTCTTCCATTCTATGGGCTACTCCTCTCTTTTGCCCTCCTGACATGGCAGCCCCTAGGTCCACTGGTGGTGGGCGTACATCCTCCGGTTGATCCTCTTTGGCCTCCTCCTGTTCATTTTGTCTAATGGGAGGAGGCGCCAGGTTCTGTGGTGCAGCTGGTTGAGCCATTGCGACCATCATGGCCATCATCCGGTTCTCGAATTCTTCTAACCTTCGACCCACTTCTTCAGCTATCAAGGCCCTGGTAGCATCTAGCTCCCTCGATGAATCGGCCATTTCTAGAGATTCTTTGAATGCCTATTGATTGCACTTGACTTGATTATGGTTGTTCAACCAAAACCCTTTGATAATGTGACTGTCAGAACCCCTAACCAGCTAGGAAAGTGGTCTTTGATGGCTGAAAGATTAAAGAGTTAGAGTGATGCATGAATAATACGCAATGCATGGTTGTGCTGTGCAACAAAAATGGTATACAATGGCTAAAAGAGATTACAATGATACATGTGAGACATGTGAAAAATTATACACAAGACAATATGTACATGTAATAATTTTATGCAAAGAAAAGGATGTATACATGTAGAAGAAATACAGAAATTTATTTGTGCATGACTGACATGAATATGCAATGCATCATTCACAAACACATGCAACCAGGTAGGTCCTTCCAACCTTATTGCCCCCACACACGAGGTCGTGCGGTCTCTGTCCTAGGTGGGCAGATCCATGGGTTAACAGGGAACCCTAATGGATGCGCATGGTGCACGGCAAAAAAATCGGCAGCATAATCTCTCTTAGCTAATGTGCATACGCATGGGTTTTGACCATCATGTATTTAGGCAGCCCGAATAAGTTGACATGGGCCTATCGGGGCATGAAAGCCTTTGATTAGGTGACCAATTAGATTATTTGGATTTTTCCAATACAAAATGATCCATATAGCAAGCAAGGTATTACGGTTCATACCACCTAGGGGAAGTATCTATTGCCATTACATGAGCTTTGGTCAAAGGTGGTGTTGCTTTAGGGCTACCCAAGCATGGTCCCTGCCAACGGGTCTAGCTCATCATGAGCGTAACGATCGATTGGGTCACCATTTAATATACCGTGATGGTACGAGGCTTGGGCTGGTGATTATCCTTAACACTTCCCTACATTGAGTGAACGTAAAGTCGTGTTTCGGGAACGCACCGGGGCTGAAAAAGGGACCAAACTAGCATAGATCTAAGGCTCTAATGTGATGCAATGCAGTTTTGAAAGAAGGTGAAATTTTTAAACTAAAACTCAATTATAATTTTTAATCAAGGTACTTTCAAATTGAAGTCTCGAGTATGTCCCCAGTGGAGTCGCCACTGTGACGCGCGCCGAACCCCGTGGCCTCCCGAGGGCCCGCTTTAGGGCGATCAGGAGAGGTTCATAAAACTTGTAAGGTATTTATGCAATGCATCATTCACAAACACATGCAAGCAGGTAGGTCCTTCCAACCTTATTGCCCCCATACACGAGGTCGTGCGGTCTCTGTCCTAGGTGGGCAGATCCATGGGTTAACAGGGAACCCTAATGGATGCGCATGGTGCATGGCAAAAAAATTGGCAGCATAATCTCTCTTAGCTAATGTGCATACGCATGGGTTTTGACCATCATGTATTTAGGCAGCCCGAATAAGTTGACATGGGCCTATCGGGGCATGAAAGCCTTTGATTAGGTGACCAATTAGATTATTTGGATTTTTCCAATACAAAATGATCCATATAGCAAGCAAGGTATTACGGTTCATACCACCTAGGGAAAGTATCTATTGCCATTACATGAGCTTTGGTCAAAGGTGGTGTTGCTTTAGGGCTACCCAAGCATGGTCCCTGCCAACGGGTCTAGCTCATCACGAGCGTAACGATCGATTGGGTCACCATTTAATATACCGTGATGGTACGAGGCTTGGGCTGGTGATTATCCTTAACACTTCCCTACATTGAGTGAACGTAAAGTCGTGTTTCGGGAACGCACCGGGGCTGAAAAAGGGACCAAACTAGCATAGATCTAAGGCTCTAATGTGATGCAATGCAGTTTTGAAAGAAGGTGAATTTTTTAAACTAAAACTCAATTATAATTTTTAATCAAGGTACTTTCAAATCGAAGTCTCGAGTATGTCCCCAGTGGAGTCGCCACTGTGACGCGCGCCGAACCCCGTGGCCTCCCGAGGGCCCGCTTTAGGGCGATCAGGAGAGGTTCATAAAACTTGTAAGGTATTTACAAGTGCGTCTATTTTGGGCAACTGTGATGCCCCAATGCCCCCAGGAAGGACAAGGGAGCGCTACACGACACTAAGCATGCAAATATACCTTAGTAACTTTACTTACATTTTAGCATTCACTATTACTTATAATCCATGCATTCCACTACACTATACTTTATCACCAGTTCTTCACTATACACTATTACAAGTTACATGTTTCACTACACTAAGTTGCATATAGCACTATATATATATATACAATAAGAACAGCTATTACAAAAATGGAGCTCTACTATACAAAACTATACGCTTAAGAGAGGCTCTTCACGCTCCTATGGTGGCCTACAGAACCTTCCAAAATGCGTCTCCAATCTATGACCTACACGGGAGACAACCACCTGTGCTAAGCGATAACGCTTAGTGGGGATGTACAAACAAGCACTAACACAATAATCACAAAGTACTACACAATAGAGAGCATGCTTAGCACGTATGGCATATCATTTACATTCACTATAGCAATATCACACTAGCATACCAATATACACTAACTTATGGTATTCATAAAATCATATAATATTTACAACATGCTTTAATTCACTATTCACTTACCAAGAAATCATATACAATATTATCGTTAAACATTGATATCGTACCATGCTCAATTATCACTACACTACGCCAATAGATGGCTCACTATAAGATCACTAGATCACTGACATGGCATGATATTACACTTATATTCAATACGATATAGTCTATACACTGATCACATAGTCACATTCAATAGCATCTTTAATCATCATCAGCCTGTAAAGTTTTAGTAGTGGATACGGGTACACTATTCAATAACACTAGAGACCGAGGTCTCGAACATTATATCACTAGAGACAGAAGTCTCAAACACTATATCACTGGATACCCATCGGTATCAATCACTAGACACCCGTCGCTGCGCTCGCAATAGAGGGCGGGTAGGCTCCTACCGCGTTCGTGCACGTACACGCGCTCGCAATAGTAGTTGCCCGGCAGAAGCTCGGCTACCGAGCTCTCTGTCGCGCTCGCGATAGAGGGTGTTAAGTGTAACGCCCCTTTCTAACCACTCGATTAGCTGAGCTAAAGCAGTTGAGAATGATCGTTACCCAAACAATCAACATGCACTTACAATGCTTATATACATGCAGAAAAAAAACCTTTACAAATAAATTTCACTTCAATACCACATTTACATGCAACGGATCACTTATATTTATCGCATGCTCGATCATGCACACATGTTTACCTACACATAACATACTTAATATTACAGACTTAGTTAATTAATATATTACATACTTTATACTACCAAAATAATAATTACATGCCCACACAACATTATACAAAATCACCCCAACACCTACACTATCAATAATCCTAGTGTTGACCATCGTCAATGCAGGGTTGTCCTTTAGAACACTTCACTTCAGAACCTACATGGATCAGAAAAACCCATGCTAAGCGATAACGCTTAGTGGGGAAACAATACGCAATATACAATAACAAAAGGCATACATATATTTAAATAAAATGTTATAGTAATTAAAGGTATATATTATCTTTCATGTTTCATTTTCACACACGCACATATTTAGTGTACAAGCACCGTGGTGTAATCACATCTAGGTTCACTACGCCACATAATCTTTGCATGCACATCACATGTATATCCATAAATACATACCATAAGATTTATATTTTCTGTTTATTTACAAAATTATTATTAATATAGCCTTGCCTGCAACCCAAAGATGTGGATAATGGGTATCGCATCAGTACCCAAAGGTACAGTATCGCATCAGTGTCCATAGATATAGCACTTTCGCATTGGTACCCGAAGGTACAGAAATAGTCAATAATCATAAAAGAATAATCATAAAAGTATACGCATAAGAGAATCCAATATGGATTCATTTCACATTGATGATCCTAGAGGAATCGAACACTTTTTGTTGCAGCACTTAGACCCTATAAGCATGTCTATCTATCCACTATTTGACTCGTAGGCTAAAAATATTAAATCCAGTTAATGTTCAATTATTTGCACTTTATAACATTCATAGCATAGCACTTGAAGTAATATAGTCTAACCTATAGTTTACACAAACACATGGCTTATCAAGTAAGCCCACATTCACTCATCTCATGTATTACATCTCATTTAATCAAAATGTTTGGCACGTAATAATCTTCAAAAAATGATGTTAAACATGATTGAATTATTGCTCATACATGTATATAACATTTGGTAAATTTTTATAGCTCAATTGGCAAAATAGGGATACCTTACATTGACAACCAATTGGTTGTGACCATGGCATAGACTTAATTCTCAAAACAAAAAGCAATTCAAGGTATCTCACGGTGATAACCACTTTGGTTGTCATCGTGACATACCAAATCTTCGGACATAATGCAACTTAAGGTATCTTACGGTGGCAATTAATTTGGTTGTCATCGTGACATACCATGTGCACTAAAACATAATGCAATTCTGGGTATCTCACGATGGCAACCAATCAGGTTGTCACCGTGACATACCTATTTCACCCAGCAGAATGCAAAACTTGCATACCTCATGGTGGTAACAATTCTGGTTGTCACCGTGAGCTATACAAGAATGCCATAACATAATATGCTCCAAAAGGCCCTCCTACATAAGTTGACCACTTTTATTGACACCTATTTATGCTATAGAGTTCTCAATGCAGTAACTTTCCTTTATAAACTTTCAAGGTATTAACATTACAACTTCAACCCTATTAATCTCATTCTTAATATACTCATGCAATTCATGCTATAGCTTAAACTAACCTACTAGGTCAATAATTACTAACGGCAATCTCTACATACTTAGCAACTTATAATTGATCAATTTAGCACATTTTGCTTGTTTAGTTAAACTAAATCTTCTCATTATTCACATATGTAACACCCCCTACGTCCTCGTTGGAAGGACGCCGGAGAGCGCTACCGACGCTCAATCACACACATGCGCATATGCACTAAGCGGAAGCTTACATTCATACATAAAAATATACGGAGATACCGCGGAAATTAAAACTTTAAAGAAACAATAGCTGAATATACATTAACTCACATACATACATACAATTATTTAGCGGAAGCATAAAGCGAAAGGTAAAATGAAGGATTAACTTAAAACGTAATTACAATAAGATCCTTACAAAGAAAAATACATAAGCAAAAAGCTACAGAATTACAGAATCCGAAATACAGGAGTTGAAAACAAAATAACAAAACACTTCTAACTCCTATGTGGCCGACCTTGCAGATGCTTGACTCGAACCGAACCAGAACCTGCCACCTACACGGGAAAAGAACCCGTGCTAAGCGATAACGCTTAGTGGGGAGGAACAAAGACAACCAACACTAAACAAATGAACATATATCATCATGCAGAAATACATATAAACTCATATGCAAACACTTACCGGTTCCACCGAAGTCTCAGATATCAGAAGGCGAATCAAGCAAAGACATAAATTATATAAACATGCAGCTGTCATGCCGAAATACCCATATACCAACCAAAAGCTGATCCACACGCAATGGAACTATCATGCAGAGACGCACATGTACGATAACTGATACCCGAGTTACGAAGCTGATGCACTAGACTACCATACAATGATGCACACAAATATCATACAAGGTCACTAGAGGTCAGAACATACAACTATCATGCCATAATACACACACCCTAGCCGAGAACCTACTGACAAAGTCAAAGCACAACACTTTCGCTGCGCCACTTTGATAAATATAATATCATGCCAAAGACACTCCAATAGCAGAGACCAAAGAAATCATAACATAACATCACATTCATAACATCATCACGCAAAAATACAACTAAGTCTTACGTACCCTTACCCAGATCAATTAAATATGGAAAGTCATAGATTACACAATACATAACCTATAACTATCTAAATATGCATAAAACTATCACACAAAGATACCCATACACAAACTGAAACCCATCACAAAGCGAATACACCATACTCTCACATTACTACACCAATACACGTAGTAGCATACAGAGAAACATCGATACCTAACAACATGCTAAAATCACTACAGTAGCAGAGGCTCAAGAAAGATATAACATGATACTACATTCATAACTTTTGAGAGGTCAAGATCACAATCTTAAACATATCAGTTTACATACTTATAGCCACAACTGATCCGATTCACATGCTTATATACAATAAAAACATGCTTGAGTCACATACGTAAATACATTAGTCGAATCACATTCAAAGCATTCTGAAACTTATAACACATCTTATGACAAGTGCGGATAATCGTGTCAGATATAAAATCATGCTTGCATAATAAAGACATACATTCCGAAGCTCATATCCACGTTCATATACATATAAACTGATATCTCATACATATCATTATGCTCATTCGAATAGCACATTCTTGTAGTCATATCATCACAATTCAGAACAAACACTTGCTGACTCAAAATAGTGGATAACGAGTATACGGACAGTACCTTACGGGTACGAATCGGCCAAAGGGTACCTTACGGGTACGAATCGAAAACCATTTTATTTTATCGCATTTAACACATTTTACTGAGGGGGGATCTTAAACAAGATCCAAACACATTAAAAAGGATCGCGAGGATTTGAACACATTAAAAAGGGTTCGCGAGGAGCCAAACGGGGACCTGATCAGGGTCCAAACGTCCAAAGGTGCTGCAGCTAAAGAGACTCTATTAGGCATGCCTAACTATCCACTAGACTGACTCTCGCAGGTCATGCATAACATTAATCACACTTAAGCATAACACATTATTCATAGCAAGGATCACAAATCTTAGGTTTGCATAATAACTCAAACTCATTTCATGATACTTACCAAATTGCTCATATATCATTCATGGGTTCATAAATGTATAGTTCATCATATTAATCATGCATAAATGGGAATAAATAAGCATACAACATGCACTAAGAAGAAACATGCATCATACCATTCTTATTGCCAAGCATACAATATAATTCAGTCAACACACTATATGAATAATCACGCTATCAAGTATACCAGAGTTAGATATAAAAATACTTATACCAAAGATCATCAATACAAAACCCTGATCATACAATGGTACTACTCATATTAACTATAACATATTACTCTTAGGGAAGAATCATAAGTAAATATATGCATAACACCTTTCACATTTTAATATAACATGCTCATAATAATAATAACCATGAAACATGGCATTCAACTCACTTGTATTCCACATGCAATATGCGATACGAATTACAATAATTAACGTTAATAAACCAACACGTACAATTTACATCAAATACTAGTCTACCCGAGATCACTGTTACTAAGCATATCTTAGTAAAATAATAGCATACTATCGATTCAATAATCACCCACTTCAGAATACAAATACTAAAATAATTTAGGCAAAAACATGTCCCATACAATAGTAAGAAACCATGCAGAGTGAAAGAAGAGGATCATTTTTGAAAACCAGATAGAAAACATGACAGGCAGAACAAGGGGGATGTTGAGCAGAATGGGGCACGACTCGTGCACATGAGCACGACTCGTGCACATGAGCATGACTCGTGCTCATGTGTGTGAGTCGTGCTTGAAGAGCACGACTTGTGTTCTTTGAGCACGAGTGGTGTTCTTCGAGCACGTCTCATGCTCTGCTGCCTGTCTGGGGAGAAGGAAGAAGGTCAGCACGTTTTGTGTTACAAGAGCACGACTCGTGTTCTTGGAGCACGTCTCGTGCTCTTCCTCTAGATGAAACCAAACAAGCTGAAGGGGGGAGGAGCATGACTCGTGCTCTTCCTCTCTCCTGGTCGTATCGCGATGGACAATAAAAATGCAGAACTTCATCGTTTTCCAGAAATCCTTTTTAAAACCTTTCAAAATCCATTCAATCATGCACAAACTCTTACCTTATCACTCAAATGCATAACACAACATGCTCATGATCAAATACACTCAATTATGACAAGATTCAACAATTAATTCAAGGAAAATAGAAAATTGCAGACCAAACGCCAAGAACAGATGTTACCCAATTCATGCAATTTCATTTTCAATTCTCACATATATACACTTCAATCCTTAATCATGCATTACCAATACAATTACCCAACCAAAACATACATATACATATGCCGAGACACTCAAAATTCCAGAAATCAAACACACATACACATACACAATCAAAGTGAGAGTTAGGGCAGAGACAACACAAAACTCCCAAACCTGGAAATGAAGGTCCAAAATCCCACTTCAAGCTTCAATCCTCAATCTTCTCCTTGCCCTTATTCTTCTTCTTCTTGCCACCTAAAGCTTGCACAAACAAAAACCTAAAAACTTCTTAATCCAAACCCTAACTCAAACAGCCCGAAGAAGAAGAAGAAGAACCCAAAAATGCAGGAAACCCTAAAACCCCAACTTACCTCTTCAAAGCAGCTTCTAAGACTTCCCAAACAACTCCAGCTCACACACAAAACCAGGGGATGAAGAGCAAGAAGAGAGAAGAAAGAAGAAGATGAACGTGAAGGGGAGGAGGAGAGGGCAGAATGTGATCTGCCTCCTTCTCTCTTTCTTTTTCCTTTTTCTTCTCTCCTCACTAATTGCACACACCCACTAGCCACATGGCAGCCTCCTATTGGACCAATAATTCCTTCTTTGACTTACCAATCCTGGACACCATACTCCCACCTCACTAGATAATTCTTAAGTAGATATTTTTAAACTTAAGTACAATACACACAATCCACTAGATAATTGCCTTACAACCTTGTTACCAAACAACACACACACATTAGATAATTCCTGCACTTAACATCTTTAATTAATATTGCAATCAAGTCCTTATCATCCAAATTTCTCATGCACAAATTACTGAAATACCCTTAAATTCCCGACTTAGCATGTGCATTCCGATTAGGGTCATTTCGGGTTGTTACAAGATAAGCATTCCAACATATCTCAATTCACTTTACACACTCATGTCTACAAAATATAGGGTAACCCAATCAATGACACATATAGTCAAATTCATTTCACACATATCATCATTGAACATTAAAATTACAGGAATTATCAATTACACATATTCCAAACAAGTTTCCCACACCTTATACTCCTTAGCTCCTTATTAGCTCACTTAACACTTTGATCCTCCACTTTCTCTTTCCCCTTGATTCTCTTTCTTTCTTTAACTACAATTCAAGTCCAATTTCCAGAAGTGGATACCAAACATTAACAACCACTCAATCATAAATAAAAGAATGGGGTAGAAGAAAGTTCAAGTACTAAACCACTTACCTAATCCAATGACAATTTCGGTAGAGTATAACAATTATCCAATTTAATGATTCAGATTTTTGAAGAAGATAGGTCTAAAGATGAAGACTAAAAGCAAGAAAGGGTGAAGATGAAGTTCAATCGAAGAAGAAGGAAATCAATTGCAGAAAAAATACTACTTTCTCTCTCTTAAAACCTATTTATTACATGGCTTGCCATGAGGTTGAACTCCCTCACAAGGACACCCGAATTCCACTTTGAATCCCCTAATCTCCATTAGCTAAATCTGATTTATATTACACTAATTAATCCTTGATTATTCTAATCATGCACAATTCCCATTTAACCACTTTAAGTTATTTAATTATTCAATTGGGTCCTCATCTCACTTTCACTTAAGTCCTTAGTTTAGCATACTTCAACTTAACTTTACCCACTTAGTACAATTAAACCAATTTACTACTAAAGTAATTTTTGGGCCATTACAACTCTCCCCTCCTAACAAGAATTTCATCTGCGAAATTCATACTTGAGTCAAATAGGTGAGGATATTATTCTCGCATAGCAGCTTCCGGTTCCCATGTCGCCTCTTCTATTCGATGATGTTGCCACAATACTTTCACCAATGGCATCTATTTGTTGCGAAGCTGGCTAACTGCTCTAGCCAATATCGCTTTTGGCTTCTCATTATAAGAAAAGTCCGGCTGTACTTGCACGTCTTGCAATGAAATAATGTGGGATTCATCCGAACGATATTTTTGAAGCATAGACAAATGGAAGACATCGTGGAGTTTGGCTAAAGCCGGAGGCAAAGCTAGCCGATAAGCTACCGATCCCACTCTTTCCAGTACTTCATATGGTCCAATGCACCTCGGGCTTAACTTTCCTTTTCTGCCAAAACGGAACACCTTTCGCCAAGGAGACACTTTCAGGAATACTTTATCACCCACCTCAAATTCAATGTCTTTTCTCTTCAAGTTCGCATATGATTTCTGCCTGTCACTAGCAGCTTTCAATCGCTATTGAACCAACTTTGCCTTCTCTTTAGTATCTCTTACCAGATTCGGACCAATAATGTTGTGCTCATTTAACTCTATCCAACAGACCGATGTTCGACACTTCCTACCATATAACACTTCATACGGCGCCATGCCGACAGTCGCTTGGTAACTATTGTTATAAGCAAATTCCATCAATGGAATGTACTTATCCCAATTTTTAGAAAAATCCAAAACACAAGCTCAAAGCAAATCCTCTAATACTTGAATGACTTTTTTTGATTGCCCATCAATCTGTGGGTGGAAGGCTATATTGAAATTCAATCTTGTACCCAGTGCAGCTTGTAAATCCCTCCAGAATTTAAAAGTAAATCTTGGATCCCTGCCTGTCATAATAGTTAAAGGTATACCATGCAGTCTGATAATCTTTTTTACGTACAACTCAGCTAATCGATCCATGGAATAATCCAATCGAACCGGTATAAAATGAGTTGACTTAGAAAAATGATCCACTATTACCCATACTGAATCATGTTGCTTGAATGACAAAGGCAGTCCAAAAACAAAATCCATGGTAATGTTGTCCCATTTCCACAGTGGAATGGAAGGAGGATGCAACAAACCATGTGGAACCTGATGTTCTGCCTTCACTTGGTGACAAGTTAGACACTTGGAAACATAATCCACCACATCTCTCTTCATACCAGGCCACCAGTAGAATTGGTTTAGATCTTGATATATTTTATTTCCACTAGGATGCATGGTGAAAACTGTATTATGCGCTTCATGCAAAAGCCTCTTTCTCAATCCATTATCACTAGTCACACACATCCGATTCTTATAAAAAAAAATACCTTCTTCATTCATTGAATAGTTAGTCTTATCACTACTTCTGACTGACTACAGTATTTGCTGCAATTTAGAATCACTTTTCTATGCAATGACTAACTCATCTCTTAACACAGGCCTTGCTTTTAACTGGGCTAGCAAGGCTCCATCTGAAGTAAACCTCCACTTCACTTGTTATAACAACAGAGCCAAAACTGTCTTCCTACTCAAAGGATCTGCCATAACATTGGCTTTATCAGGATGATAATCAACTATGCAGTCATAATCCTTGAACAATTCGAGCCACTTTCTTTGTCTTAGATTCAATTCTTTCTGAGTGAGCAAGTACTTGAGATTTTTGTGATCAGTGAAGATCTTACACCTCTCATCATATAATTAGTGTCTCTAAATCTTTAAAGCAAACACCACTGCAGCTAATTCCAAATCATGAGTCGGGTAATTCTATTCATGTGGCTTTAATTGCCTTGAAGTATATGCCACTACCTTCCCATCTTGCATCAACACACAACCCAATCCTACTCTAGGAGCATCACTATACAAAACATACTCTTTCCCAGAAACAGTCAAGATTGGTGCCTCAATCAACATCCTCTTTAACTGCTCAAAACTCGCCTTGCACTTGTTTGACCATTCAAACTTAATTCCCTTACGAAGTAATCTAGTTAACGGAGCAGCAATTACTGAAAATCCCTTTACAAATCGGCTGTAATACCTAGCTAACCCCAATAAACTTCGAATCTCAGGTATATTTTAGGGTGGCTTCTAATTCACAATTGCTTTTATTTTTGCTAGATCTACCTTTATACCCTTAGAAGACAAACATGCCCCAGAAAGGACACTTCTTTTAGCCAGAACTCACATTTACTGAGTTTTTCATATAACCGATGCTCCCTCAAAGTCTGTAACACAGTTCTTAAATGCCTCTCATGCTCTTTCTCATTTCTTGAATAAACTAATATATCATCAATGAATACTACTACAAATTGATCCAAATACAGACTGAACACCCTATTTATCATATCCGTAAATGCTACAGGCACATTAGTTAACCCGAATGGCATTACTAGAAACTCATAATGGCCATAACGTGTTCGAAATGCTGTCTTAGGTATATCCTCTTTCTTTACTTGCAACTGATAATAACCTAACCTCAGATCTATTTTGGAAAACACACCGGCCCCTTTAAACTGATCAAATAAATCCTCAATTCTCGGCAGAGGATACCGATTCTTCATTGTCACTTTAGTCAACTGTTTATAGTCAATGCACATTCTTATAGTTCGGTCCTTCTTCCTTACAAACAGCACTGGCGCTCCCCAAGGAGACACATTGGGTCTTATGAAACCCCTGTCTAGCAGTTCTTATAGCTGAGTTTTCAATTCCTTTAATTCAGTAGGAGCCATTCGATAAGGTGCCTTAGACACAGGTGTGGTACTGGGCACAATATCAATAGACAACTCTACTTCCCTCACTGGTGGTACACCAGCCAACTCTTCTGGGAACACATCAGGAAATTCCCTCACCACTGGTATCTCCTGAATTCCCATTGGCTCCCTTTTAGAATCTAACACAAGGTCTAGAAAAGCCTCACATCCTTTCCTTAGACAGCGATGAGCTTGCATAGCGGATATCACATTGACTAAAGGATTAGAACATACCCCCTTTACAGTCACTTTGAACCCCTTTGAATTACTAATTACAACTGTTTTCTTCTTATAGTCCACTACGGCCAGATAGTTACTAAGCCAATCTATACCCAGAATTAAATCAAACTCATCAAAAGGCAATCCAATCAAGTCCACAGGAAACACATGACCCTGGACTTCTAAAGGGAAATTTCTATGCACTATGTTCACATTCACGCTATTCCCCAATGGACTAGTTATACATATGCTATAATTTAAACAATCAACAACAGACATCTAATCACATAATTTCTTAGAACAGACATAAGAATGCATAGACCCAAGGTCAATCAATGCAAACATTTCTCTATTATGAAGTAGAAATGTACCTGCAATGACCTCTGGTGCATCTTGCTCCTCTCTAGCCTTCATCGCATAAGCCCTTGCTGGTACGGTTAAAGGTCTTTTCACTGATTCTGACACCGCTCCACCCCTGGACTGGCCACCTCTGCCACGTCCTCTTCCTCTTCCTCTGTTAACTGGAGGCAAGTTAAAACCACCTCAACTAATCTCTTGCTGATTCCTAGCCACTTCATATGCATTTGGACAATTAGCCAAGAAATGTTCAGTGCTTCCACACCTAAAACAAGCACCAGTTAACTTCTAGCATTCACCTCTGTGTCACTTACAGCAGTGTGGACACTCGGGCACTTCACTTCGATTACCAGTTGCACCCCTGCCAGTACCAGATATAAAAGATGATCCTTGTCTCCTGCCCTTGATAGTTGGACTGTTAACTGACTCTGCTAGAGAAGTCATGTGAGAATCTCTTAATCTTTTGCCTGAATGCGACCCACCTCTATTAGGATTCTTTCTTTGCATTGTTTCTTTCTGAATTTCCAATGACCTTTCAGCTCTCATAGTTGCTTGTATAATCTGATAGTAACTTACATTCTGTGCTATAGTCATAGAGATTAACAGTGCCTTTATCTGCTCATTCAGTCCCTCTTCAAATTGCTGACATCTAACTCCTCAGTTAACATGCTAAGTGGTGCACACTTGCTCAATCTACAGAATTCTTTCTCAAACTCTGCCACTGATATGGCTCTTTGCCTTAGATTTAAGAACTGTTTCCAGTTTGCTTCTCGGTATGCTTTAGTTACATACTTATTATGGAACTCCTGCTCGAAGAATTCCCATGTAACTGGTGTTGGATGCACTGGATGCCTTAGAACTAGCTTCCACCAGTCATACGCAGCACCTTGAAGCAATGATACTACACATTCCACTTGCTGGTCAGGAGGAGACCTTATCTCCCCAAGTACCCTATACACCTTCTCAATCCAGTATTCAGCTTTGTCAGACACATCCAGTCTAGTTCTATGAAATTCTTCTGCTCAATGTTTTCTCAGAGATTCTAGTGGTGCCTTTGGTGTTGTCATTCTATCTAACACCCTCACCATATCGTGGGATATTTTAAGTATGGCTTCCACGGGCACCATCGGAACTTCATGTCCCACACTAGCTGGTCCAGACTGACTAGACCAAGATACTTTGGGTTCACGAGGATTCACGCTCTCTGCAGTCTCTTCACTAGAATTATGAGAAGGATTCGTCGATTTTGAGACATAAACAAGGACGTCTGCATTAGGTCACCACTACTATACACTTCTTAATCTACCCAATTCCCAGAAAAGACTAAACCTAGGCTCTGATACCACAACTTGTAATGCCCCTTCCCGACCACTCGATTAGCTGAGCTAAAGCAGTCGAGAATGATCATTACCCAAACAATCAACATGCAATTACAATGCTTATATACATGCAGAAAAAAAACCTTTACAAATACAATTCACTTTAATACCACATTTACTGTGACACCCCCGCCGCCGCCCCCGTTGGAAGGGCACCGACGGGCGCGCCACACGACGCTCACTCACGACGCGACGAAACATACAGCGGAAGCATACATGCGCTAAGCGGAAGCATTCAACAGCCAAAAGAGAAAGCATAGAAAATATACCACATTGCCATTAAAAAAAAAATAGAATTCAAAACTATACCCAATAGCTCAAAAGATTTCATTAATAATTCTTTACAAAAATTTACATAAGCCACTAAACAAGAGAATACTTAACAAAACGAATTACAAGAGAAGACAAAATAAATAACTCGACTCCTATGTGGCCAGCCTGCAGATGCGCGACACGAGCAACTCCCAAAAATCCTTCACGCTACCTGCATGGGATAAAAGCCCGTGCTAAGCGATAACGCTTAGTGGGGAGAAACAAACACAACAGAGCACTATACACGAAAACATGCACTAATATTCATAAAACAATATGAATCAGAGTACAGATATAAAAATATATAATCAGGATAAATAGTACATAACACTGAATCATTACACTACTCAGAGTCACACAATAATCAGAACACTTCGCTAAACCGATACCAAACAGTTCACACAAAAGCCCGAAATCAATGGTGGAGGATACGGGAACACGGCACGGGAGACCGAAGCCTAAAAAAAAACACTTTAATACCCGAAGGTAGCGCGGGAGACCGGAGTCTCAAAACATTTTATCACTACACGGAAGATTACCATCTCGGAGGTCGACCGCTTCGCCCAAACGGGGCGGACAGTACAGCTGTATACTAACCCTTCTTAAGCATGCTTAATTATCCTATACCTTGACACTTCAGGCTTGACAACACACTCTCACATGACATTAGACAAACAAGACAATGTTCAAATGTAACACCACTTATAAAAGCTGATCAACTGACAGATGCAAAAAGATGAATACAAAACCCAGAATACATGGTATCTCGTGCTAAAAATCATAAATAAACATTCATAAAACAATATAACAGACAGAATTTTATTGCAAAACAGGGTAGGTCACGGTGGTAATCAGATTGGTTGCCACTGTGACATACCAGAGATCCTTGGCAGAAAGCAAGTCTGGGGTACCTCACGGTGGTAACCAAAGTGGTTGTCACCGTGACATACCAAACAGTCAGACAGAATCAAAAGTTTGGATACCTCACGGTGGTAACCAGATTTGTTGCCACCGTGACATACCAAACTTCACGGCAGAATGCATCTGGTTCGTGGCTCACGGTGGTAACCAGATTAGTTGCCACCGTGACCCATGCCCAGATGGGATTCCTCAGGGCAATTTTTCCAGGTCTTTCAAGCCAAAATCTCACAACCTTCACTTCAATCAACTAATTTCACACTCCAATAACAATAGAAACTCCATCCAAACATCAAAGAGTCATACCATCAACAAATCTTACTCATGAATTCTAAGAGCAACATCACTACATAAAAACATAAAAATGAGTTCTAAACTCCACAACTAAACTCAACCACTCAACCAATACAAACCCATAGCATATAAACCATATAATCATAACTCAATCAACAACTTCCAGAATATCTCATAAACATATAATTATACACACATTCACAATTAGGAAAAATCCCAAACAAACACTCAAGAACACAACTCCCAAACCTGGAAAACGAAGCTTCGAACCGAGTTTCCTCACGAATCCACTATATCCTTGCCCTTGCTCTTCCTTCTCTCTTCCGATTCTTGCACAACCCAACCAAGAACACTTAAATTCAAACCCACATCACATTCAAAACCAGAAATCAATGAACAAGAAACAAGCAAAGGAACCCCCAAACCGAACTCAAACACTTACCTTCAACAATTCCAGCACAAACCTTCAAGATCTCACTCACAACTCAAAGAAGATACAAGAGAAAAGAGATGAGAGCAGAAAAATGGAAGCAAGAGAGAGAGAGAACGGAAATTGAAGAAAGAAAGGGAGAAAATGGAGTTAGCTTCAACGGGAAGCTAGGAAAAATTTGCCCCCTTCTTTCCCTCTCTCCTACTTTCATTAAATGCTCACCAAACCTTTGCCACTTATCTCAATCTTAGAGAATCAATCCATCAATCTTAACAACACCACTTATGGCACCATACTCTAAACACAAACCATAAAAACCCTTAGTCCACTTACACCCTACCACTTTACACTACAAGCACACACTAAACTTCCTTCTATTCAAAAACTCAAATACGCAAATACCCTTCTTAACCGACTTACCGCGCGAATTCCGCCCAGGCCCTATTTGGGTTGTTACAATCACTCCCCCTTAAGAAATTTCGTCCTCGAAATTTCCCTGCTAATCACTTAAATCCAGACAACCCAAAACTCAAACCGAAAAGAACATAAACTAATATGCAATCTTACCAGAAGGTCCCGCTCGATTTGCTATATCTCCTACTTGCATTGCATAAACTCGCGGATGCGCAGGCACTTCTTCAGTTTGCGACTTCTGCACTGTCTCTGATGGCGCTTGATAATGACAGCCGCTTCCCCTACCACTCTGGTTCCCTCTGGATCGCTGACCACTCACTCTACTCTCGGGTCCATCTTGAAGCTCTCGCCGATCCGGACAATTCGCCACCATGTGCTCTTGGCTGCCACATTTGAAACACGCTCCAGAGAGCCTCCTACACACGCCCCAATGGCGCTTATGACAATTCTCGCACTCCGGAATCACACCTCCCTTGCTAGAGGGTGGCGCTACACTATCGACTTCTGAACGTACCGGAACTGAATTCTTCTCACTTTGGCCACTCGGAACTCCTCTCGACTTCTTGCCACTACTGAACCCACCATCCGGTGCTTTCCTCTTGCTCTCAACCTTCTGCTTGATCACCTCGGATTCCTCCAACTTCATTGCCGCTGCCACAAGCTGATAATACCCCACTGGTTGCAAGACTGACATTGCCGACAAAGGACCTCTGAACACTTCACGCAGTCCCTCTAGGAAATGCCTACTTCTAAACTCATCCGTCAACAAAGCTTCAGGTACGTACTTGCTCAACCGGCTGAATTCCTTATCATACTCACTCACGGTCATACCTTGCTGCTTCAGACTGATGAACTCTCTCCACTTAGCTTCCTGATAAGCCTTCGTCACATATTTCTGCTCAAATTCTTGCTTGAAGAATTCCCAAGTCAACACGGCTGGTCGCTGAGGATTTCGCATCACCAATTCCCACCAATCATACGCTGACCCCTGAAGCAACGACACTGCACAAAGTGCCCTCTGATCTGCGGGATATCTTATCTCTTGTAAAATTCGACCTACCCTCTTAAGCCAAAACTCGGCAACATCAGATTGGTCCAAAGCAGTCCCATGGAAATCCTTGGCTCCTCTCTTCCTTAGTAACTCAGTTGGAGCCTTTGGAGCAGTCAGCCTCTCTACCAACTGAAGTAACCCTTGCACTAGGACCGGATTCTCTTGACCAAAACCCATACCAGGAATCTCCTCTTGCTGACGCTGCAGAGCAGGTTGCTCACCTCTCACTACACTCGCACTGCCAACTGTCTCACCCACTTGCTCATTTGGATCAGACTCCATCTAGACACTACACAAGACAAGGTACATCTGCATTAGGCCACGACACAAAACTGACTCACATGCAAAGACTCAACACATAACAAACAGAGGCAACCAGAACCGCCTAAACCGGCGCTCTGATACCACAACCTGTGACACCCCCGCCGCCGCCCCCGTTGGAAGGGCACCGACGGGCGCGCCACACGACGCTCACTCACGACGCGACGAAACATACAGCGGAAGCATACATGCGCTAAGCAGAAGCATTCATCAGCCAAAAGAGAAAGCATAGAAAATATACCACATTGCCATTAAAAAAAATAGAATTCAAAACTATACCCAATAGCTCAAAAGATTTCATTAATAATTCTTTACAAAAATTTACATAAGCCACTAAACAAGAGAATACTTAACAAAACGAATTACAGGAGAAGACAAAATAAATAACTCGACTCCTATGTGGCCAGCCTGCAGATGCGCGACACGAGCAACTCCCAAAAATCCTTCACGCTACCTGCACGGGATAAAAGCCCGTGCTAAGCGATAACGCTTAGTGGGGAGAAACAAACACAACAGAGCACTATACACGAAAACATGCACTAATATTCATAAAACAATATGAATCAGAGTACAGATATAAAAATATATAATCAGGATAAATAGTACATAACACTGAATCATTACACTACTCAGAGTCACACAATAATCAGAACACTTCACTAAACCGATACCAAACAGTTCACACAAAAGCCTGAAATCAATGGTGGAGGATACGAGAACACGGCACGGGAGACCGAAGCCTAAAAAAAAAACACTTTAATACCCGAAGGTAGCGCGGGAGACCGGAGTCTCAAAACATTTTATCACTACACGGAAGATGACCATCTCGGAGGTCGACCGCTTCGCCCAAACGGGGCGGACAGTACAGCTGTATACTAACCCTTCTTAAGCATGCTTAATTATCCTATACCTTGACACTTCAGGCTTGACAACACACTCTCACATGACATTAGACAAACAAGACAATGTTCAAATGTAACACCATTTATAAAAGCTGATCAACTGACAGATGCCAAAAGATGAATACAAAACCCAGACTACATGGTATCTCGTGCTAAAAATCATAAATAAACATTCATAAAACAATATAACAGAAAGAATTTTATTGCAAAACAGGGTAGGTCACGGTGGTAATCAGATTGGTTGCCACCGTGACATACCAGAGATCCTTGGCAGAAAGCAAGTCTGGGGTACCTCACGGTGGTAACCAAAGTGGTTGTCACCGTGACATACCAAACAGTCAGACAGAATCAAAAGTTTGGATACCTCACGGTGGTAACCAGATTTGTTGCCACCGTGACATACCAAACTTCACGGCAGAATGCATCTGGTTCGTGGCTCACGGTGGTAACCAGATTAGTTGCCACCGTGACCCATGCCCAGATGGGATTCCTCAGGGCAATTTTTCCAGGTCTTTCAAGCCAAAATCTCACAACCTTCACTTCAATCAACTAATTTCACACTCCAATAACAATAGAAACTCCATCCAAACATCAAAGAGTCATACCATCAACAAATCTTACTCATGAATTCTAAGAGCAACATCACTACATAAAAACATAAAAATGAGTTCTAAACTCCACAACTAAACTCAACCACTCAACCAATACAAACCCATAGCATATAAACCATATAATCATAACTCAATCAACAACTTCCAGAATATCTCATAAACATATAATTATACACCCATTCACAATTAGGAAAAATCCCAAACAAACACTCAAGAACACAACTCCCAAACCTGGAAAACGAAGCTTCGAACCGAGTTTCCTCACGAATCCACTATATCCTTGCCCTTGCTCTTCCTTCTCTCTTCCGATTCTTGCACAACCCAACCAAGAACACTTAAATTCAAACCCACATCACATTCAAAACCAGAAATCAATGAACAAGAAACAAGCAAAGGAACCCCCAAACCAAACTCAAACACTTACCTTCAACAATTCCAGCACAAACCTTCAAGATCTCACTCACAACTCAAAGAAGATACAAGAGAAAAGAGATGAGAGCAGAAAAATGGAAGCAAGAGAGAGAGAGAACGGAAATTGAAGAAAGAAAGGGAGAAAATGGAGTTAGCTTCAACGGGAAGCTAGGAAAAATCTGCCCCCTTCTTTCCCTCTCTCCTACTTTCATTAAATGCTCACCAAACCTGATAGGAGCTTAATTAATGTATAATTAAGTATATGTTTAGTATGAGTTTAATTAATTAATTATATAATTAAGTGAATATTTGATGTTATATGTGTTAGTTTATGTATATTAGTATTAGTCTGTTAGTTTTTATGTTTACTGATATGTTAAGCTGAAAAAATGAAGAAAAGAGGTAGAAGAAGGAGAAGATCACGAGAAGAGGAGAAGGATCACGCCGTGACTATGAGTCACGTGACGTGACTTGCTAAGAAGAATTAAGAAGAAGGAGGAAAAGAAGAGAAAGAAGCTGAGAAGAGGAGAGTCACACCGTGATCATAGGTAACGTGACGTGACTGAAGAAGAGAAGCCAGCAAAGAGAGGAAAGAAAGAAAAGAGAAGAAGAAAGAAGAAGAGTCACGGCGTGAGTAAAGGTCACGCGACGTGACGCCACAGAGAGGCTAGGAAAGGAAGGGAAAAGAGAAGAGAAGAGAAAGGAGAGGAGAAGAGGCGAGACGTGAGCGCCAGTCACGCCACACACGCGAGAAGACACGCCGTGATGGGGAGTCACGCGACGTGACTGGCCAGAGAGGGAAGCGAAGACTGAAGAGAGGAAAGAAGGAAGAAAGAAGGCAAGCGCGTTCTGTCGCGAGCGCGACACCGTTGCGAGCGCGACAGAGACGACCGTTGGACGGTTTTCAGCCAAAAATCACATGAAAAGTCACCCTCTTTCACCAAATTGTGCAACCATTCCCAAGAGACATCTTCAAGGGACATCAACTTTCAATCAACATCTATAAATATTAGTTTAAATGTAATTTATGAGGGAATTTTTAGTTAAATAAATTTTCTGTATTTTAGTTAAACAATATTCTTTAGTTTTATTTTCTTAGTTAGTTTTATGTATTGAAGAAGAAGATCAAGGAGAAGGGAAATTTATTTTAAGAGATTTAGAAAAGGGTTGAAGAACTTCTATCTTATTCTCTTATTTTTAATTCTTCTCCAATATTTCTATGAATATCATTTTAATGAATTTGCATGTTGTTATTCTTTTAATTTCATCTACTTTAATAATCTTTCATTGTAGATTTTCTATTAGTATCTTTTGCTTGATTTTTATAAGTTAAAGTAATTCGAGAGTTTGCTTTATCTGAAATCTAATAGAATTTCATTATTAAGATATATTCAAGAGATTGGTATATTGAGATAATTGCTATAGGTTAGTGTCTATTCTTAAAATATGTAATTAGAAACCTCTAATTCATTAATGAAAATTGTGAGTTAGAATTTTAATTGTATGTTTTAGGCATTTTAATTCATGTCGAGAGAGTGAGTTAAAAGTTTATTCTAATTTGGCTTGCAAGAAAAGATGAAAGATGTTAATCTAAATGATGGAATCAAGTTCATTGTTTTTAATTCTTCATGATTTATTTTATCTTCTTTTGACTATCATTAACTAGGTTTAATTAGTTTACATTTTAGATTAGAGTAAAACCAATTCTACCATTAATTAATCATTGTAAACAAGATTAAAATCAATTAGTAATAGTGTGTAACACGTTCCCTGTGGGATCGATATCTAAAGTACTATTGCGGTACACCGTATACTTGCGGTATGTTGCATCATTAGAAAATGCACAACAAGTTTTTGGCGCCGTTGCCGGGGAACAACAAGTTTTTGGCGCCGTTGCCGGGGAACAACAAGTTTTTTGGCGCCGTTGCCGGGGAACAACAAGTTTTTTGGCGCCGTTGCCGGGGAACGGTTGTTTGCCATTATAAAAATTGATTTATGATTTTGGATTACAATATTTTGTTTTGTTTTAAATTTGTTTATTTAGTTTTATTTTTGTATTCTATATTTTCATGTTACTAATATTTTTGTTTTATTTCACTGTTAATTTAGTAAGATTAGATTTGTTTAATAAATATATAAAAAATAAATAAATAAATAAATAAAAATAATAAAAAAAAAGAAGCAAAGAAGAAAAAAATTAAGAAAATAAAAATTTTATGAAGACGTTGGCTTCTGTCGCGATCGCGGCAAGTATCGCGATCGCAACAGAAGGCGATGAAGCAAAAAAGCAAGCCATTTCTGCAGGGAGCACGGCGTGATTCATCTTCACGTGACGTGACGATCTTAGGATGAGGGACTTCGCCCAGGTAAGGCTGAAGCGTCACGGCGTGATGTACCTTCACGCGACGTGACGCTCTTTGGTTTTCGCTTGAGATGATCTCTCCCAGGTAAGTGAAGCGTCACGAGTCGTGACTTTACCTCACGCCGTGACGCCGTGGTATGTTTTAAATTTTTCTTTCTTTTCTTTTCTTTTATTTTCTTATTTCACTTATTGTTTTTATATTATTTGGTTTTGTTTTGCTTTATTTTCTGCTTTAGATAATTTAATTTCAATTAAGTTAACTTAATTTAACCAGTTAGGAATTAAAACGCAGTAAAGGAAGACTTAAAAGCGGGAACTTAAAATTTTAAAACCCTAAAAGTCGTGACCCTTCATTTTATTCCCTTTCTATTTCATTTCACCTGTTAGTTTTCTTTCCCTAACACAGGTCACGACTTCCAGACCTTCATTAGCCATATTTCTTCATTTCTTCTTCTTTTTCTTCCACAAAGATTTTCGAACTACCCTAATCTGTTTCCCTTTCGTTATTATTGTTCTACATTTTAGCTTTCTATTTCTTTTCTTCCACAGACTGACTTAGGGCTCACGTGATTTTCATTCTCCATTCTGGTTTGTCATTTTATTTTTCTTTTCATTTCTTCTTTCTCTCATTCCATTTAATTTCGGCATGTTTATGAATAACTAGATCACATTTGTTTATAGTTCTTCTCAATTTACATTCCTGTTTCGTTTATCTATTCTGTTTTCCTTTAGTGTATTTGGTTTTATTAATTTCTCATATTGACTTTAGCTTTATTTCTCTATAGTTTCATTATCTGTTTAACAAACTCAAGTAATTATGGTGAGAACAAAGAATCCCACTGTTCCCCAAACTGAGCAAGAAGAGCAGGAAGTTGAAGTGGTGAACATTGCTTCTCACTATGGTGCCTTATTTCCTATTTTTTCTGTAGACAAAGGCAGTAGGTATTTACTACTTCGTAATAGGTATTTGATGCACTATAAGTTTTTTCCTGACTCTTTACTTAATCAAATTGGTATGCTAGAAGTAGTTAATGACATGTTAAGAGTATGTGGATTGTTTAAATTTGCTTCTATGCGTGAAAATGTGCGTCCTGATTTAGTTTTAGAATTCTATACCACATTGAAAAAAAATGATGATAATGAGAATTGGTTAGACTTTAGGATGGCTGGAAAACCTTATACTTTAACCTATTTTATGATGAATAGGATATTTAGATTTTCTCAAGCTGGTTTGACCGAGACACCTAAATCGTTTAAGCCACATGAATTTTGGACATTTTTGACTGATTTGCAAACTCGTTATAGAGCTAGGGATGCTAAATCCATGTTTATTAAAGATTTAAGATATTGGATTTTGCATAGGATTTTAGCTTCTTTGGTTTTTAATAGGTCCGAATTCAATAGAGTTTCATATAATGAATTGTTTTTGATGTGGTGTGTACATAAACGCAAGGATGTATGTTGGCCTTTTTGGATAGTCAGTCAATTGTTGCAATGTGTACATAAACATGATTCGCCTTTATCACATGGGCATGTTATTTCTAGTATTGCAACTAATTTAAATGTGGATCTTGGTGCTTATTATAGAGTTTTTCCTTGCCATTATTTTAATAAGACTATGTTAGTTCGTGGAGAAATTGTTGGCAATAATTTTCAGGAAATTCCTGCACGTGCTCGATCATGTTGGAGGGATATTGCTGGAAATGCTGCGCCACAAGTTGAGGAACAAGAAGAAGAAGGAGAGGGGGAGGCAAGTGAAGATGAGGAGATGGCAGTTATTCCACCTGCTGCAGCTACTGCACCTGAAGTGGGTTCATCTAGCCAAAATATTCCCTCAATGCTATCTAATATGCAAGAGCAATTATCTTCCATTGAGCGACGTCAAAGGAGGCTGGAGTATAAATTTGATAATTTCGTGTCCCAAACTGGATTTGTGGTTCATTCACCTCCACCATCACCACGATAGGGGAGTTTTCTTTTTATTCATTTCATTTGTTTCTTTTTATTTGTTTTTGTGTGTCATTTCTACACATTGAGGACAATGTTGGTTCTAAGTGTGGGGGAGTGATTGTGTTGTGATGTTTGTGATTGTGTTTGTGTTTTTGTGTATGTATTATGTATGTAAATTGCATGAATGTTGTTATGTGTGTTTTTATATTTTAATTAGACTTTTAAGTAAACTTTATTATAAAGCATTGTTTATTTGGTATATTGTACAGGTTGTTAAGTTCATTATCTTTTATGCTCATTTTTATCAGTTTTTCAAAAATTTTTAGCATGTATTTTAAGTTTTTCAAATTATTTTGTTTTACTTATTTCAACATTATAGATTATTTAGTCTTTCTAACTAACCATGTTTTTAAAGTTAGAATTTACTCATTTAGTTTATAATTTTCAATTTCTAGTTGTTTAAGGAAACTATAGCCATAATACTTACCCTTTTATCTTTTCAATAATGGATGAGGACTAAAAATTTAAAAAGAAAAGTTAAAAGTGGGATGGAGCATAAAATGCACCCACTAAAGTCATAAAAAAAAAAGAAAGAGTAAAGCAAGATATATATCAAAAATTGCAAAAATATGGGATGGAGCGTAAAATGCACCCATATAACTTTCTCTTGCTAGAAATCAAAAAGAAAAATCAAAGAAAAAGAAAAAGCAAAGTCTAAAAATGCCATGAGATTGGATTAAGGGTAAGTGAGCTCAAAATGTCCTAAGTGCAGCTAGTAGCTTGAGAATTTTAACTTTATGATTAATTTTCTTTCTTTAGTTCATGTTTAGTTTTAATAGACTTCATACTCTTTATGTTGGCATTAGTAAAGTTTAGTAATTTGTTGAATTTGTGATGCATACTCTTAAATTTTGACTTACTGATTTTATTTTATTATGAGTGTATGAGATATTTTGGTTCTTTTCAATTCTATTACATGTGCTAAATAACAGTGTTTTGTAGTAATTTTTACTGGTTATTAAATTTTCTTATTTCTTTGATCTTGCTTGAGGACAAGCAAGGGTTTAGTGTGGGGGAATTTGATAGGAGCTTAATTAATGTATAATTAAGTATATGTTTAGTATGAGTTTAATTAATTAATTATATAATTAAGTGAATATTTGATGTTATATGTGTTAGTTTATGTATATTAGTATTAGTCTGTTAGTTTTTATGTTTACTGATATGTTAAGCTGAAAAAATGAAGAAAAGAGGTAGAAGAAGGAGAAGATCACGAGAAGAGGAGAAGGATCACGCCGTGACTATGAGTCACGTGACGTGACTTGCTAAGAAGAATGAAGAAGAAGGAGGAAAAGAAGAGAAAGAAGCTGAGAAGAGGAGAGTCACGCCGTGATCATAGGTAACGTGACGTGACTGAAGAAGAGAAGCCAGCAAAGAGAGGAAAGAAAGAAAAGAGAAGAAGAAAGAAGAAGAGTCACAGCGTGAGTAAAGGTCACGCGACGTGACGCCACAGAGAGGCTAGGAAAGGAAGGGAAAAGAGAAGAGAAGAGAAAGGAGAGGAGAAGAGGCGAGACGTGAGCGCCAGTCACGCCACACACGCGAGAAGACACGCCGTGATGGGGAGTCACGCGACGTGACTGGCCAGAGAGGGAAGCGAAGACTGAAGAGAGGAAAGAAGGAAGAAAGAAGGCAAGCGCGTTCTGTCGCGAGCGCGACACCGTTGCAAGCGCGACAGAGACGACCGTTGGACGGTTTTCAGCCAAAAATCACATGAAAAGTCACCCTCTTTCACCAAATTGTGCAACCATTCCCAAGAGACATCTTCAAGGGACATCAACTTTCAATCAACATCTATAAATATTAGTTTAAATGTAATTTATGAGGGAATTTTTAGTTAAATAAATTTTCTGTATTTTAGTTAAACAATATTCTTTAGTTTTATTTTCTTAGTTAGTTTTATGTATTGAAGAAGAAGATCAAGGAGAAGGGAAATTTATTTCAAGAGATTTAGAAAAGGGTTGAAGAACTTCTATCTTATTCTCTTATTTTTAATTCTTCTCCAATATTTCTATGAATATCATTTTAATGAATTTGCATGTTGTTATTCTTTTAATTTCATCTACTTTAATAATCTTTCATTGTAGATTTTCTATTAGTATCTTTTGCTTGATTTTTATAAGTTAAAGTAATTCGAGAGTTTGCTTTATCTGAAATCTAATAGAATTTCATTATTAAGATATATTCAAGAGATTGGTATATTGAGATAATTGCTATAGGTTAGTGTCTATTCTTAAAATATGTAATTAGAAACCTCTAATTCATTAATGAAAATTGTGAGTTAGAATTTTAATTGTATGTTTTAGGCATTTTAATTCATGTCGAGAGAGTGAGTTAAAAGTTTATTCTAATTTGGCTTGCAAGAAAAGATGAAATATGTTAATCTAAATGATGGAATCAAGTTCATTGTTTTTAATTCTTCATGATTTATTTTATCTTCTTTTGACTATCATTAACTAGGTTTAATTAGTTTACATTTTAGATTAGAGTAAAACCAATTCTACCATTAATTAATCATTGTAAACAAGATTAAAATCAATTAGTAATAGTGTGTAACACGTTCCCTGTGGGATCGATATCTAAAGTACTATTGCGGTACACCGTATACTTGCGGTATGTTGCATCATTAGAAAATGCACAACAAAACCTTTGCCACTTGTCTCAATCTTAGAGAATCAATCCATCAATCTTAACAACACCACTTATGGCACCATACTCTAAACACAAACCATAAAAACCCTTAGTCCACTTACACCCTACCACTTTACACTACAAGCACACACTAAACTTCCTTCTATTCAAAAACTCAAATACGCAAATACCCTTCTTAACCAACTTACCGCGCGAATTCCGCCCAGGCCCTATTTGGGTTGTTACATTTACATGCAACGGATCACTAATATTTATTGCATGCTCGATCATGCACACATGTTTACCTACACATTACATACTTAATATTACAGACTTAGTTAATTAATACATTACATACTTTATACTACCAAAATAATAATTACATGCCCACACATTATAAAAAATCACCCCAACACCTACACTATCAACAATCCTAGTTTTGACCTTTGTCAATGCGGGGCTGTCCTTCAGAACACTTCACTTCAGAACCTACACGGATCAGAAAAACCCGTGCTAAGCGATAATGCTTAGTGGGGAAACAATACATAATATATAATAACATAAGGCATACATATATTTATATAACATGTTATAGCAATTAAAGGTACATATTAGCTTTCATATTTCATTTTCACATACGCACATATTTAGTGTACAAGCACCGTGGAATAATCACATCTAGGTTCACTATGCCACATAATCTTTGAATGCACATCACATGTATATCCATAAATACATACCATAAGATTTATATTATTTGTTTATTTACAAAATTATTATTAATATAGCCTTGCCTGCAACTCAAAGATGAGGATAACGGGTATCACATCAGTACCCAAAGGTAAAGTATCGCATCAGTATCTGTAGATACAACACTTTTGCATTGGTACCCGAAGGTACAGAAATAGTCGATAATCATAAAAGTATTTGCATAAGAGAATCCAATATGGATTCATTTTGCATTGATGATCCCAAGGAATCGAACACTTTTGGCTGCAGCACTTAGACCCTATAGGCATGCCTATCAATCCACTATTTGACTCGCAGGCTAAAAATATTAAATCCAGCTAATGTTCGATTATTTGCACTTTATAACATTCATAGTATAGCACTTGAAGTAATATAGTGTAACCTATTGTTTACACAAACACATGGCTTATCAAGTAAGCTCACATTCACTCGTCTCATGTATTACATCTCATTTAATCAAAATGTTTGGCACGTAATAACCTTCATAAAATGATGTTAAATATGATTGAATTATTGCTCATACATGTATATAACATTTGGGTCCTCATCTCACTTTCACTTAAGTCCTCAGTTTATCATACTTCAAATTAACTTTACCCACTTATCACAATTAAACCAATTTACTACTAGGGTAAATTTTGGGCTGTTACACTAAGGCAGGAGCTCGGATGACCGAGCTCTATTGCGCTCACGACAGAGATGAGCTCTTCGCCCCTGCTACTGATCTGAACTCTTCTCCTCAACCACAACCTTCAACAACTCAAACAATTCAACACCAAAAGCCAATTCACTCAACACAAGCATCTAAGATATACTTATAATCAAACTAATAACATAATACCTTCAAAATAAGCAACCAATAGACATACCTAAACAAATACCCAAAACCTGTAACACCCCCATACCCCCCGTAAGGAATATCGGGGCGTCACGCGGGCACATACGTATACATATACCTATACTTGCGGAAGCAATAACAATAAATAATTAGAATATCTTTAGGGCCAAACAAAACACACTTATCTTTAACATCTATAAACGGTACATATTACAAAGCTTTATACTTATTACATGTTCCTTTTTGATTCATATATAAATGATTTAACATTTACATGTAACAACTATACTCTTTTATTACATAATGATGTTACTCAAAATGTAAAAACTCATCTCTAACTTATACAAAAAGGAGATCAAAATAAAACTCCTAGTGGCCTTGACCCGCAGATGTCCGCTCACTGATCCGAACCTGTAAACCTACACAGAAATAAACATCCGTGCTAAGCGATAACGCTTAGTGGGGATAAAATAATGCAGAGGACTTCTTTACGAAGTCACAAATCAATCACACATTTCATATGACAAAAATCAAATAGCTCATGCATATAGCTCTTATACATATATAGGTTGCATGCTCAAATATTAAAAACTCTGAGCTCACATATAAGTAACATCTACTCTTTCACTAATTCATGCACACTATAACTTGTACATCGCATTTATTCAAATATACGCTATCATGTAGTCACATACATGTAAACACACTCACATACTCATACACTTATATACAGAACTATAATGTACTTAAACATGGCTCTCATGTACTGTAGCATCTATTCAGAATAATACTGTTAATCATCTCAAGTTCGCTACACAACATTTAACAAAATAAGCCTGAATTCCTTTCATGGTGGATACGGGTAACTCTGGATACTGTTTACAGTATCTTACATTTGGAGAATTAACTCAAACTCTATGGAATACACAGGTATTCCAAACTCTGGGCACAATTAAGGCCAACTCTAGCAGCTGCACTCTAGCCCTTTATAAGCATGCTTATCTACCCACTAAAACGGTAATCAGGCTCAAAAGAAAACAACTCATCAACTTCAGAGGCATTTAATTCATATACAGTCTTTATTAATCATGTTCAACAACTAAAAGCATGTAACATTTAAATTCCATGCATGCACTCTTATATAACATCATCATATACATGTATTCAACTCATTGCATAAGCATATAAATCATGCAAAGCAAGATAGAAGAAAACACTCTCTTCAAAACAAGTAGAACAGGATGAGAAGGGGTTTACTGTCACGATAGCGACAAGAAGTCGCGCTCGCAACAGAAGCCAAGTCCACTGTCGCGATCGCGATAAGAGGTCACGCTCGTGACATAAGCCAGATTGCATAAAGGCTCTATACTCTATACCAAATGCATTATATAACAATTTACATCACATGGCATATCATGGTCAACACTAACTCTTATGCCGTAGCATTGACTACATAGATAACTAAGCCTATAATCATTTGATAAACCTAAACATGCATGGTATAGACCACGGAAACATTCTGGAATAATACCGGTTCATTTTGGGGAGCAAAACATCTAAAAATATACAAATTAGTTGAGGGGAAAGGTGGGGAATCGATTCATGTCAACCATGGGCTCTAACTCAAGAGGAAATTCACTCTTATGACCCTCTCGGTCGCGCTCGCGACCAATGTCGCGCTCGCGACAGAAGGCTCTGTCAGGAACCTTCACAAGACTGCTTCTCGCCTCGAACTTGTAACGTCCAAACCAACCTCTAAACGTCATTTTTAGGGAAAACACTCTTCTTAAAAATTGTTCCCTAAGATGTTATATTTCAAATGGGACAATTTTCAGGTAGTTTGGACCTCTATATCAAAATATATGATGTATACAACCTATATTGTTGAAATAATCCGACCCAAACAGGGACACTACGGTTTTAGCAAATTTTTAGGGTCTTAGAGCAAGAATTTGCTCACGGTCATTTCTGAGACTTTTATAGGTATTGAAGTCATGGTTACAGTGGCTCAAGAATCAATCAATTCAGAACTCTATAATTATAATTATGACAAAAACACTTTACCGAGGTCAGATGACCAATAAACAGAATTTCACAAAATCAAACTCTATCCTCGATACACACACTCAAATGATTAAGTTACATGCTTATAAACATATATACACATAACATAAGCACTGCAAGCAATCAAAGTGAACGTCTAATATATATACTCTAAAAGAGCAGTTGACCTAATTAAAGCTCATCAAGCATCTCTTTATTCAAACTTGGCTCTATTCAAACATATTTCATGTAAACACATGCAAAAACAATGAGATTGCACTCGATCCCTACCTTAGGTGACTTAACCGCTTCTCTCTAATTGATTCCGAGCTTCTCCTTTCCCTTGTCCATAACTCTCATGCAAAACCAGACCAAAACACTTAGGTTAACCCTCTTTTCACTTTAAATGAAAAACAAAGAGAAAAAGGAGGTCAGATCGGAAAACAAATCCAGCTTACCTTTTGAAGAGACCTAATCAAGCCCCTTCTACACTCTCTTTAACCAATCCAAGTGATTCTCTTATAGAACAAAGCAAATGGATGAAGAAGAAAAACAAAGAAATGGCAAGAAGGAGGGACACGACAACTAAGAGCAAATAAAATAAAAAGGAGAATTATAAGGCCAAATGCAGAAATTGAAAATGGGAGTAGGGAAGTGGCCGGTCAACTCTTATCCAACCCAAATAAAGCCAAACCTTCTCAAATAATTCTCACCTACAAGCCATAAATGCCAACCATTTCCTTTAATTCATCCATATCTTAAGCCAAACCAAGCCAAGTCAAGCCAAACCAAGTGTCTCTTCCCTACAATGACACTTGGCACACTCCTTTATGCATACAAATAAATCCCTTGCCAAGTGTCACACTTCTACAATGCAACTTGTCAATCTCCTATGCCGCCACGTGTCACTCTCCTACGATGCCACGTGTCCAATACACATCTCAAGATCTCTTAAAACCCACTTGTGCAAGCATCTTACAACTTGTTGCGCTCGCAACAGAACTCTCGCGCTCGCGACAGAACTCTCGCACACAACACTTACTTTTCCCGAACAAAAGTCCATAATTCTTCTAGAGCCACTTTGGGGTGTTACAAATCTCTCCCCCTTAAGAAATTTCGTCATCGAAATTTCCCTTGCTAATCACTTACACAGGTAAATCCTTAAACACATCTCCAAATTGCTATCACTTATACCATACAACTATCAAATCGTATACACTTCACACTTTCCTTAACGTACTGCACTCTATTCCATATACTTCTTCTAAGCATCTGCCACTCAATGTATATCCTGTCAGCTTTTCTCAATGAAATGCATGCAATGATACTTTTTCACATACAAATGAGGGATGCGGACGGAATGGCTATGTAATGATTTATGTATGCAAAATGATGCGAAAATGCAATGTAAGTTACTGTAATGCACTTTTTCCCATCCCCATGTTTCACTATGCTAATATCAAATGATGTCAAGGAGATAGCTGACAGGAATATAGAGTGTCACCTCAAACTCTTACTAACCATACAAGTTCATATCACTCACTATACTTGACATCTCACTCGCATCTAACTCCATCTATACACTGTGTAAAACGACATCTGTATTAGGCCACAACTCTAGACAAACTCTGACATTTAACCTATACTCTACATATTATAGACCAGAACCTCTAACCTAGGCTCTGATACCACTAAATGTAACACCCTCGTACCCCCCGTAAGGAATATCGGGGCGTCACATGGGCACATACGTATACATATACCTATACTAGCGGAAGCAATAACAATAAATAATTAGAATATCTTTAGGGCCAAACAAAACACACTTCTCTTTAACATCTATAAACGGTACATATTACAAAGCTTTATACTTATTACATGTTCCTTTTTGATTCATATATAAATGATTTAACATTTACATGTAACAACTATACTCTTTTATTACATAATGATGTTACTCAAAATGTAAAAACTCTATCTCTAACTTATACAAAAAGGAGATCAAAATAAAACTCCTAGTGGCCTTGACCCGCAGATGTCCGCTCACTGATCCGAACCTGTAAACCTACACGGAAATAAACATCCGTGCTAAGCGATAACGCTTAGTGGGGATAAAATAATGCAGAGGACTTCTTTACGAAGTCACAAATAAATCACACATTTCATATGACAAAAATCAAATAGCTCATGCATATAGCTCTTATACATATATAGGTTGCATGCTCAAATATTAAAAACTCTGAGCTCACATATAAGTAACATCTACTCTTTCACTAATTCATGCACACTATAACTTGTACATCTCATTTATTCAAATATACGCTATCATGTAGTCACATACATGTAAACACACTCACATAATCATACACTTATATACAGAACTATAATTTACTTAAACATGGCTCTCATTTACTGTAGCATCTATTCAGAATAATACTTTTAATCATCTCAAGTTCGCTACATAACATTTAACAAAACAAGCTTGAATTCCTTTCATGGTGGATACGGGTAACTCTGGATACTGTTTACAGTATCTTACATTTGGAGAATTAACTCAAACTCTATGGAATACACAGGGTATTCCAAACTCTGGGCACAATTAAGGCCAACTCTAGCAGCTACACTCTAGCCCTTTATAAGCATGCTTATCTACCCACTATAATGGTAATCAGGCTCAAAAGAAAACAACTCATCAACTTCAGAGGCATTTAATTCATATACAGTCTTTATTAATCATGTTCAACAACTAAAAGCATGTAACATTTAAATTCCATGCATGCACTCTTATATAACATCATCATATACATGTATTCAACTCATTGTATAAACATATAAATCATGTAAAGCAAGATAGAAGAAAACACTCTCTTCAAAACAAGTAGAACAGGATGAGAAGGGGTTTACTGTCACGATCGCGACAAGAAGTCGCGCTCGCGACAGAAGCCAAGTCCACTGTCGCGCTCGCAACCAATGTCGCGCTCGCGACAGAAGGCTCCGTCAGGAACCTTCACAAGACTGCTTCTCGCCTCGAACTTATAACATCCAAACTGACCTCTAAACATCATTTTTAGGGAAAACACTCTCTTAACAATTGTTCCCTAAGATGTTAGCTTTCAAATGGGACAATTTTCAGGTAGTGTGGACCTCTATATCAAAAAATATGATGTATACAACCTATACTGTTCAAATAATCCGACCAAAACAGGGAAACTACGGTTTTAGCAAATTTTTAGAGTCTTAGAGGAAGAATTTGCTCACGGTCATTTCTGAGACTTTTATAGGTATTGAAGTCATGGTTATATTGGATTAAGAATCACTCAATTCAGAAATCTATAACTACATTTATGACAAAAACACTTTACCGAGGTCAGATGACCAATAAACAGAATTTCACAAAATCAAACTCTATCCTCGACACACACACTCAAATGATTAAGTTACATGCTTATAAACATATATACACATAACATAAGCACTACAAGCAATCAAAGTGAACGTCTAACATATATACTCTAAAAGAGCAGTTGAGCTAATTAAAGCTCATCAAGCATCTCTTTATTCAAACTTGTCTCTATTCAAACATATTTTATGTAAACACATGCAAAAACAATGAGATTGCACTCGATCCCTACCTTAGGTGACTTAACCGCTTCTCTCTAATTGATTCCGAGCTTCTCCTTTCCCTTGTCCATAACTCTCTTGCAAAACCAAACCAAAACACTTAGGTTAACCCTCTTTTCACTTTAAATGAAAAACAAAGAGAAAAAGGAGGTCAGATCGGAAAACAAATCCAGCTTACCTTTTGAAGAGACCTAATCAAGCCCCTTCTACACTCTCTTTAACCAATCCAAGTGATTCTCTTATAGAACAAAGCAAATGGATGAAGAAGAAAAACAAAGAAATGGCAAGAAGGAGGGACACGGCAACTAAGAGCAAATAAAATAAAAAGGAGAATTATAAGGCCAAATGCAGAAATTGAAAATGGGAGTAGGGAAGTGGCCGGTCAACTCTTATCCAACCCAAATAAAGCCAAACCTTCTCACATAATGCTCACCTACAAGCCATAAATGCCAACCATTTCCTTTAATTCATCCATATCTTAAGCCAAACCAAGACAAGTCAAGCCAAACCAAGTGTCTCTTCCCTACAATGACACTTGGCACACTCCTTTATGCATACAAATAAATCCCTTGCCAAGTGTCACACTTCTACAATGCCACTTGTCAATCTCCTATGCCGCCACGTGTCACTCTCCTACGATGCCACGTGTCCAATACACATCTCAAGATCTCTTAAAACCCACTTGTGCAAGCATCTTACAACTTGTTGCGCTCGCAACAGAACTCTCGTGCTCACGACAGAACTCTCGCACACAACACTTACTTTTCCCGAACAAAAGTCTGTAATTCTTCAAGGGCCACTTTGGGGTGTTACAAAACCAGTTTTCAAATCTTTAAAACCAATAAAAATTCCATAAAATTTAGCCAACTATCAAACACGAAACCATATCCAAATTTTACTCAAACTATAACAAACTCAATCATGCATAAAAACATGTTCAAAACCTCAAAGTTTCCAGAAATTCAAATCAATCAATCAAAGACACATTAATATTATATGATTACACATAAATCTGAAACCTCAAGGAAGCTTGAACCACTCTCTCTAGATCACACCTTCTCTTTTCCTTTGTCCTTTCTCTTGTCGGAAGCTTCAAGCAAGAACATCTAAAACAAACACACTTAACCCAACATACTTAGCTACCAAATCAAAATAGAAAAAAGGAAGGAGGAGATAAAAACTTGAAACCTAGAAACCAACCACTTACCCTTCGAATCCAAACCAAAGCTCTTCAAGAAACACCCAAGAAGAAGAAGCAAGAAGTAGAAAATGAAGAAGAAGGGAAGAAGAAGAGAGTCACGGAGGAAGAGGAGGGAAAACTGATTTCCTATTTCCTCTCTCTTCCTTTTCTTCTTTTCATTTAATGCTCCTACCAACCCTCCTTAGGTGTCACTCCCCCATTGGTCAAACTTATAAAATCCTTGCTACATGTCTCTTTAATCCTTGTGCAATTACCACTTACTCACTAAAAGAAATTCTTTCTCTAATAAACTTTATTTCCTTTCAATTATACCCTTACTCAACCCATAAATGATACATATACCATTGCTCTTATACCCTTAAATACAATTAACACTATAAAAACCTTATAGGGTCCATTTTGGATTGTTACAATTCTCCCCTCCTTAAGAAATTTTGTCCTCAAAATTTCCTCACTAGCAAACATACGATCATACTACCATACCAAAAACTTATACAAAACTTAACGAAAAATTAGCTTACCAGATAGACCCGTTTGCTCATCCATATCCTCTCAAATCATAGTATAAACTCTAGCGAGGCCACTAGCGGCAGCTGGCTTCTCCACTGTCTCTGATGGTGCCTGAGAGGCCCTATCTCTTCCTCTACCACTTCTCGCTGCTCCAGATCTATCTCCACTAGCTCTACTTCCTGGCTGATCCCTACCCGTATTCAATTTCGAGCACTTGCCAAGCATGTGCTCCATGCTGCCATACTTAAAACATGCTCCAATGAGATTCCTACATGTACCCCAGTGGTGTTTTCGACAATGTTCACACTCAGGTGCCAAACTTTATCTATTAGAGGGCGGTGCTACACTTCTAACCTCTGACAGCGCTTAAACCAACCCTCTAGTAACTTTCCCACTGACAACATCCCATGTCTTCTTATTACCAACTACACCACTATTCGGCACTTTCCTCTTCTGTTCTCTTCTCTGTTTCACAAACTCTGACTCTTCTAACTTTATGGACGCCAAAACTAACTGATAATAGCCCATTTGATGCGTAACCGCTATTACCAATAAGGCCCCCTGATCACCTCTCTCAAACCATCCTCGAACTGGCTACATTTGAAGTCCTCAGTTAACAAAGCATCCGGTATATACTTGCTCAATCGGATGAACTCTTTCTCATACTCATCGATCGTTAGGTTCCTTTGCTTCAAATTTATGAACTCTTTCCACTTCGCTTCTTGGTAGGCTTTGGTGACATACTTTTTCTCAAACTCTTGGATAAAGAATTCCCAAAATAGCTGAACTGGTCTCTGAGGGTTACGAAGCACAAGCTTTAATCAATCATATACCGACCCTTGTAACAATGACACTACGCACATTACTCGCTAGTTCTGGGGATAGTTAATCTTTTGTAATATTCTATTCGTCCTCTCCAACTAGAACTCAGCTAATTTAGATTGTTCCATGGAGGTTCTACTAAACTCTTCCGCTCCCCTCTTTCTCAAAAGGTCTATAAGAGCCTTGGGAGCGATCAATCTATCCATCAACAGCAATAGCCTTTGCATTAGCGCTAGATTCTCATGAACAAGACCGGGACCTTCAGCTGGAGAAAGCTCTGGTGCAGGTTGATCAACTCTCGTTGGATGAACACTACCCGTTGTCTTACCTATCTCATCGTTCAGATCAGACTCCATCTAAACTCTACACAGACAACATATACATTAGGCCATGACTCTAGAAAACTCACATACATATACTCTATACTATATCATCCTATAGTCCTGAACCGCCTAAACCTATGCTCTGACACTAATAAAAATTATAACACTTCAATACCCCTTGGGAGGATATCGGAGCGCCACACACACACAAGAGCGCAAACATACATATATAAAAGCGGAGGAAACGAAACATGACAAAAGCGAATAACTTAATTACATATATAATAAAGTCATAAAAAATTACAGAAACATCTTTTAACATTTCCAACTGCATAATTCCTATACAACAATATTCTATATACGTAACAAAAGTATTTAATACATATACAATTCATTTGCCTAAAAATCGATATACATATTAAAATCAAAAGAACTCTTAACAAGTTTCAGACTCCTAGTGGCCAAGACCTGCAGATGCCAACTCGAACCCAAACCTACATACCTACATGCGAAAAACACCCGTGCTAAGCGATAACGCTTAGTGGGGATAAACAGGTACAAAAGACTTCTATCGAAGTCACAAAACATAAGCAGTACTATACACAAATCGATAGCATTCAAGAACTTAACCATGTAAGAGGAAGAATAATCCGTTGATATCACATGCATAAATCGTTTCATGGAAACCACTGGACTTTAGCAATTATCATATCAGGTAAGTGATAAAATATCACTACATAAGACATAATCATAACAATAGCCTGAATTACATTGATGGTGGATCCGGGTGCGCTGGATACTGACTAGCAGTATTGAATACTGGAGACCGAAGTCTCAAAACTTTTAAAAATAATCTTTTAGATACCCGAAGGCATCAAACACTAGACCTAAATGGGGTCAACCCTAGTAGCTGCAATCACTAGCTTTTTATAAGTGTCACACCCCAAAATGGCCCTAGTCGGATTATGCATGATAAGTCGGGATCGGAAGGGTATTTCAGTAATTTTTGTGATTGAGAATTTGGAGTGTTAAGGACCTAATTGAGAAGTTAATTAAGTTTGTTAAGAAAGATATGTGTAAGTGAGTGAAGTGTATTTTGATTAAGGACTAAAGAGCATTAAGACAAATATTTATTAAGGAAATGTTTGGGTGCATGTGAGAGTATGGTACCATGGTTAGAAAGTGTGAGTGGATTGTGTGGTCCTATTGGGAGCTGCCGTGTGTGTGTGTTAGGTGGGCATTGAATGAAGAAAAGAAGAAAGGAAAGAGAGTGAGAGAGGAAAAAAAACACAGATTGCATTTCCCGTTCTCCCTCTCTCACGCTCCTCCTTCTTCTTCTCTTCTCCTTTCTTTGCTTCTCCTTTCTCTCACGTTTGGCTTGGAGTTGTGTTTGGCTTGGTTGAGTTTTGGGTCAGCTTTGAAGAGGTAAGTGGAGTTAACTAACGTACTGTTCTTCTTCTTCTTTTCTCCTGGTTTTTGGTTGAGTTAGGGTTTGAAGAATAATTACTGGTTTTGTTTGTGTAAGCTTGGGATTGTAAGAAGAAGCAAAGCAAAGGCAAGGAAAGGATTGAGCAGTGATTTTGAAGCTGATTTTGGACCTTCGATTCCAGGTTTGGGAGCATTTTGGATTGCATGCAATGTTTGGGAGCTCTGTTTACTGTATTTGAAGTTCTTAGTGTTTCTGCCCTAATTCTCACTTAGGGTGTATTTGTGTTTGCATTTCTGGAAATTGATGTGTTTTGAAATGTGTATATGCATAATTAAGTGAGTAAATGTGTTAGTAATGCATGACAAGTATTGATTTGGAAGTTCTGAGTTTGTGTTTTGAATCTACTGTAACTTTAGGGTTTATGTTCTTAAATGGATTAAATGTGTTTATGCATGGTTTTGATTGTTTTAATTGATGGATTAAGCTGGTTTTATGTCAAATTAATGTTTGGAAGACCGATTGAAAGGTAAGAGGAGTTTGGATGTGTTTTGAATCAGATTGAAAATGATTTTTATCGAGTTCTTGGAGTTCTGGGTTAACTGGGAATGGAAAATCGCGTCTCTGTAGAATTTCCAGTTCCAGTTTGTTCTGTGTGAAGCGAGTCACGTCACGTGACTTAGAGTCACGACGTGACTCATGTGAAGGGCAGCGTGACTCCCAGTTGCGAAGCGTGACTCTTCTCTCTGTGAGAGGAAAGTCACGTCTCGTGACTTAGGGTCACGACGTGACCCTTGTGAATGGCGAAGGCGTGACTCCAGTCGCGAAGCGTGACTCCTCTTTCTGTGAGAGGGAAGTCACGTCTCGTGACTTAGAGTCACGACGTGACTCTGGTAAGGGTAAGGCGTGACTCCAAGACACGAAGCGTGACTCCTCTCTCTGTGAGAGGAAAGTCACGTCTCGTGACTTAGAGTCACGGCGTGACTCATGTGAAGGGCAAGGCTTGCGAAGCGTGACTATTTCTCTCTGTGAGAGGAAAGTCACGTCCCGTGACATAGAGTCACGGCGTGACTCTTGTGAAGCCAGGCGTGACAAAGAGTCACGTCCCGTGATTCTCTAGGAGAGTCACGAGACGTGACACTAGGTCACGCCGTGACCTTCCTGTGAGGTCAGTCACAAGTCGTGACACGACTTGTGACCGACTCCTCTTCAGCTCCTTTGTCCGATTTTGCCCAGTTTAACCAAAAATGAATTTCCTATCTCTTCTGTATGGGTCTTCACTACTGTATTAATTATGTCATACTGTTATATGCTCTTGTATGGCTTTTCTGTTTTGATTTGTTCCCCCGTGACTAGTTTATTATAAAATGACTTCCAAGTGCTTCTATGACTCTTTTCTCTACGGTGTGCTATCCTATCTGATTGGTTAACCTATTTTAGTTGTGTTCAGCATTATATTATGCCTGTCCATGGTTGGATTCTTACCTAGAATAACATGCCATGTTAAGAATATTGTATCAATCCATGATTCAGATTATACGTTTTTAATCATTGGCATTATATGATTACACATGTGTTCTTGATATACTCTAGTAATTGGAGTAGTGATAAAATGTGATTGATTGACCTATCGCATGCTTCAGAATATGACTTGAATGAGGTATGATTGATATTATGCTATGCTATATTTATATGAATAATATGGTAAATGTCTGAATGCATGGTTATGCTTTAGCCTTGGAACTCAATGTGTTATGTTTAGGTGTAATTTGGACTATGCATGATTTATGCTTAGTATCTACACCTAATGTATGATTAAGATTTTGTATTGCTAATCATTAGCATGGTAGTGCTTCGTTACCTGATCCTTGGCATGCTTTAGAATATTGTTTAATGTTAAAAATGTATGGACTGTAATATGTTTTGCAATGCGAAGTGCATGATGTACGACCGACCTTATGAACATATTTATATGTCTATTGTACTCTGATTTATGCATGATGTATATATACAGTTATGCATTGTGCGATTCGTAATGTGAATGATTTATGCATGACCTGCGAGAGTCAGTCTAGTGGATAGTTAGGCATGCCTAATAGAGTCTTTCAGTAGCTGCAGCGCCCTTTGAACGTATTGGACCCTGATCAGGTCCCCCGTATGGTTCCTCGCGAACCCCCCATCAGTACGGATCCTCGTGGTCCTTTTTAATGTATTTGGATCGGGTTAAGATCCCCCATCAGTAAAATGCTTTTGTGATAAATAAAATGGTTTTCGATTCGTACCCGTAAGGTACCTTCAGTCGACTTGTACCCGTAAGGTACTAATCAGTCCAGTACACTCGTTATCCACTATTGTGAGTCAGCAGGTGCTTTACTGGTTTGTATTATTCTGAAATAACTATATGAATGTGATATCCGTTTGATTATGATAAAGATCTCAGGAATCAGTTTATATGTATATGAATGTGACTATGGGCTTCAGAATGTATGTCTGTTTTAAATAAGCATGACTTTATATCTAACATGATTATCCGTACTCGTCATGAGATTTGTTATAAGTTTCTGAATGCTTTGATTATGATGCGATTAGAGAATTTATGTATGTGACTTAAACATGTTTTGTTAATATATTAGCTTGTGGACCGAAGCAGCTGTGATGGTAAGTATGTGATGATTACTGTACTCTCTGCATGATGATGATATGAATGTAATACCAAGTGGTTATGCCTTCAGTCTCCGTTATCAGAATGTTTCTGCATGATGCTTAATATATGTTAGAGTTGCGCAGCGGTATTGTGATGCTCTAAATGTTATCCTGTAGATATTTGACTAGTGTATGTGTTTGGCCTGTCTAAGTATGTTAAATGGTTAGCATTCTTAACATGATAGTTTGGTTGTCAGTTTATGCATGGGTATTTAGTTATGTCAATTGCATGAGTAAAGCTCTTGTGACTCTGCACAGTAAGATGTTGATATTTGCTACCCATGTAGGTTTATGCATGAGATATAGTATGTGGTTCAGCATGATGATGCTTGTAATGTGTATTGTATTATGTCTGTTTTAGTCTATCCTGAACATGAAGTTATGGTTCGATTGTGAGTATTGAAATGAATGCCTTTATTGTGCAGCCTGATTATTGATATGCTATGAATATCCGCATTTGTCATTTGAATGTGTTTTACCTTGGCGACCATTGTGAATGGCCGTCCATGTTCTTGTGTGTTCTCCCCACTAAGCGTTATCGCTTAGCACGGATTTCCTTTCCGTGCAGGTGGCAGGTTTGGTTCTGTTCGAGTCGCGCTTCTGCAAGGTCGGCCACGTAGGAGTTAGAAGTTCTGTATTTTGTTCAGCTTCTGTATTTCAGCTTTTGTATTCGGTAGTATTGTATATGTAATTATTATGTTTTGTTCTTGAGTTTTCTTTTGGGAATGTAATAGTTAGTATGTCCTTATGTTTAGTTATTCCTTCGTTTTATTATTTCACTGATGCTTCCGTTGAATGGGTATATGTATGCTTCTGTGTATGTTCAGCTTAGTGTCTGTGTGTGCATAAGTTATTGTATGTTCAGTCCGTGCCTGCCGGTAAGGTAAGTTTTTAATTAAACCATATTTTCGTATGTATGTTAAGTATGAATGTATGCTTCCGCATTGTGCATGTGTATATCTGTATATGTGAGCGTCGTGTAGCGCGTCCGTCGGCGTCCTTCCAACGGGGACGGCGATGGGGGTGTTACAGTTAGTGGTATCAGAGCCCAGGTTTGATGGTTCTGGGTGTGTTGTTTGTTTTATGTTGAGTCTTTGCATGAGAGTCGGTTTTGTGTCGTGGCCTAATGCAGATGCGTCTTGTTTTGTGTCATGTCTAGATGGAGTCTGATCCTAGTGAGAATGTGGGCGAGACAACAGAAAGTGTGAACCGAGTTAGTGCTGATCAGGATGTTTCAGAGCATCTTCCAGTTGAAGATTCTGGTCGTGTTTCTGATGATAGGGCATTAGTACAAGGGTTGATTCGAATTTTGGATAGATTGACTGCTCCTCGTGTTTCTCAAGATTTTGTTCAGCATGTTCCTCAGAAGAGAAAAGGATCGGTTAGTGAAGTGTCAGCAGGGAAGAGGGTTCGAGAACCTTCGTTGTGTCAGCAATGTCAGAAGCAACAAGGGATTAAGTGTAGGAAGTGGATATCGCTTTTATGTCAGCATTGCCAGAAGCGACATCGGGGCCCATGTCGGAAGCTTTCAGGTGCTTGTTTCAGGTGTGGTAGTATGGAACACCGGATTGCCGATTGTCCTAAGAAGAGGAATGAGAGTCTAGCTGGGCAAGCTAGAAAGGATGTGGAGGATTTGCTCAGATCTTCTCGAGTGTCTTCAGAGTTTGTAGCATCTAGCAAGGATTCGAAGGAGACCGCAGGTTCTTCTGGTAAGTTACTTTGCAAGTTTTTGTCTAAGTAAGTTTTGTTTGTTTGGGTTGTGTGGATGTAAGTGTTTCACTGTGAATTTCGAGGACGAAATTCTTTTAGGAGGGAAGAGTTGTCACACCCCAAAATGGCCCTAGTCGGATTATGCATGATAAGTCGGGATCGGAAGGGTATTTCGGTAATTTTTGTGATTGAGAATTTGGAGTGTTAAGGACCTAATTGAGAAGTTAATTAAGTTTGTTAAGAAAGATATGTGTAAGTGAGTGAAGTGTATTTTGATTAAGGACTAAAGAGCATTAAGACAAATATTTATTAAGGAAATGTTTGGGTGCATGTGAGAGTATGGTACCATGGTTAGAAAGTGTGAGTGGATTGTGTGGTCCTATTGGGAGCTGCCGTGTGTGTGTGTTAGGTGGGCATTGAATGAAGAAAAGAAGAAAGGAAAGAGAGTGAGAGAGGAAAAAAAACACAGATTGCATTTCCCGTTCTCCCTCTCTCACGCTCCTCTTTCTTCTTCTCTTCTCCTTTCTTTGCTTCTCCTTTCTCTCACGTTTGGCTTGGAGTTGTGTTTGGCTTGGTTGAGTTTTGGGTCAGCTTTGAAGAGGTAAGTGGAGTTAACTAACGTACTGTTCTTCTTCTTCTTTTCTCCTGGTTTTTGGTTGAGTTAGGGTTTGAAGAATAATTACTGGTTTTGTTTGTGTAAGCTTGGGATTGTAAGAAGAAGCAAAGCAAAGGCAAGGAAAGGATTGAGCAGTGATTTTGAAGCTGATTTTGGACCTTCGATTCCAGGTTTGGGAGCATTTTGGATTGCATGCAATGTTTGGGAGCTCTGTTTACTGTATTTGAAGTTCTTAGTGTTTCTGCCCTAATTCTCACTTAGGGTGTATTTGTGTTTGCATTTCTGGAAATTGATGTGTTTTGAAATGTGTATATGCATAATTAAGTGAGTAAATGTGTTAGTAATGCATGACAAGTATTGATTTGGAAGTTCTGAGTTTGTGTTTTGAATCTACTGTAACTTTAGGGTTTATGTTCTTAAATGGATTAAATGTGTTTATGCATGGTTTTGATTGTTTTAATTGATGGATTAAGCTGGTTTTATGTCAAATTAATGTTTGGAAGACCGATTGAAAGGTAAGAGGAGTTTGGATGTGTTTTGAATCAGATTGAAAATGATTTTTATCGAGTTCTTGGAGTTCTGGGTTAACTGGGAATGGAAAATCGCGTCTCTGTAGAATTTCCAGTTCCAGTTTGTTCTGTGTGAAGCGAGTCACGTCACGTGACTTAGAGTCACGACGTGACTCATGTGAAGGGCAGCGTGACTCCCAGTTGCGAAGCGTGACTCTTCTCTCTGTGAGAGGAAAGTCACGTCTCGTGACTTAGGGTCACGACGTGACCCTTGTGAATGGCGAAGGCGTGACTCCAGTCGCGAAGCGTGACTCCTCTTTCTGTGAGAGGGAAGTCACGTCTCGTGACTTAGAGTCACGACGTGACTCTGGTAAGGGTAAGGCGTGACTCCAAGACACGAAGCGTGACTCCTCTCTCTGTGAGAGGAAAGTCACGTCTCGTGACTTAGAGTCACGGCGTGACTCATGTGAAGGGCAAGGCTTGCGAAGCGTGACTATTTCTCTCTGTGAGAGGAAAGTCACGTCCCGTGACATAGAGTCACGGCGTGACTCTTGTGAAGCCAGGCGTGACAAAGAGTCACGTCCCGTGATTCTCTAGGAGAGTCACGAGACGTGACACTAGGTCACGCCGTGACCTTCCTGTGAGGTCAGTCACAAGTCGTGACACGACTTGTGACCGACTCCTCTTCAGCTCCTTTGTCCGATTTTGCCCAGTTTAACCAAAAATGAATTTCCTATCTCTTCTGTATGGGTCTTCACTACTGTATTAATTATGTCATACTGTTATATGCTCTTGTATGGCTTTTCTGTTTTGATTTGTTCCCCCGTGACTAGTTTATTATAAAATGACTTCCAAGTGCTTCTATGACTCTTTTCTCTACGGTGTGCTATCCTATCTGATTGGTTAACCTATTTTAGTTGTGTTCAGCATTATATTATGCCTGTCCATGGTTGGATTCTTACCTAGAATAACATGCCATGTTAAGAATATTGTATCAATCCATGATTCAGATTATACGTTTTTAATCATTGGCATTATATGATTACACATGTGTTCTTGATATACTCTAGTAATTGGAGTAGTGATAAAATGTGATTGATTGACCTATCGCATGCTTCAGAATATGACTTGAATGAGGTATGATTGATATTATGCTATGCTATATTTATATGAATAATATGGTAAATGTCTGAATGCATGGTTATGCTTTAGCCTTGGAACTCAATGTGTTATGTTTAGGTGTAATTTGGACTATGCATGATTTATGCTTAGTATCTACACCTAATGTATGATTAAGATTTTGTATTGCTAATCATTAGCATGGTAGTGCTTCGTTACCTGATCCTTGGCATGCTTTAGAATATTGTTTAATGTTAAAAATGTATGGACTGTAATATGTTTTGCAATGCGAAGTGCATGATGTACGACCGACCTTATGAACATATTTATATGTCTATTGTACTCTGATTTATGCATGATGTATATATACAGTTATGCATTGTGCGATTCGTAATGTGAATGATTTATGCATGACCTGCGAGAGTCAGTCTAGTGGATAGTTAGGCATGCCTAATAGAGTCTTTCAGTAGCTGCAGCGCCCTTTGAACGTATTGGACCCTGATCAGGTCCCCCGTATGGTTCCTCGCGAACCCCCCATCAGTACGGATCCTCGTGGTCCTTTTTAATGTATTTGGATCGGGTTAAGATCCCCCATCAGTAAAATGCTTTTGTGATAAATAAAATGGTTTTCGATTCGTACCCGTAAGGTACCTTCAGTCGACTTGTACCCGTAAGGTACTAATCAGTCCAGTACACTCGTTATCCACTATTGTGAGTCAGCAGGTGCTTTACTGGTTTGTATTATTCTGAAATAACTATATGAATGTGATATCCGTTTGATTATGATAAAGATCTCAGGAATCAGTTTATATGTATATGAATGTGACTATGGGCTTCAGAATGTATGTCTGTTTTAAATAAGCATGACTTTATATCTAACATGATTATCCGTACTCGTCATGAGATTTGTTATAAGTTTCTGAATGCTTTGATTATGATGCGATTAGAGAATTTATGTATGTGACTTAAACATGTTTTGTTAATATATTAGCTTGTGGACCGAAGCAGCTGTGATGGTAAGTATGTGATGATTACTGTACTCTCTGCATGATGATGATATGAATGTAATACCAAGTGGTTATGCCTTCAGTCTCCGTTATCAGAATGTTTCTGCATGATGCTTAATATATGTTAGAGTTGCGCAGCGGTATTGTGATGCTCTAAATGTTATCCTGTAGATATTTGACTAGTGTATGTGTTTGGCCTGTCTAAGTATGTTAAATGGTTAGCATTCTTAACATGATAGTTTGGTTGTCAGTTTATGCATGGGTATTTAGTTATGTCAATTGCATGAGTAAAGCTCTTGTGACTCTGCACAGTAAGATGTTGATATTTGCTACCCATGTAGGTTTATGCATGAGATATAGTATGTGGTTCAGCATGATGATGCTTGTAATGTGTATTGTATTATGTCTGTTTTAGTCTATCCTGAACATGAAGTTATGGTTCGATTGTGAGTATTGAAATGAATGCCTTTATTGTGCAGCCTGATTATTGATATGCTATGAATATCCGCATTTGTCATTTGAATGTGTTTTACCTTGGCGACCATTGTGAATGGCCGTCCATGTTCTTGTGTGTTCTCCCCACTAAGCGTTATCGCTTAGCACGGATTTCCTTTCCGTGCAGGTGGCAGGTTTGGTTCTGTTCGAGTCGCGCTTCTGCAAGGTCGGCCACGTAGGAGTTAGAAGTTCTGTATTTTGTTCAGCTTCTGTATTTCAGCTTTTGTATTCGGTAGTATTGTATATGTAATTATTATGTTTTGTTCTTGAGTTTTCTTTTGGGAATGTAATAGTTAGTATGTCCTTATGTTTAGTTATTCCTTCGTTTTATTATTTCACTGATGCTTCCGTTGAATGGGTATATGTATGCTTCTGTGTATGTTCAGCTTAGTGTCTGTGTGTGCATAAGTTATTGTATGTTCAGTCCGTGCCTGCCGGTAAGGTAAGTTTTTAATTAAACCATATTTTCGTATGTATGTTAAGTATGAATGTATGCTTCCGCATTGTGCATGTGTATATCTGTATATGTGAGCGTCGTGTAGCGCGTCCGTCGGCGTCCTTCCAACGGGGACGGCGATGGGGGTGTTACAGTTAGTGGTATCAGAGCCCAGGTTTGATGGTTCTGGGTGTGTTGTTTGTTTTATGTTGAGTCTTTGCATGAGAGTCGGTTTTGTGTCGTGGCCTAATGCAGATGCGTCTTGTTTTGTGTCATGTCTAGATGGAGTCTGATCCTAGTGAGAATGTGGGCGAGACAACAGAAAGTGTGAACCGAGTTAGTGCTGATCAGGATGTTTCAGAGCATCTTCCAGTTGAAGATTCTGGTCGTGTTTCTGATGATAGGGCATTAGTACAAGGGTTGATTCGAATTTTGGATAGATTGACTGCTCCTCGTGTTTCTCAAGATTTTGTTCAGCATGTTCCTCAGAAGAGAAAAGGATCGGTTAGTGAAGTGTCAGCAGGGAAGAGGGTTCGAGAACCTTCGTTGTGTCAGCAATGTCAGAAGCAACAAGGGATTAAGTGTAGGAAGTGGATATCGCTTTTATGTCAGCATTGCCAGAAGCGACATCGGGGCCCATGTCGGAAGCTTTCAGGTGCTTGTTTCAGGTGTGGTAGTATGGAACACCGGATTGCCGATTGTCCTAAGAAGAGGAATGAGAGTCTAGCTGGGCAAGCTAGAAAGGATGTGGAGGATTTGCTCAGATCTTCTCGAGTGTCTTCAGAGTTTGTAGCATCTAGCAAGGATTCGAAGGAGACCGCAGGTTCTTCTGGTAAGTTACTTTGCAAGTTTTTGTCTAAGTAAGTTTTGTTTGTTTGGGTTGTGTGGATGTAAGTGTTTCACTGTGAATTTCGAGGACGAAATTCTTTTAGGAGGGAAGAGTTGTCACACCCCAAAATGGCCCTAGTCGGATTATGCATGATAAGTCGGGATCGGAAGGGTATTTCGGTAATTTTTGTGATTGAGAATTTGGAGTGTTAAGGACCTAATTGAGAAGTTAATTAAGTTTGTTAAGAAAGATATGTGTAAGTGAGTGAAGTGTATTTTGATTAAGGACTAAAGAGCATTAAGACAAATATTTATTAAGGAAATGTTTGGGTGCATGTGAGAGTATGGTACCATGGTTAGAAAGTGTGAGTGGATTGTGTGGTCCTATTGGGAGCTGCCGTGTGTGTGTGTTAGGTGGGCATTGAATGAAGAAAAGAAGAAAGGAAAGAGAGTGAGAGAGGAAAAAAAACACAGATTGCATTTCCCGTTCTCCCTCTCTCACGCTCCTCTTTCTTCTTCTCTTCTCCTTTCTTTGCTTCTCCTTTCTCTCACGTTTGGCTTGGAGTTGTGTTTGGCTTGGTTGAGTTTTGGGTCAGCTTTGAAGAGGTAAGTGGAGTTAACTAACGTACTGTTCTTCTTCTTCTTTTCTCCTGGTTTTTGGTTGAGTTAGGGTTTGAAGAATAATTACTGGTTTTGTTTGTGTAAGCTTGGGATTGTAAGAAGAAGCAAAGCAAAGGCAAGGAAAGGATTGAGCAGTGATTTTGAAGCTGATTTTGGACCTTCGATTCCAGGTTTGGGAGCATTTTGGATTGCATGCAATGTTTGGGAGCTCTGTTTACTGTATTTGAAGTTCTTAGTGTTTCTGCCCTAATTCTCACTTAGGGTGTATTTGTGTTTGCATTTCTGGAAATTGATGTGTTTTGAAATGTGTATATGCATAATTAAGTGAGTAAATGTGTTAGTAATGCATGACAAGTATTGATTTGGAAGTTCTGAGTTTGTGTTTTGAATCTACTGTAACTTTTAGGGTTTATGTTCTTAAATGGATTAAATGTGTTTATGCATGGTTTTGATTGTTTTAATTGATGGATTAAGCTGGTTTTATATCAAATTAATGTTTGGAAGACCGATTGAAAGGTAAGAGGAGTTTGGATGTGTTTTGAATCAGATTGAAAATGATTTTTATCGAGTTCTTGGAGTTCTGGGTTAACTAGGAATGGAAAATCGCGTCTCTGTAGAATTTCCAGTTCCAGTTTGTTCTGTGTGAAGCGAGTCACGTCACGTGACTTAGAGTCACGACGTGACTCATGTGAAGGGCAGCGTGACTCCCAGTTGCGAAGCGTGACTCTTCTCTCTGTGAGAGGAAAGTCACGTCTCGTGACTTAGGGTCACGACGTGACCCTTGTGAATGGCGAAGGCGTGACTCCAGTCGCGAAGCGTGACTCCTCTTTCTGTGAGAGGGAAGTCACGTCTCGTGACTTAGAGTCACGACGTGACTCTGGTAAGGGTAAGGCGTGACTCCAAGACACGAAGCGTGACTCCTCTCTCTGTGAGAGGAAAGTCACGTCTCGTGACTTAGAGTCACGGCGTGACTCATGTGAAGGGCAAGGCTTGCGAAGCGTGACTATTTCTCTTTGTGAGAGGAAAGTCACGTCCCGTGACATAGAGTCACGGAGTGACTCTTGTGAAGCCAGGCGTGACAAAGAGTCACGTCCCGTGATTCTCTAGGAGAGTCACGAGACGTGACACTAGGTCACGCCGTGACCTTCCTGTGAGGTCAGTCACAAGTCGTGACACGACTTGTGACCGACTCCTCTTCAGCTCCTTTGTCCGATTTTGCCCAGTTTAACCAAAAATGAATTTCCTATCTCTTCTGTATGGGTCTTCACTACTGTATTAATTATGTCATACTGTTATATGCTCTTGTATGGCTTTTCTGTTTTGATTTGTTCCCCCGTGACTAGTTTATTATAAAATGACTTCCAAGTGCTTCTATGACTCTTTTCTCTACGGTGTGCTATCCTATCTGATTGGTTAACCTATTTTAGTTGTGTTCAGCATTATATTATGCCTGTCCATGGTTGGATTCTTACCTAGAATAACATGCCATGTTAAGAATATTGTATCAATCCATGATTCAGATTATACGTTTTTAATCATTGGCATTATATGATTACACATGTGTTCTTGATATACTCTAGTAATTGGAGTAGTGATAAAATGTGATTGATTGACCTATGGCATGCTTCAGAATATGACTTGAATGAGGTATGATTGATATTATGCTATGCTATATTTATATGAATAATATGGTAAATGTCTGAATGCATGGTTATGCTTTAGCCTTGGAACTCAATGTGTTATGTTTAGGTGTAATTTGGACTATGCATGATTTATGCTTAGTATCTACACCTAATGTATGATTAAGATTTTGTATTGCTAATCATTAGCATGGTAGTGCTTCGTTACCTGATCCTTGGCATGCTTTAGAATATTGTTTAATGTTAAAAATGTATGGACTGTAATATGTTTTGCAATGCGAAGTGCATGATGTACGACCGACCTTATGAACATATTTATATGTCTATTGTACTCTGATTTATGCATGATGTATATATACAGTTATGCATTGTGCGATTCGTAATGTGAATGATTTATGCATGACCTGCGAGAGTCAGTCTAGTGGATAGTTAGGCATGCCTAATAGAGTCTTTCAATAGCTGCAGCGCCCTTTGAACGTATTGGACCCTGATCAGGTCCCCCGTATGGTTCCTCGCGAACCCCCCATCAGTACGGATCCTCGTGGTCCTTTTTAATGTATTTGGATCGGGTTAAGATCCCCCATCAGTAAAATGCTTTTGTGATAAATAAAATGGTTTTCGATTCGTACCCGTAAGGTACCTTCAGTCGACTTGTACCCGTAAGGTACTAATCAGTCCAGTACACTCGTTATCCACTATTGTGAGTCAGCAGGTGCTTTACTGGTTTGTATTATTCTGAAATAACTATATGAATGTGATATCCGTTTGATTATGATAAAGATCTCAGGAATCAGTTTATATGTATATGAATGTGACTATGGGCTTCAGAATGTATGTCTGTTTTAAATAAGCATGACTTTATATCTAACATGATTATCCGTACTCGTCATGAGATTTGTTATAAGTTTCTGAATGCTTTGATTATGATGCGATTAGAGAATTTATGTATGTGACTTAAACATGTTTTGTTAATATATTAGCTTGTGGACCGAAGCAGCTGTGATGGTAAGTATGTGATGATTACTGTACTCTCTGCATGATGATGATATGAATGTAATACCAAGTGGTTATGCCTTCAGTCTCCGTTATCAGAATGTTTCTGCATGATGCTTAATATATGTTAGAGTTGCGCAGCGGTATTGTGATGCTCTAAATGTTATCCTGTAGATATTTGACTAGTGTATGTGTTTGGCCTGTCTAAGTATGTTAAATGGTTAGCATTCTTAACATGATAGTTTGGTTGTCAGTTTATGCATGGGTATTTAGTTATGTCAATTGCATGAGTAAAGCTCTTGTGACTCTGCACAGTAAGATGTTGATATTTGCTACCCATGTAGGTTTATGCATGAGATATAGTATGTGGTTCAGCATGATGATGCTTGTAATGTGTATTGTATTATGTCTGTTTTAGTCTATCCTGAACATGAAGTTATGGTTCGATTGTGAGTATTGAAATGAATGCCTTTATTGTGCAGCCTGATTATTGATATGCTATGAATATCTGCATTTGTCATTTGAATGTGTTTTGCCTTGGCGACCATTGTGAATGGCCGTCCATGTTCTTGTGTGTTCTCCCCACTAAGCGTTATCGCTTAGCACGGATTTCCTTTCCGTGCAGGTGGCAGGTTGGTTCTGTTCGAGTCGCGCTTCTGTAAGGTCGGCCACGTAGGAGTTAGAAGTTCTGTATTTTGTTCAGCTTCTGTATTTCAGCTTTTGTATTCGGTAGTATTGTATATGTAATTATTATGTTTTGTTCTTGAGTTTTCTTTTGGAATGTAATAGTTAGTATGTCCTTATGTTTAGTTATTCCTTCGTTTTATTATTTCACTGATGCTTCCGTGAATGGGTATATGTATGCTTCTGTGTATGTTCAGCTTAGTGTCTGTGTGTGCATAAGTTATTGTATGTTCAGTCCGTGCCTGCCGGTAAGGTAAGTTTTAATTAAACCGTATTTTCGTATGTATGTTAAGTATGAATGTATGCTTCCACATTGTGCATGTGTATATCTGTATATGTGAGCGTCGTGTAGCGCGTCCGTCGGCGTCCTTCAACGGGGACGGCGATGGGGGTGTTACAATAAGCATGCTTATCTATCCACTACCTTGACTATTCAGGCTTAACACAAAAACTATATAAATACTCAAGAATCAATCAATTAATACTCATCACTCACTTCACGTATTCACTAAATAACTCATCATGTATAAGGTCCACAAAATAAAATAACCATAACTCAAGAGTGAGAAACCATGCAAAGAGAAATAAATAATAAACAGCTGAAGAACAAGGAAGTGTTGCGCTCGTGACACTCCACAGCGCTTGCGAGGGAAACGGGCTGGCCTCTATCACGCTCGCAGCTCAAGTCACGCTCGTGATAGAGGACGAGTAGGCTCCTATCGCATTCGCACACGTACATGCACTCGCAATGGTAGCTGCTCGATAGAAGCTCAACTACCAAGAGCTCTATCGCGCTCGCGATCGAAGTAGCGCTTACGATAGAGAGCGATAAGGCAGGAGCTTGGATGATCGAGCTCTATCATGCTCGCGACAGAGATGAGCTCTTCACCCCTTCTATCGATCTGAACTCGTCTCCTCAACCACAACCTTTCACAACTCAAACAATTCAAGACCAAAAGCTAATTCACTCAACACATGCATCTAAGATATACTTCTAATCAAACTAATAACATGATACCTTTATAAAAAAACAACCAATACACATAACTGAACAAATACCCAAAACCCATTTTCAAATCTATAAAACTAATAAAAATTCCATAAAATTTAGCGAACTATCAAACACGAAATAATATCTAAAACTATAACAAAACCCAACTCAATCATGCATGAAAATATGCTCAAAACCTCAAAGTTTCCAGAAATTCAAATAAATCAATCAAAGACACATTAATATTATACGATTACACATAAATCCCAAACCTCAAGGAAGCTTGAACCACTCTTTTCTAGAACACACCTTCTCTTTTCCCTTGTCCTTTCTCTTATCGGTAGCTTTAAGCAAGAATAACTAAAATAAACACACTTAACCCAACATACTTAGCTACCAAATCAAAACAGAAAATAGGAAGGAGGAGATAAAAACTTGAAACCTCAAAACCAACCACTTACCCTTCAAATCCAAACCAAATATCTTGAAAAAACACCCAAGAAGAAGAAGTAAGAAGCAGAAAATGCAGAAGAAGGGAAGAAGGAGAGAGTCACGTTGGAAGAGGAGAGAAAATGGGGAAACAAAAGCAAAATCTGAGTTCCTCTTTCCTCCTTTCCTTCTTTTTATTTAATGCTCCCTACTAACCCTCCTTAGGTGTCACTCCCCCATTGGTCAAACTTATAAAATCCTTGGTAAATGTCTCTTTAATCTTTGTGCAATTACCACTTACCACTAAAAGAAATTCTTTCTCTAATAAACTTTATTTCCTTTCAATTATACCCTTGCTCAACCCATAAATGATACATATACCCTCGCTCTTATACCCTCAAATACAATTAACATTGTAAAAACCTTCTAGGGTCTATTTTGGGTTATTACAGGACATCATGGTGGCCGAATGGTGTGCTTGAGAATTTAAGAATTTATTTTGATTATTTACTTAATGTAATATCATAAAATGAATATATGCTAGAAATTGAGTGTGTCCTAATTTATTTGGAATTATTGAAATTTATTTGAATTACTTTTGAAGTGTAGTAATGCATTATATTTACATTGAAAATTATGGATTATGTTATGCTAACATGAGCTATAACATAAATGATGTTAGAGTTGAATAATAAGTGAATGTAGAATTGAATGAGCGAGAAAGAATTAATTAAAAGTGAATTTGTCTTATAAGCCGAAGGGGTTATATAATGTGTATTTTGATAATTTATTGAATATTAAGTTATAAATTGTATATAGATATGAAAATGAGTGAATGTTAAATTATTGAGATTTTTGGATGATATTTGAATATTTCCTAGTTTATATTCACATTATGTATGTAGTGAAAAAATGTGCAATGCATATGTTTCATTGAGATTTTGATATAAATGATGTTAGAATTGGATAATTAGTGGAATGAAATGATTGTAGTGGAAAAGAAGAAATTGAATATGAAAATACTTCTGAGGCCGAATGGTAGGCATGAATGTATTGATAGATATTTTGATAAATTGCCAAGTATAATAGTATAAATTGAAGGTAGAATGAGAATTAATTGTATGTTAATTTATTTGATATTATTAGAATTTATTTGAAAATAATCTACTTTATGATTATATGTTTTTATGTTGAAATTTGTGGAATATGTTATTATAATATGAGATTAGAGTATAAATGGAGTTAAAATTAATAAGTAAATGGAATGGAAGTGGATTTTATGAAAAAAGAATTTAATGTAGCGAAGTTACCTTGATGGTTGAATGGTAACTTTAAAATGTCAATATTATGAATTAACTGTATGTTATATATTTAATGGAAATTGAATGGAGTGGACAATTTAATTGCCCTTAATAGTAGTCTGGTGGTTAAATCTAGTTCAGGATATAGTTGGCTAGGCATAGATACATCAAACTGCAGAGCAAGTCATGGCGACTTTCTTGGATAGACCAATAATGGTCTTCCACAATGGGAAAGTCTTTAAAGTGGTAGTGATTGCAATGATAGTGCATGGGTGGTCTTTCAGGATCACTCTATAGTGTAGTGGACCTATAAAGTCCACGTCTCGAGTATCTGGATTAGAGATTCTACAGGGTTAATACTAGGGGAAAAATTGATAAAAGTGGTAAAATGAATAGATATTTAGTAAAATATGTAATTTGGAGATTAAATAAGGGTTAAAGTGTATTTTAGCATATAAGAGATATTTTAAGAATTAAATGGTATTTTGAATGTCAAGTGTGGAATAAATGTGATTATACGTTTAATTGGATGGTATTATTGTAATTATGTGAATTGGATGGTATTATTAAAATTATGTGAATTGTATGCCATGATTGTAATTAAGTGAATATGAGAAGAAAAATCGTAATTTAGTAGAAGTTTAGAGACTATTATGAAATTGTTTATATAATGGCTCATTAATGATTAAAGATGTATTTTTGTGTAAGAATAAGATGTAGTGACTAAATGGAAATTTTACTTGTCAATTAATGGATTAAAAATGAAAGGTAATCTAAATAATAGTAACATAGTAATTCAATGGACATTAAAGGGTAATAATGAAAAAGTAGGTAGTTAAAGAGTTGAACAAGACATTAAGTCAATTTGGAGGATTAATGTGAAATTATGTTCAAATTCGGATTTTTAGGATTAAATGATAATCTTGTATATCTTATAATAAATTAATTATGAATTTTGGATAATTGGTGGCATAATCATAATTAGGATGCAATTAAAGGGTATGAATATAATTTATTGATAATAAGGTTATTTGAGGGACTTAGATGCAAATGGATTAAGTGTTTGATTAAGTAATGAATGACAAGATTATTATGGATATAAAGAATAAATAGATATAGTAAATATAATAATAATAATAATAATGTTATTATGTAAATAATATGGAAATATTGTTAATGTGTATTGATAAAGTCAAAAACGTCTTTATCTGTAGAAGAGAAGGCAAGCCGATCGGATGAGAAAACCTGCAATAAGAAGAGCCCGGTCGGACCAGGCGTAAGCACTCCGAAGCTTAAGTTAGTAGCTTAGAGAGAGAATGTGCTTTTAGAGAGAGAGAGTCTTGGATTCAATACCTGGAGCCATCATTGGCTGGGCTATTTATATGAGATAGTTGAGGGACACTTGAGTGCCTGGAGTGTGATTACTGGCTGTCAGAGTAGGTATTCGGCGACATGACAAGGAGCAGGTGGTAGGCATGGGCGCTGCCTTGTGTCAGGCGGCTGATGGGACTGACGGTCACATCAGCCGATAGGGCTTGTGCGCTGCCTAGGAGCTCGTGTCTGCTACCTTTAGTTGATAGGCCTTGGGCCTTGCCAGTTAAGTGGGCCGGCTTGATGGGCCTAATAGCAAATGATATTTGCTGTGTTATCACTTGTCCCCCCTCAACAGGTCCGATCGGGCATTGACTTTCCTTTGTAGGTCCGTTCGGGTGAAATAAGTTCTGAAATTTCCCGATCCGAAGACGCGTAGTAGTTAGCGCGCTTTTTGAATTTTGAAGGCAATTTTCTGAAGAGACGCGCCTGCCTGGATAGCTGTTTTCATTTAATGTTGCGCGCGTACCGAGGGCGACACTTCGTTCTTCGCAGAAGCATAATGTTTTTTGACACGTGGCGCTCGTTGAATGGCGCGTCGTTTGGCGTGTTCCAGAAGCTTTTGGCTTATAAATAGGGGGTTTCTAGGAGGATTTCCTCTTTACTTTCAAAATCCCTAGCGAAGCTCTGTCAAAATCTCTTCTTGAATTCCCAAATCTCTGCAACTATCCTTTGTTTCTTCTTCAAATTTCTTAAGTCTCTTTCATCAAGTAAGTAACTTTTTCCCTTTTGCTTTCTTTCCACACCCATTTTATTTAGAAATTAGAGAGTTGCACCTTTTCTTCATTCTTTTTTGTTGAAGATGGCCTCCAGTAGTGCTGAAACGTTAGACACAAGCTTTTTTGATTGGTATGAGAACAAGCCAGCCGCCGAGTTGCACTCTCGACTAACCGCTGGGGAGGTGGCTGAAATTCCCTCCAAGTACGGCCTTCCTGATGACATATCGATGTTGGCCTGCCCAGATTCAATGGCGGTGATAGAAGGGCCCTTTGGCTAGGATAACAGGGAATGGTTTATTTGCCACCTCTAGAGCCTAGATGCAAGCCTGAGGTTTTCGCTGGGCGCCTTTGAAAAGGCGATACTGAGGGGGTATGGTCTCGCCCCTAACCAATTACATCCGAACGGCTGGAGATCGGTGGCGTGCTTCAAAATCCTCTGCAAAATAGAGGCGGTAGCACCGACCCTGGAGCTTTTCACTCACTTCTTCTACATCTTGGGTCGGAGCGACGGAACGGAGTATTTCTTCACAAGCTGCCCAAAGAGGAAGTTGATGTTCGTCCCCACCTCTATGAAAGGGTACAAAGAACGATATTTCTTGGTGGGGAGGAAAGGTGGTTTTGGGGTGCGCCTCACCCGATCGGCTAGGGTCGCGATTCTGAAGGACCTAGCCGCCGGTCAGCCTATGTACGAGGGCGACATAAAGAAGTTAATGGATGCTGTTAGCAGGCATGGGGAGCCTTATCAGTCCAGCTTCCTCCTGACCACCCTGTTTGGCTCTCCTGGCTCCAAAGATGCTGAGAACATAGAACGTGAGCATTAGGATTCGGGAGAAAACATTGTCACCATGCATCAGTCATGCATTGCATGTTATTTTTATTAATTGTGAGTACCAAATCTGAGAGACTTATCTTGTCTATTGACTGTTTGCAGCTGAGATGGCTGGCAGGAGCGATACGTCTAAATAGCTCGGCGAGAAGATCAAACAGAAGCGTGAGGCTGAACGGAGGGCTCAAGAGTAGAGGAAAAGGAGGAGATTGGTGTCCTCGGCGGAGCTGCAATCCTCTCGGGCAGCTGCTGGCACTTCTTCTTCTGTTGCCGTGATAGACGCTGTCCCACTCTCTTCTGCCCCGCCAGCCCCTACTATGTCCACCGTCAAACCTGTGGTGCCCGGACCTCAAAGTGGAGCCGCTCATCCCCATCTGAAGAACACTCGGCCTCCGAGGCTCCGGGACGAATCGGATGATGACACCGCACCCATCGCTCATATGATCCGAGAGGCGGAGGAGGCTGCCAAGAGGAAGGCTGAGGAGGCTGCCCAGAAGAAAGTCGAGGAAGCGGCAAAGAGGAGGGCTGCTGAGCTGATAGCCGAGTCGGACGCTCGGGTGGTCGCTAGAGGCAAAGCTGTTCATCATGGCGAGTCTCCGCGACGCTCTTCTAAACGGCGGTCGGTTTCTCTAAAGGACATTTTGAGAGAGAGCTTGGGCAATGATTGGTCGATGGGCCAGGTGGCTAATTTCATCTGCCGGGTTCTCCTCCGGGATGAAGACCATAGGGAAGCCGGCGACACAAGTCAGCTCAACAGAGAATGCAATGCCATCAATCAGTAGTTGATGGATGTAAGAACTTGTTGCTTTGTTCTTGAGGCTCGTTTCCATCTTCGTGTGCCTGACCTATCTACTCTTACTCTCTTTGTGCAGGCTGCCAGGAGGACACAACGGCTACAGCTGATGGCCGGCATGTGGAAAGGGAGGGCCGAGTCAGGCGTCGCGGCTAAGGCAGAGGCAAACGCCAGTTATGAGGCTGCCAAGAAAGAAGCCTCCGTCCTCCGAGCTGAGGTGGCAAAACTAGAGGAGCAGTATTCTGCCTCCCAGTCGGAGACAGTGGCCCTGAGGAAAGAGGCCCACCAAATGGCTCAGGATCTGAAGGCTCGGCAGAGCGAGGCCGACAAGCTGAAAGGTGAGGTTGCCCGGCTTTCTGCCGAGAATGCACAGCTGAGGCGGTTCAAGGCAGATGCGACCCGACTGGATGCCAAGTGCAGAGAGTTGGCTGCTGAGAACACCGGGTGGGAGGTGGAAGGCGAGCGGCTTCGCAAGGAAGTGGAGTCTTTGAGGACGTCAGAGGAAGAAAAGGAGGCCTCCTTCACGAAGATTCTTGAAGTGGAGCTTGCCAATCAGAAGGAGCGCCTGGTTGATGAGTTAGCAGACGCCCAGGTGGAGCTGTTGGCTCGGCAAGTTCATGAAGCTGGGAAGCGCTTTCCTTGAGTGGATCTGACTTGGATTGACGATCCGGCATCACTGCCTGCTCCTCCAAACGACGATGACGAAGAGGGCGCTCCCGAGGGTGAAGCAATTGAGAGAGCTTCTAGACAAGGTCCTTCACTTCTGGAGACTGTTCAGGAGGGGTTCCATTCGAAGTGGAGTCTGCGGTGCCTTTAGCCCCTGAAGCCGAGTTGGAGGTTCTTCCTGCGCCTGAAGCCGAGCTAGTGGCTCCTTCTTCAACGGGGCCTGTCTCTGAAGGGGGGACAGGATCTATACCATCAACTGCAGACCCTTCTCAAGCCGCTGCCGAGCCGGACGCCGAGCAAACCGTTGATCCTCCTGGCGAGGTGGATATTGTAAATATAGACAGTTAGCTTAGGAGCTTAGATTAGCTTTTCTTTATTTTATTTTTTTTATTTTCTATCTGTAATAATTCTTTACAAATTGTATAGTGGAGACAATCTTTAATAAAATTGCATTTTTATGCAAGTTGTTGTATACATGAGTTTGTATTAAAATTGGCTATATAATCGAGCTAGGTATTACTCGTGAAATAGCATAAAATTTGCAAGTACTTCCTGAATTCGGATAATGCCTGAGCCCTGTGACCGATCGGATCACTTTGGCTTTCGGATCGCATAAAATTGCCCAATTAGGTTAGATGATACTCGTAAAACTGCATAATAATTGCATAGCCGAGCTAGATAGTACTCGTAAGGCTGCATAAAGATTGCATAGCCGAGCTAGATAATACTCGTAAGGCTGCATAAAAATTGCATAGCCGAGTTGCAGAGGTCAGATCCTCTATAATTCGAATGTCTTGGGAGGTAAGATCCTCCATCGCGACAGATTCGCTTTTTCAGCTTGGGATGGGCGTCAAGCTTAGCGTACAACAGTTTATTATGTATAAATTGGGCAGTCATGAAAGAAAGAACCTCTTTATTAATCAGGCAATTGCCAAGTTCTGATACATTGTTAGATATGGTACTTCTTGAGTACTTCAACATTCCAGCTTCTGGGGACATCTTGCCCTTCCACCGTTCGGACCCTATAAGTGCTCGGGCTTAAGACTTTAGAGACCTCGTAGGGCCCTTCCAATTTGGCATTAGCTTTCCCACTCCGGCATTCCCTGAGCCTAACTCTGCCTTTTTGAGCACCAGATCCCCAACATTGAAAGTTCTTGACCTTACTTTAGCATTGTGGTACCTGGCAACTCTTTGCTTATAGGTGGCAATCCTGGCGTAGGCGTCCTCCCTCCTCTCTTCTATCAGATCTAAATCTTGGCATCTTTCTTGAGAATTCTCCTGTTCGGAGTAGAGCACCGATCGGTAAGAGGGAAGGCCGACCTCTACAGGTATCATAGCTTCAGAGCCGTAGACAAGGGAGAATGGCATTTGATGAGTGCCTGTCCTTGGCGAAGTTCTATACGACCACAGGACACTCTGCAGTTCTTCAGTCCAAATGCCTTTTGCTTCGCCCAGTCGCTTTTTCAACCCTTCCAAGATGGTCCGATTGGAGACCTCAGTCATTCCGTTGCTTTGGGGATGAGCGACGGACGTGAACTTTAGTTTGATGTTCAGTCCTTGGCAGAAATTTCTGAAAATGGAACTGTCGAACTGCTTGCCATTATCTGCAATAAAGACATTGGGTAAGCCATACCTGCAGATGATGTTTTTCCAAGCGAAGCCCTTGACCTTCTCAGCTGTGATAGTGGCAACAGGTTCAGCCTCAATCCACTTGGAGAAGTGATCAACTGCTACTATAAGGAATTTCATCTGCCTTTGCCTTGGGGAAAAGGTCCTAGGATGTCCAGCCCCCACTGATCGAAAGGCTAAGCAATTCCAATCGGTTGTTGGTCTGCCCCGTGCTTCCTTACTATCCTCCCATGCACCTGGCATTGCGGGCATTTTCTGACTTTTTCTTAGGCATCCTTGAGCATGCTGGGCCAGTAGTATCCTGTCTGGAGGGCCTTTCTGGCCATCGCTCTGCTTGCCTCGTGTGCTCCGCATATGCCTTCATGGAGCTCCCGAAGGATATAATCTCCCTCTTCCTCCATCACACACTTGAGCCAAGGGTGGCTGAAAGCTTTTTTGTACAAATCACCGTTAATGATGGAGTAATTAAGGGATTTTCGGGATACCTTTCGAGCTTCGTCTCTGTCATCGGGCAGCCCACCTGTTTGGAGGTACTGCTTGATCGAGCTCATCCAGGTTTCACCCTCTTGGTCGATCTCCATCATCTCTGGCTCGTCTAGGGAGGAGGAAGTCTGGTTAATAACGGCAATGTTTTCCTCTATGGGATTTTGTTCGGAAGCAGACAACTTCGCTAGCCGATCGGCTTCTGTTGTTTGGTCTCTCGGAACTTTCTGGAGCACCCATTTTGATCCAGTTTCCTCAAGTTTAGTGAAGGCTGCTTTAACTTTGGCCAAGTACTGGATCATGGTGGCTTCCCGGGCCTCGAAGGTCCCCAAGACCTGACTGGTTACGAGCTGGGAGTCGCTCCTTATGGTTACTAACTCCGGTCGGATTGCGCGGAGCAGTCTCAGACCTTGAAGGAGCGCCTCGTACTCTGCAACATTATTGGAAGCTTCAAAGTTAAGCTTTATTGCGTACATTATTGTGATCCCCAAAGGGCCTTTTATGACTATGCCGACGCCTCCTCGAGTGTCATTTGCTGCACCGTCCACTGTCATTTCCCAGTTTTGTAGCCTGGGCTGACTCTGTGGTTCCTCACCCGCAAATTCAGCTATGAAATCCGCTAAAGCCTGGGCCTTTATCGCTTTTCTAGGCTCATACCTGACGTCCCAGGACTGTAGCTTAATTGCCCATCCCACCATTTTGCCTTCCAGATCGGGCGTCTGGAGTATCTTCGTGAGAGGATGGCCCGATCGGACGACAATCGTGTGCGCCTCAAAGTAAGGTCTCAACTTCCTTGCACACATCATTAGGGCAATAATGAGCTGCTCAACCGGCCCCTTTCTTAGATCCGCACCTATGAGTACTTCACTGACGTAGTACACAGGTAGCTGTTGAGTATCTTCTTCTCGGACCAATGCACCTGCAATAGCTTCCTTAGAGGTGGCTAAATAGAGGTACAGATTTTCACCTGGTACTGGCCGGCTAAGTAGCGGTGGGTTGGTGAGGAATGCCTTCAACTCTTCTAAGGCTTGCTGGCAGTCTTCCCCCCATACGAAAGTTTCACTCTTCCTCAGCTTTTTGAAGAAAGGAGTGCAGCGCTTGGCTGAGGAGGAAATGAATCGTCCTAAGGCCGTTATCCTTCCGTTCAGCTTCTGGACATCCTTTATGCTCCTGGGGGGTTGCATCTCGAGGATAGCCTTAATTTTCTCTGGATTTGCCTCAATGCCTCGTTGGGACACTAGGAATCCTAAAAATTTTCCTGATGGTACCCCGAAGACGCATTTCTCGGGGTTGAGCTTCATCTGGAATTTATTCAGAGTGTCAAAAACTTTTGCCAGATCGGCTGGATGTTCCTCGGGGCTTCGGCTCTTGACGATCATGTCGTCGACATACACCTCGACATTCTGCCCGATCTGGTCTTTAAAAATCTTGTTCATTAGACGCTGATATGTGGCCCCAGCATTATTCAGTCCGAACGGCATCATCCTGTAGCAAAATGTCCCGTCGTCTATGATAAAGCTGGTTTTCTCCTGATCAAGGAGCCACATCAGGATTTGGTGGTAGCCAGCATATGCGTCAAGAAGAGAGTAGATGCCGTGGCCTGCTGTGGCGTTCACCAACTGGTTTATGCTGGGCAGGGGATAGCTGTCTTTGGGACATGCCTTGTTGAGGTCGGTGAAATCCACACACATCCGCAGCTTGCCAGATTTTTTCTTGACTAAAACCACGTTAGCCAGCCACTCTGGATAGTCTACCTCTCGGATTGTTCCGGTCTTGAGTAGCCTATCCACCTCCTCAGAAATGAACTTCCTCCGATCTGGTGCATGCCTCCTTAGCTTTTGATGGACCGGAGGAAAGTTCGGGTCCACATTTAACTTGTGGGTGATTATCTTGGGGTCGACTCTAGGGATGTCTTCTGGCTTCCAGGCGAAGGTCGCCTGATTGATCGTTAAGACTTGCATGATGGCCTCTTCAGTTTCCTTACTCATGCTGGTCCCGACCTGAACATTTTTCCCCTTATTTAACGCCTTGGTTTTTGTCTCCTCTGCTGGGTCCATTCTGGGCCTTGCCGGCTGCTCTGACTGCTCGAGGCCAGGCTCTACGACCATTGCTTCTCGCTGTTGCTTTATCATGGTGATATAAGCTTCTCGGGATGCCTTTTGGTCGCCTCTCAAGACGGCGATGCCTCCCGTGGTTGGAATCTTCATCACCATGTAGCGGATGGAGGTCATAGCTCCGGTCTGGAAAAGCAATGGCCTACCGAAGATGGCATTATAGGCAAACGTCATGTCAACAACCATGAAAATTACCTTACAAATATGAGCTATTGCCTCTTGGCCGAGCTCGACAAAGAGCTCTATCGATCCCGCCACTGGGATAGTGGCGTTGCCCAGCCCGATCAGAGGTGTGGCATTCGGCTTCAACTCTCCGATCGGGAGTCCCATGGCTCGGTAAGCCTGGAGAGTTAGGACATTGACAGCACTGCCGTTGTCCACCAGAATTCTTTTCACATTGAAATTATTAATCCGAGCTCTTACAACGAGGGTGTCCTCATGAGGAAACAGGACGTCTCGTGCGTCTTCGCTGGAAATGGTGACTGAGGCAGGCTGTTCGGCCTGGTGGGAGAGGTAGACACCCTTTCCTTTCCCTTTTTTGGGAAGGTCCTCTCCGTAGGATGACCCTCCAGTGATCACATTTATCACCCCGGCATAGGGCCTGCTCGGGTCGGCATTCCTGGGGTTCCTGCGTTCATCATCGTCTGAGTCAGGGTCATCCCTTCGAGGCTTCGGCTGTCTACAGGGTTCATCCCCTCTAGCCGGGCCTATGAATCTCTTGAGGGCTCCGCGGCGTATCAGCCTTTCGATCTCCTTTTTTAGCGAAGTGCACTCATCGGTTAAATGATCGACGTCTCAGTGGAATTCGCAATATTTGCTGGGGTCCCTCACAACCCAGCTTCTTTCGGAGAGTTCCCGGGGCCAGTTGACCTGGCGGTGCTTCTCTTTGATCCACATTAGCACCGCGGTTGGGGTAGCATTGAGAGTGGTATAGGTCCTCTCTGCCTGATCGTCTGGATGTGCATTCCGATCTCTTCCCGATCCTCTTGCCTGGCCTGAATTTCTGGAACTAGGTGCTCTATCTTGGCCTCTAGCTGTCCGATTGGTAGTGGAGGCTCTCTGAGTAGAGCGATTGTCCGGGTATTGCAGGCGGTCCAAAATGCTGATCCTTCTTCCCCTGTTGGACCTAAGTGCATCATCCAGCTGGATGTGCTGTCTGGCCCTCTCCATAAGTTCGACGAAGCTAGATGGGGGTCTTGTTGTAAGTGATTCGAAGAGTGGTCGGTCAGTGATGCCCCTTGATAAGGCGGTAGTCGCCATTTCTACACTGACATTCCTTACCTCAGACATGGTAGCCTGGAACCTATCGATGTAGTCTCGAAGACTTTCATCGGTCCTTTGGTAAAGGTTGCACAGGTCGTTCACCATCTTAGGCGCACGTGTTTGTATGATGAACCTCGTGGTGAACAGCTCCTTTAGCTGTCTGAATGACGTGATGGATCCTAGCGGCAGCTCGTGGAACCATGTCAATGCGTCCCCTCCCAGGGTGGTAGGGAAAACCCTACAGGCTATTCTTTCGTCATAAGTGTAGACCTGCACCTTGGTTAAGTACTCAGCCAAGTGTGTGGCAGGATCAGTTTTACCCGTGTATCTTTCCATAACCACATCTCTCCACCTGGGAGGGAGCTCAGCATCAGTGATTTCTCTATAGAATGGGGAAGCAGTATTTTCGCATGTGTTTCCTTCAAAGGCGCCTTTCTTGGGCGCGAGGAAGCCAAACTGCTTGAGCTTCTGCTTGAGCCATTGATCCTCCTTGCTCACGGTTGTAGCAGTGGACTCGTCTTTGTGCTTTCGCATGTGACTGCGTGTTGGGGTGCACATATAGGACAAGTCGTCCCTTATAGATGGGGTGGTGGACCTGCTGCTGTAGGGGGAGGCCCTATTCGTGGACATTATCTGTTTTCCCCTATCATTCCTTCCTGGGGTCCTGACCGCGCTTTTTCGGGTTCCCTGAGCTCGGGACTCATTAATGATGATCCCCTTATTTCTGTTTCTCCTGAAGTCTTCGCCGGAGAGGTAATCCTCGTGGGCTCTTTCAGAAATAGCTGGTATCTTACCTTTTTTCAGCGTTTGAATGATGCTCTTGGTAAAGTCAAAAAGGATGGCGCGCATGTCTCTCACAGTGATGGGGGTGTCCTCTGGTTGCCTTGTAGTGGCATTATCGAATTCGGGAAGGAGGTTGGCCCTCATGGGGGACCTGTCGGGCCCTTCCCTCCTTCTCGAGGTGCCTGATCTGGCACGAGCATTGTCGTCATGGTCAAGGTCCATGGGGGTTGTATTCTCATTGGATCTTGAGTTTGCCATCTCTCAACGAAAGCACCAAATGATAAAGTCAAAAATGTCTTTATCTGTAGAAGAGAAGGCAAGCCGATCGGATGAGAAAACCTGCAATAAGAAGAGCCCGGTCGGACCAGGCGTAAGCACTCCGAAGCTTAAGTTAGTAGCTTAGAGAGAGAATGTGCTTTTAGAGAGAGAGAGAGTCTTGGATTCAATGCCTGGAGCCATCATTGGCTGGGCTATTTATATGAGATAGTTGAGGGACACTTGAGTGCCTGGAGTGTGATTACTGGCTGTCAGAGTAGGTATTCGGCGACATGACAAGGAGCAGGTGGTAGGCATGGGCGCTGCCTTGTGTCAGGCGGCTGATGGGACTGGCGGTCACATCAGCCGATCGGGCTTGTGCGCTGCCTAGGAGCTCGTGTCTGCTACCTTTGGTTGATAGGCCTTGGGCCTTGCCAGTTAAGTGGGCCGGCTTGATGGGCCTAATAGCAAATGATATTTGCTGTGTTATCATGTATTTAAATTATGTTAATATTAAGTGTAGATATTCTAGTGAAATGAATAATGATGGATTAATTTAGTAAGTATGAATTAATGATACTAAAATAAATGATTATAGTTGAATTTTTTCACGCGTGCATGTATGGGAAATAGACATGGAAATGCAAACTTATAATATAAAGTGCAGGTGTGTGTGTGTGTGTCATGTATGTAAATATATGGGGAATTAAAATGACTTGTTAGGTTGGAATATACCTGATACATTGGAATAAATTATGATAAAAAGAAATAAATTAGTTTATCATAAAAGTGGCTAATGTAAGTATTAAGCATAATAATAATTATAGTATGTTAATAGAATTTAAGTATGTTGATAATAGAAATATAGTTAAGAAATGAAATTATAGAGGTATTATGGACATAAATAAGTATAATAAAGTCATGTAATAATGATTATAGTATACAAATGAATCTTTTAATGAATGGTGTGTAAGATTAGAAATTATATATAGGTGTATGTACACGTTTTTAAAAAGAATATCATAAATATTTATATATGAATTTATTAAGTGAAAGTGGACCTTAATTTAGAAATGGCAAATGGTAGTTAGGATATATATTAGAAAAAAAAAATTAGAATTGATGAATGGACTAAATAAGGTCATGATGTACAATATATGTATGTATGGTTAGTAAGTGTAGTTATAAGAATAGCAGGGATCAAATAGTAAATTGACGTTAGTGATTTTAATTGAATTGATTAGTGACAAAGTAATTAAAAAAAATAATAAGAATAAAATTGATGGCAAATGTTAATGTTAGATTTTAAATTAGAATTACTATGTAAACTATTTATGAAAATAAATAAAAGAAAATTGGTAAATTAAGTAATTGCATGGACTAGTGGAAGTGAAAATAATGTTAAAAAAGATAGTGCTAATAAATTGTAAGGCTAGTGATAATAAAAGATAACATAGATGCATTCAAAGTGACAGTGGAAGGAAGTAGTGATAAGTGATATTATATGATAATATAAATTTATATAAAATCAATGTAGTGATGTTATTGTATAAGAAATACGTTAATGATTGTATATAGTTAATTAAGTATTAAACTAATAGGTCATTAGAAATGTCATGTTTAATGTATATAATCCGTGGGATTAATTGCATGTATGTATGCATGATTTAGAATAATGGAAACCTTTGGATTTGTAACAACCACTGAGTGTATTTAATGCTCACCACATAGTTTTTATTGACTACGTGTAGGTATCAACTAAATGGTTTTTGGCGCAAGCTTTTTCCTTATGTGGGAGTGGACTAGAAGAAGACTTCTATTAAGAATATTTTTGTATTTTTAATCTAGACTTATGTGTGGATTTGTTGGATTTTGGTTATGTATATTGCATGTATGTGGACTTTTGTGGACATTGGAACAAATTATTAGTTTATGAAGCTTAGAGTAGTGAATGTTAATTATTAGAATGAATGGTGAATGCTTAATGATATATTAATATTATGCCCCTGAGTGGGCTGTGAATTATTTGAATTGTAGGATGAGAAAGTCAAGATTATAGCTGTTATGCTGCCGAGTTTTTGATTAGATGTATAGTAAGATAAGACAGTTATAGATTTATCGGGAAGATATAAATATGATTATTAAGTGAATGGTTTATGCATGACTTATGAGGTTATATGATTTGGTATTAGACTAAGTTAACAATGGAAGTCTAAGTAATAAGTTGTTATGTAGGTAGAAAAAAAAATTATCGTATTTGAAATAAATAAGCATTAGTCAGATTTCAATCTAGTATGGTCTTTATCTAGCGGGTGTATTGTAAGTTCAGCATGAGCAAATCAAGGGTGTTACATATACATACAACTATAGCATATGGACATGGCACTTTCATGCCTTGAAACTTCCAACATTAGTAGTGACGGCAATCCAAACTAACAGCCTGTGTATTATTTGCCTTTTCGCTTGTTTTTTTATTTTATTTTTTGTCTTAATTGTGAAGCGCCCTATATGATGATTGAAACTTTCAACTCTATGGCCATATGCTTTTTGAGTGCACTTTGTCATTTCATCTATACAATTTTGAGTGTATGTATGACCAGTTGCTATCTGAGCTCGATACATACGCTTTCTATCATTAAAAAATGTAACAAGCCTTGCAAATAAATCCTCAACTATAAACAGGCTGGCATCATACTCACACTTTTAGAGCACTGTTTACACTATCTGCATTGTTGGTTGCAAGATGCCCATATCTATGGCCAATATCATATGACGAAGTCCATTTATCCAATGGGTTTTGCATGGCCTAATCGTATGAGTTAATATAAAGTTCCTTGATCTCATCTAGTTGTTATGTAAATTTATGTGGTTAGAAATTGTTACTTGTCAAAAATGGTTTAGTCATTCATTAAAGTTTAAATATTCAAAATATGGACCAGTACAAAAATCCGTTAAAATAATTGATGGAAACATACCAGCCTTATACAACATGTCCTTGATTTTAGTATTTTAACTCAGGTGTTATAGTTGTTAACAAAGTGCCGGAGACGATAACAATGGTGAGCTTATGGCTCCTTCTAGCCACTTGTTGTAACACCCATATGCCACTATACTATACATGTGATGGTTGCATTAATATTGGGTTTTCGCGATTACTACGATTAATTGAAGTATCCTTAATATCATATTATAATAAAAATGGGTACATATATTTACTTTTCAATTCTTATTTAATTTCCAATTCAACTTCTTATTTACCATTTATTTCATTTGTCAACGGGCCTGTAACTGTCTATTGTTATTATTCATTTGGTGAAAATTTCAGCAGCATAACATTTGTACTATAATCCTACCCCCCTGCAAATTTAAGAAATAACAGCTCCAATATATTCACAGCAACCCAAATCAATCTCAGCAACCATCATACTCAATCAATCCCTAACAATTCCATCACACAGTCACCATTCTTCACATGTATCATATATATATATACACACACACACACACTATAAAAGCTCATAATAGTAGTTTGAAGTCCATGATATAAAATAAGTTTCCATACAAAATATATAATGTCCATTTACATACACAACTACTTGTATCAAAATACACATATACATGCCATTTATTCTCAAATATTAATTCATAAAATTTCTTGCTCGTAGATCCCGAAAATTCAGTCGTATACTTGCTCCAAGGCCGTCCTTTGCTTATCCTAAACCTTTGTGCAGCAAAAACACTACGCACTGTGTAACACCCTTATACTATACGCACACTGCAGTTCGAACGTTTACTGTGCAATTACTATGATTGTCTTAAAACTACTTTTAAGCTTATTGCGAAATCCTAGTAAATTTTTTTAATATACCTGACTGACCTATAACTATTCGATTTTACTATTCATTCGGTCAAAATCCAATACCGTAACGGTTGTTGTCTGTCCTACTCTCCTGCAAACCCAATAATTTCACAGCCCTTTATAGGTACAACAATTCATTTAACCTATAATATAACCGATATCTCCATAATTTCACCTGCTATTAAAAATCATAACTATTCCAAATATGCCACTTAATTTTTACCGAAATTTCGGCAGAATTCCCTCTATAATAATGCCTATCCCCCTATAAACAGAAAGTCTTTACACTTCTAATAATCATATATTCATACACCCTGTTCCAATTCAAACTCCAACACAAGTTTGCCCATCCTCCATTTTTGGGTCCAATCTCACACACACCATATATTATAATATACATATGCCATCCACTCTCAATACTTAATTCAATTATACAAAATACAAAGATATAATGTTAATACATCAAAACTATCAACTATAAATAATTGTTTGATACAAACTCTTCGATGTAATAGTATTCTAATTATCTATGTAATGTACATGCCAACTAGTATTTATTTCCAAAAATGTATCATTATTGCCTTCTTGTCATGACTCCCATCCAATAAATATCCCTTGGAACATCCATGTTTATCGCTTGATTTCTACCTCTTGACCTGCGAGAGGATAAACCACGCACTAAACTTTACGCTTAGTGGTGACTACCAAATTTACTTATCCAAAACATAAATTACAAAAATATACATCCAATTAAACAACATTTAAGTGCTTAAAATCTTATATCTAAAATCAATAGTTATCACCTTATAGTATTTATACACATATATTAAGTTTTATAATCATCCATTAACTTTACTTCTCTTTTAAGTTTCATGAGCCATTTCTAATACAATGATTTCATTATAAATAATCCCATTTAATACTATTTCCAGTTAATATACATTTTATTAAATTAACTGTTGTATATCTGCATCTATTTCATACTATACCATTCCTTGTAACCAAGCAACATTTCATGCAATAATTTAACGAACACAGGCAAACGATTAACACTTTGTAAAATATTTATAATCAAGTACCTATATCAGTAATCAAGCCTCACAACTTATAGACTACACATACCAGATACCAATTTATCATATTACCTATGCCATAATTCAATTAATAGTTTAAATACAAATATCTCATGCATACAGATAAATATTTAGTTCTTAGATATTACTTAGTCATTTACCTCTCTCTTAGTTATTAGTCTAATTACATGGTTAAATTATTATTTCATATTCTAAATTATACATTTATTTATAATTATTATTTTGCCCCAAGTAATATCCGGTAGAAATCTCAGAATCGAATACACAGGACATGGACCCCATAGCTCCAAAACACTTTAGAGTGATCTCGAAGGACCATCCAAACGTTTCATTGTACACTTTAACACTTTAACACTTTTGTAGACCGTCATTGGCCTACTGATGCGAGTCGTCATGACTCACTACCGCGGTAAAAGTGTCCCTATGGCTAGCCAACTATATTTTGAACTAGATTGACTACCAGAATACTAAGGGCAATATACTTTTGATTCACTTATTTACATCTTTGCCACGTCTATAATATCTCTTATCACATAAATTTTTCCGACATTAACTATTTATTTTACACTGTACATTTTTGCATTCACACTTTTCTAATTAATACACATTTATGCATATGACTTTTGTTATTTACTCCCATGAGCATGATACTCACCTATCATATTGTGTCACTTATCATTTAATTAACAATATTTATAACATAATTCAATTGTATTGCATTTATATCAATTAGGCTACATTAATTGGTCATAAATAATATTATTGCTTAAATTCCACTTTAACTTAGTCATTTAATTCTATCATATCTTTAAGTTATCATTTACCTAATTATGCCATCAATTTCTTTAAAACCCAACTACACATAATACTATACACATTCTTACAAAGTGCTACCCTTGGTCCATTTAATAAATAAACTCTTTAATATTTATTTCATTCATTATTTACCATTTTTTTTTCAAATTCTTTATCCTCAAAATTTTATGCCATTGAGTTCCTTACTTTTTGCTTATATCTATTCATCATGTAATGGGGATTTTTTTAACTACTTTTTAACCCACATTACTTCCCTTCAATTGTCCTACTTTATACACCTTAACCTTAAATTCACCTTACTACAATCAATCCCATTTAACCCAAGTTATTTCACAATTATATATATATATGCACATATGTGTATATACACATGTACATCTAATTTAATCCTAACGGTAATTTAACTAGATGAATAATGGCTTCAAACATTCATCCAATATTTAAAACATGCACTAACCAAATTCTAATATAATCACATCACATACCTTCAACCTAATTTAATGAACTATCTTTAATTCAAACTTTAAATAAACATATTTGGATTTCCCTCTTAACATTTAATTCTTCACTAATTCTTCACGTATTAGCAATTACAATATCATTACCTATATGTGCATATTATGATACCCATTTATATATTAAGATTTAACTATCGTTAAATTTTTTATTAATTTAATTACTAATCTAATTTATATGTCATAATTTAACTATTGTAAAAATTACATACAATTTAAATCCTAACTTACAAATTAACCTATATTTCTTCTACTTTACAAATACAGTACGACATTCTCAAATATAGACAACTTTCCAATTCTTTTCATTCAACCTGAAATCTGTAAATCGTAATTAAATTCCTATTCAGCCAGGCCAATACATATGACAACACAGCCAACAAATCAATCGAACCAACAAACATATTGTTCACATACTGAAGTTTGTAAAATCACACTCTAACGGATTTAATTCATGTAAAAATCACTTGGAAAAGTAGTTTTGGTAACCACTTACAGATTTTTCTGCTATTTTGATCCCTTTCACTGTCACCGAAGCCTTGCCAGAGTCTCGCCGGAGTCACCAATACTACCGAAAAGGAGCTCGAAGTGTCGAGATTGCTTTTCTCATGGTCACGCGCCTTGACTCCCCTTCATTTCACCGGAATCGACGTCGAAAGTCTCGATTCTCTCCATCTCCGATCTGCTTATTGCCGGCGATTAAGGAAGAATGGCAGGGAAGGAGGAGTGTCCAGTCGCCGGGAGTTCGTTGGTGCCACTCGTGTCACCGTTTGATGCCGGAGCTGGCCGAAAAACAGAGAAGAAGCTCGCGGGCCACCATTCTCAATCTCCGCACTGGCGGCATGTGTGGATGGTCGGAGGGTGCTGGAAAGTTTGCCTGATCATCGAGATTTGAGCGGTGGTGCCCATTCTTCCAACCGCCATCGGAGTTGGCCAAAAATCGCAGGAGAAGCTTTGGGTTCTCTCCCTCTCTCTCCTGGAACGGCGACGCCGTGAATGGGGACTAGGCACCGAGAAAGGCGCTGCGGGGTGCCCAGTTTGCTCGCCGTCGATTGTCGCCAGACCGCCGTGCTTTGTCGGCGTCACTCTCTCTTCCTCTCCTTTCGATTTTCTCTCTCCTCTCCCTTGTTCCGTTCTTCCCATTTCGTGTCTTACCCCTCTTTTGTTCTGCTTCCCATGTTTTCCCAAATAATTCTAGCTTATTTCTAACTTTGTTTGGATAATTCTAGACTCAGATATCATGTGCTGTTTGTTATTGTTATTTATTTGTACATTTAATATATACATACATTTAATTTATTTTATTTGTGTATTTATTTAATTAAAATTATTCAAATATTTAATTATGCAGCTTTTAAAGAAAAGTTTGGACCTTGAGATGTAAAAACTAACTTTCTACGATTCTTTTGGCCTACCGAGTCACTATTCCCAGCGCTGAATTTTTGGCATGCCGAATTATTATTAGTAACATTGAAAATTTTGGGACATTACACACTGAGCATAAAATGCCCAGTGGTTGATACACTTATAATATTTTCCATTTAACTATTCATACACACATGCATTCATTTATACATAATTAAATCTATACATTAGATATTAATATCTAAATTTAACTAATTTACATCTTGTACCGTTATGTCCTCTATTATTCTTTTTATTATAAATTCACTTACATATATATAAACCTATATATATATCTTATGCATGTTCTTTTGTTTCACTAATGTATTTATTATTATTATTATTATTATTATTATTATTATTATTGTTATTATTATTATTATTTTCATTATCACTATTATTATTATGCTTATTATACGTGCCATTCCTATTATTAGTAATATTACTTTTATTATTATTATTATTATTATTATTATTATTATTATTATTATTATTATTATTATTATTATTATTATTATTATTATTATTATTATTTGTTCATTCTTCCTATTATTATCCTGATTTTTCTTATTTTTGCCTTATTTAATCTTATTTCCCTATTTGAGTCTGATTTTCTTATTTTTGCCCTAAGTAATATCCAGTAGAAATCTTCGAACCGGATACACAGGATATAGACCCCATAGGTCCGAACATATAGGGTGACCCTGAAGGACCACCAATCATATACATATACATATATCTTGTGCCATGTAAGCTTGTAACATGTAGGGTAGACTACCATTAGCCTGCCAAATCGAGTCTCCATGACTCGAACCGCAGTATGATTATCCTTATGGCTGGCCAACTATATCCTGAACTAGATTTGACTACCAGAATACTAAGGGCAATATACATTATTCTTTATCTTCCTTAATTAATTACATCATTTTCATAATTTTCATATCACATCTCATCATATGTTTATTCCTTATCCATACATAGGACATTTTACACTTGTATATCTCATATTCCATATCATTTTCATGTATACATAACTATACACCTTTTATATCATTAGTTTACATCCATTACACTATTCGGCCATTATATATTTTTCCCCTCCATTTTATTTTTCTTCCACTTATTCGGATGTTTTACCATTAATTATTTACTTCCCACTTAATTATACTATTATTTCATTTTAAATGCACATATTCCATTTTTATCAATTAATCCATAATACCTCCATAACGTAAACTATATTCAATTAATTTCTAAGAATTCTCATTAAATTACTATAAGCTTATTCCTAATTTCACTTTCATGCTTTAAATCCATTTAATCATCAAAATTATTCACATTCTACCCCATAATATCATTCGATGAACAATAGGTTTTACAATCAATTGTTGTTCTTTTCATATTTTCCAAGGTAAACATCATTTCTTAACTTAAATATCAATATTCCATACTCAAATCAACTTATACATGCATGGTTCACAACCTCTCACATAAACATCCACCTAAATAAAATAAAATTAAATGGAAAATAAAAGATTATGTATCCACTAACCTCAAATTCTTCTTTTTTGAGCTTTATATTTATATTTTTGGCTATTTCTCGGCATAATTATGTGTTTTCTTTATTAGTTTAATTTATTGTCATTTTATTAGTTTATTATATTTTTATGAATTTTAATAAGTTTTGTGATATTTTTAGGTGTTTTATTTCAATTCAGAGCGAAATTGGAGGTGCGAAACTGATTATTTGTTAAATTGGTGAATGAAGGCAGATTTTGCCTAAAGCACAGCTATGTTTTCATATAGCACACCTGTGTTATCCAGTGTCCAGCGCAACGAGAGTAGCCCAAAACACAACTGTGTTTTCTAACAAACACAGATGTATTTTCCAGCGAGAAGAGTGCGCGACGTAACCCAACGCCTAGAATTTTAGCGCCCAAAGCACAGTTGTGTTTCTCCAAAACACAGCTATGTCTTCCCTTTAGCAGCCAGAGCATGCACACAGCGGTAGCCCTAAGCGCACAATTTATTCAAGAACACAGCTGTGTTTTGGAAAATAGAGTTGTGCTTTTCTGCAGACTATAAAAAGAATGCCATTTCATCTTTCAAGAGGGAGTATAGTAGAGAGATAGAAAATAGGAGTAGACTTTTATTTTTCTTTAGGTTTTATTTCTTCATCTTAAATACTATTTTTAGGCTAGATTTAATTTTAATTTCATTTTTGTTTGTAAATAATTTAGATTAATCTAGTTTAGAATTTTATTTTGGGATTCAAGAAGATTTTAAGGTTGTTGAAGAAGGAGCTTCAAGATCTATTTTCTCTCTCATCAAGGGTGTATTCTAAACTCTAATCTTTTATATTTAATGATTATATTCTTGATGTTAGAGTAGTTCTTTGTGCTTAGGAATTCTTGAATCATATTTTGTATTTTGGATATTCGAGTTTAATAAATATTTTTATATTTTCTTTTATTCTTATTGTTTATCTTTGTATGAATTTGATTCAATTGCTTTATTTAGATTTAGTCTAGAATGGCGATCTGAATGAATATATTTGGTGACTATTGCATACATATGCTCTGTTTTTTTTAATATTTGCTTCTATATTTCTAGTTGAGTCCAGAATGGTAGGTTGGTTTGTGGTTGTTGATGTTATTAGGTTCAGAATGGTGAAGAATAGATGGGTAATGGCTTAATTGGCTTCGGAATGGGAAATTAATTCATACCTAGGACTTTAAACCTGTGCTTAAGGTAATTGATTAATTTTCTCTGGAATGGGAAATTAATTCATACTTAGGACCCGAGCTCTGGTTTCGAACTGTGGGCAAGAGCTCGAACTTCAATCTTCTGCCGAGCAAGCTCTATCGTGAGCATGACAGAGAGTGCGGGAGCCGAGCATCAGATATGCAGTCCTTGTTGCGAGCTTGCTGGTGTGCATGGGCATGATCGACGCCCCAATCTTCTATTGCGAGCATGACTGTTTGTTGTGAGCATGACCATTGGAGTTTTAGGCATCTGTCAAGGGCACGACCTTAGTCGCAAGCGCGACATACCCCTATTTTGCAAATGTTATTTGTTTGAGATCCTTTGCATGGTTTCGCACTTATGAGCTATGTATGAACATGCATTGTAAAGTTCATTCATATTAAGTCTTATATATATATATATATATATATATATATATATATATATATATATATATATTTATTTATGAATCATATGCTTGCTAAATTGATTAGTTCTATATGAAATGAATTAATGTGCTTTGGATGTGTTCTTGTATATGGGCAAGGTATATGTGACAATGATAGAGTTAGTTTGAGCTTGAATGGTCATAATAGTGGATAGATAGGCATGCTTATAAAGGGTTAGAGTGTGAGTGCAGCCGCTACATATTGGCCCCATTTGGGTCTATAAGACAGCCCTGCTTGGGTATATATGATTTTTGACTTAGGTCTCCCCTTCTACCTTCGGGTATATATGTTTTGAGACTCATGTCTTTGTATGTTCGATGTTGTGTCCAATCAGTATCATTAGTACCCATATCCACTAGTTATTGCGAACTCAGGCTATCACATGTCTATATTGTTATTGTTATAGAAATACTAGTATGTTATATGTACATGTAATTTGAGTAAAGGCAGGATTGAGTGAATGGATATTATGCAATTTTATTATATGCTAATAAGTATATACATATGTGAGTGTTGTAAAGATTTATTATTGTATGATCGTTTCTTTAGATGGGCGTAATGTTAATGATGTTGGAGCATAAGTAGGGCTTCATGAGTTGTTCCTATGTAAATTATATGTATCTGTCAGTTATATATTAACAATATAATGGTTGTGAATTCGATAGAGATTCCTTGTTTTTGTTCCTCCCCATTAAGCGTTATCGCTTAGCACGGGTGCTTTCCTGTGTAGGTGGCAGGTTCATTTTCGGAGTTGGGTATCTGCAGGTCGGCCACTAGGAGTTCCCGTTGTAGTCCTTTTTGTATTTGGCTATTATATTTTGTATAGTTTTGTATTGAATATGTAAGAGATATGATGATTAAGTAATTGTATATGTTTTGTAAAGGAATATTTTGGTATATGTAAGTTTATATGTTCAAAAGAATGCTTTGGTAATCTTGATTAATCATATATATTACATGATTGATTCTAAATGTTTGTTTTCGGTTTATTGCTTTCACTCCAGTTGTATAAGTATGTTATTTTGTGCGTAGCACATCGATCTCCTCCCAAGGGGTATTGGGGTGTTACAAAGTCTGTACTAACGGACAATCCCTCAACTGGTGCTCCTTGGAGCCGCATCTAAAACATGCCCCAAAAAGTAGTATGCACTCACCATAATGTCTTCTTCCACAATGTTCACATAGCGAGTAAGTACCTCCTCCTGTTCTCCTGGGTGTGATGCTTACAGATGTTGCAGGTGCATTACTGTGTGTAGGATTTCTCTAACTCTGTGCTGGAGCTAATAAGGCATGAGGCTGTGATGGAGGACCCCTTAATTTCTTACCCTATCCTAATGACTGACTAGATTGTCTTATCTTTCTTTTCTATTGGAACCTAGATTGCCTGTTCGCCTCATCTAGTTGTGCAGCTTCCACCAATGATCTCATATCAGTATACTTATGGACAGCTATGACTTGTTTAATTCTGTTGTGGAGGCCATGTTCAAACAACTGGCATAATTTCTCCTTTGTCAAATGATACTCATCCATGTAAGCACTCAATCTCTTAAATTCAAGTTCATATTCAGCCACAGTCTTGTTCCCTTGTCTCAGCCTCCAGAATGCATCCTGCAAAGAAGTTATGTACTCTTTGCCAATATACTTATTCTCAAACTGCTTAAGAAAGTAGTCCAATGTCAACTCAGCAGCTAGGGTATATTTACGCATTGTGTCCCACCAAATAAAAGTTGGACCCCGGAGTAGTGCCACTGTTCCCTCTAGCATCTCTTCTGGAGGACTTTGTGTGATTTCAAATGGCCTTTTTATTCTAAAGAGCCATTCTTCTTATAACACCCCCTACCCATACGTAGGCGAAGCTATCCGTATCGAAGTGACAAGCCGTATGAACAAGGGTGTCACCACACGAAACAATGCAAAGTATACATTCAATCATAATAAAAATACATAAAATACAGCGAAAATTAAAACTTTAGAGAAACAGCAGCATGATCATGCATTAATATAACAAAATCATTACAATAATGTTCTGATCAATTGCCAAAGCAATAATTACATAACCGAATATACCATACGGAAGCTTACAAAATTACTGATACAATAAGAGTTCTATTACAAAAAGAATCATCATAAAATGCTACAAAAATAAGCCCTAACACTAATCCCTCTGTGTTGGCTTGACTGGCGGCAACTCTCCCAAAACTACAGCTCCTTCCGCACCTGCACGGATAAAACACCGTGCTAAGCGATAACGCTTAGTGGGGAAAACACATAACAAAAGAGTGGATGGCTGTTCGCAACGGTCGTCAAAACATAACACATACAATATGACATATGCAAATAATCATGTCGGATATATAATCATGCTTGCATATAAAGGCATACATTCAGAAGCTCATACCCACACTCATATACATATTAACTGATTTCTCATACTTGTCATTATGCGCATTCGAATAACATATTCTTGTAATCATTTCAAAGGAGAACAAAGTAAACAGAGCACCTGCTGACTCATAATAGTGGATAACGAGTATACAGTGACGGTACCTTACGCATACGAATCGAAAACCATTTTATTTTATCACATTCAAAACATTTTTACAGAGGGGACCTTAAACAAGATCCAAAAATTTTTAGGGATCACGAGGATCCAAACGGGGACCTGATCAATGTTCAAACTGAACAGAGGGATGCAGCTAAAAGACTGCATTAGGCATGCCTAACTATCCACTAAACTGACTCGCACAGGTCATGCGTAATCCAAATCATGTTCCAAAACACATCATATAATTTATCATGGATAACATTTTTTTTGTTATGAAGAAATCATGATTTTACACATATAAGCAAAATAATACAGCCCAGAGTAGTGGAAAGCTAAGAGAAGACATTTAAAAACCCATTTTAGAAAAACAGAACACATGAGAGAAACAGGGCATACCGGAGTCACTGTCGCGATCACGACAGAATGGCAAGGGACGTGAACAACCTTCATGGAGGGTTGTTCACGACTCGTGAGCATTCCTCACGTCTCGTGAGCATGGCTCATGACTCGTGAGCATTGCTCACGACGTTCACCAAGGTTCACGACTCATGAACCTTGTTCTCGACTCGTGAACTTGCCCTCAGCCTTCAGGCGAAAGAGCTAGAAATTCCATTTTGTCGCACTTGCGAGAATGTCTCGCTCGCGATAGCATCGAGATTTCCATTTCTCAATAAAAATGCAGGAAACCCAGAAAATTCAAATCAAAACCATTTTCACTCAAATCAAACCTAAACTCAACCTTACCTCAAAATAGGCCTTCCAAACACCATAACTAACATAAAACAACATATTTCCACAATTAGTTCCAAATAAATCATCAATTCACAAATCAATATCTCAATAATTAGAAAACTATAAAATTTGCCGCAAAAATTCATTCATTTCACATTTGGTTCAAATAGCTCACTAATCATGATCATAACTTATCATGAACTAAAACCCATACCATATATACCTGCATAAGTCTAATAAATATCACATTATTCCAGAATTTCATGCATATCTCAAAACCCACATATGAACATCAATTCAAAGAAAGTTCCCAAACCTGTTAACTCCTATGCTCTAATCTAATGAGCACCACTTCCCGACGCCTTCTCCTTCCCTTTAGGATCATGAGGAGGCTCAACTAACCAATCAAACCCACAAATCACACAAACAATAAACCCTAGATCAAAACCCAAACAAGAAACGTGAAGAAGAAGATGAAGGAGATGATAAAAATGCAAGAGCTTACCCAAAAGAAGACTAAGAGATGATCAATTCCCACCACACCAACTTAGATCCAAGCTAGGGCTCTTTTGAGAAGAGAAAAGGAAGAAGAAGAGTAGGGAGAAGAGAGAAATGGAAATGAAGAAACAATTATGCTTTTTCCCCTTTTTCTCTTTATTCCTCTTTTTCTTTTCCTAACCCTAGACACATGTCATTTCCTCATTAGTGGGATTTGATCACTCACACCCAACCACATGCTCTACAACACACACTAGACCTCCCTCACTAAAACACACCCTACTATGATATGAGCAAACACACACCATCATAACCCAACTTACTCACACCCAATACCATACATGCGTCCACACTATATTTAAGCCATAAACATGCAATTTGCCCAAAATACCCTTATCACATGACAAAACACACTCAATGCACATGCACAAACCTGGCTCAAACTTCTAGGGGGCAAATGGGGTGTGACACTTCTGCTTGTGCCGGTGTCATTGGGTCACGACCATAAAAGTCTTCAGCACCTAACAATTTTAGCCGCTCCAGTATTTGTTTCTTTTTAGGTGAAGCAGGTGGCTGTTGTGCCTGAGCTTGCTGTCCCTGTTTAGCCTTGATTCTTTGTTGAATATAGTCTGTCATCATTTGTAGAAAGTCAGGTTGCAGTGGTGGTGGGGGAAATGCTGTCGGAGGAGGGATAGCTTGTTGTTGTTGTGGAGCATCTGGTTGCCCTACACTAAACGAAGCTTCGCTTTCTACATCGCCCTCGTATCTACTCTGATCGAACGCTATCTTTTAAATATAAAACAAAAAGAGCAAGCATACATAATTCCAATAATATTTTCATCCACAATTTGGCATGTATATGTACCAATCCATTCACATAAAATCTCACTCCAATCTTAAAACCACCTAAACCCGCTCTGATACCACAAAATATGTAACACGCATATGCCGCTATATTGTACATGTGATGGTCGCGTTGATATTGGGTTTTTACAATTACTACGATTATTTGACTTATCCTTAATATCATATTATAATAAAAATGGGTACATATATTTACTTTCAATTCCTATTTCATTACCAATTCAAACTTCTTATTTACCATTTATTTCATTTGTTAATGGGCCTATAACTGTCTAATGTTATTCATGTGATGAAAATTTTGGCAGCAAAATGGTTGCACTATAATCCTACCCCCTGCAAATTTATGAAATAATAGTTCCAATATATTCACAGCAACCCAGATCAATCTCAGCAACCATAATACTCAATCAATCCACTACAACTCCATCACACAGTCACCATTCTTCACATGTATCACACACACATTGTAACAACCGATTTGGACCCTAGTAGGATTTGCAGTGTTAATGATATAGCAAGGGTATAAAAATATTAGAGTATATACGAAATTGTGCTTGCTCAAACGTGTAATTGTATAAGAAAACAAGTTTGTAAGGAAAGAAATTATTTGAGGGACTATAGTGTATTTTGGCCTTATAAGTTAGTAGAAGTGAGTTGGAACCGAGCTTTGTCACGAGCGCAATAATAGTCGCAGGCACGACAGAACGCAGTATGGCAATTCTAACAGAAGTTGACAAGTGGCTACATGGGAGAGTGATACTTGGACCTGGGCTTGATATTAATAGAAATTTGTGAGTGTTTGGTGGCACTTAGTGAGGGTTATTGGCCTTTATTGTGGTTTGGCCGGCAGTCCCTTTTCTTTTCTCTCTTCTTTTATTTTCTGCCTTTGGTTTTCTTTTGT